>KQ061726.1:146339-205718 GCA_001008035.1 Atkinsonella texensis | reverse complement strand
GGCCGTCAAGGGGCCGTCACGGGGCCGTCAAGGGCAACCCCCCCCCCCCCCCCGCCCCCCCAAAAAAAAAAAAAAAAAAAAAAAAAGCCCTGTTTTGTTCGCTGACTAAGTTTTTGCTCACGTGCCGCCGCGGCAGTCTTCTCGTTTGGAATCGCCTTTGAGCCCGCATTCGCAGCTACCTTTGCCGTCGTCTTCGCAGCGTGCGATATCAAGGCAAAACAGTCAGCGGCGCTGCAAGCAGTCGGTGTCGTAGCGGGCGTGAGGACGGGCGGGCGCGGCCAAACCAACCCGCATCCCCGTCCACCGCCCAACCAGCCCCAGATTCCACCCAAGAAGACACAGCCGCAGGTGCTGGGCCAATGGACCAAGACTTCGTACGACCCGAAGACGACCCAGGACCGCGCCGTCACGTACACCTGCAAATACGGTAGAGGGTTTGACGAGGTACATATGTTGACTTGGCTGCGCAAAGTTCAGAAGGCATGTGTACTTGACACTTGACGCTAACTCGGCTCCAGATATGTGATAACCAGTCCTGGGGAATTGACAAGGCTAGCGGTGGTCGGACTGTTGACCATTACGAAAGTGAGCGTGTTTTTTTCTGTTCTTCTTTTCTTGGGGGTTCCCGTGGCAGCATCTGTTGATCTACAGGTAGACGCTAACGCGCCAGCAACTCTCCCGATAGCTCGTGGTCCTGACAGCGAGTATGCCAAGGCTCAATGGGGTTCGACATGGCGCAAGTCGTGGTACCGCACGATGGCTCAATCGGGAAATCCTGCGCGGTGCCAAGTGTAAGTATTCACAAGCCCTCCTCGTTTACGTCAACCTTAATATCATACGCCTGACCCTGACTTTGATCAAAGCGACGAGTTCCCTGTGGGCAGCCTTTGGGAAGGCAGAGCCCCCTTCGGCAACCAGGTCTGCCGCCTGGTGAATGGCATGGCAAACTGCCGCCAGAGCACCGACTTCCAGCAATGGCTCTCGGCAATCTGTTCGGCGCTGCGCTCGCACTACGGAAAGCCAGATCCTCCAATTACGTGGGAGCTTAGCCATACCCCTGGCGACCCTCGCCTGGTCGCCAACAACGGGTTTCCGCACTTCATCCAGAAATACGGCTTCGATTCCCAGACCGTCAATTCCCTCTGCTGGGCAACGTACCAGTACCCGGCCAACGGCCAACGGGTGACAGTGACTGCAGCAGACCAAGGCTTCCGCGTACTGCCAAACGACCCAATGTACCGCGCCTACGGGTGGCCAAATCAGCAGTACTCCATCAATCCCAACATAGCGCCCAACCTCCCGCAGAACGTCGCGAGCGCTCAGTGGCAGAAACGAATGAACGCCAGGGCAGTGCTCGAGAACATGATGCCCGCCGGTTTCGCGGGCTCGGCCGAGGTTCCCATCCCGGTCCCCTGCGACGAGGACAACGAAGTCGTTTACGACCAGAGACCTCCTTCGGACATCCCCGTCACGGCGACGGGCAGTGAGACCGTCACACCGACACCGACAGCTGCTGGGCTCAGGACGCGGGAGATGAGAGGCACATTTGACACCGTTCCACTTGAGACTGGTGCGGCTCCTCATCGAAATTAAAAATAAAAATAAACTTTGATAACTCAGGCAGATCCAATAGCGGCAAATTCCTCATTCTGTCAAACCACGTTACAGCCGACGTGTCTTGAAGTAGAATAGAAGCTTAGGGTTACTATTACGTCCAGTGATCCGTTTGGATTGGATTGAAGCTGGATCCGACTTTGGCTCCAGTACACTCCTTTAATCTATTAAGACATCCTTAAAAATCTAGCTTAAGGAGCTCTAATTTCACGCTATCTCTAGCAGCTAAATCAGTGTATAGATGTCCTAACTTTAAGACCTCTATAACATGAAGGTACATCAATAAGATTACTAATAAGCTAGAGGCTATAATATATAAGGATAATAACCTTGATAATAAATTCCACTATCACTCGCACGCAATATGTGTGCGATCTTTCTAAGTTTTTGGCATGAGTCATTGCGGAGGCGACCAGGAGCTAGCTTTTGCGGGCGTGCTACCTCCCTGCAACCACAGACCTAGATTCTAGAAACTTAATTTAAAGACTTAACCGCTAAAAATAGTTAGCGTTCTTTCTATAGCTAACGCTTAGATAATAGTGTAGTTGTTACGGATAAATTGGGCTATAGTTGTATGTAGGTAGCTAGTTACGTAGTGGGGTTGTACAGCGGGTTGTACAGGCAAGCTAGAGTCACGTGGTAGATACTGCCCCATAACCCCACCAATCAGTCAATCAATTATCGTCACTTTTTGCACAACCTATTATTAGGCCAAAACGTGGCGTGACAGTAGTAAAAAGAGGTTTTTTAGCTGGAGCAAGGCAGGTTCCAACCGGCAACAACTGGTATCAACAGACTCGTGCACTGGTATGTAAAAGAGGTAGTAATTCATCGATGGCCCATCTAACTAGCTAGTCAAAAGAGGCCATAGAGGGGTGTCGGATACGCCGTGCAGCCAATTAGAGGTCGTCAATAATATTAGGGCTATAGAAAGGCTAATTAATTCTCTTTATTCTTGTCGGGGATCCTGGCCCCTCATTGGCCGCATTCGGCCACGCGCGTATCCGGCGCCCCACCTGCCGAGTCAGGCTTTCTAGATCATCGATGAATTGTATATCTTTTGTTACCGCTTGTGATGCTGATACCAGTTGTTGCCGGCTAGAACCTGCCTTGCTCCAGCCAACAATTCTATTAAATTGTAATGGCTAGGTCTTAGGACCTAGCCTAGTTAGCTGCGCGGGCGCGGGCGCGGGCGCATGGCACTCGCTTAGGCCTTTAGCTATTCCATGACATAAATAACTAGCTTGCTAATAAGCACATCTTTGACGGTGAGCGCAAATCGTGAGGCAGAAAGTGGGGTGTGGCACGAGTAGAGGAAGCAAGCTTTAGTCAACACAATAGCGTGCCTATTGATTCTGCCTAGCTACATAAGCGGCACCTAACTAGGAGGCCTCACCCTTCTCCGAGGGCCTAGCATTGATATCTACTATCTTTGCCACATCCCAAAATTTTAATACCCACAATCCACTCCTGGGGTCTGCAGTCTATCTATAACAACATATCCTCTCCAAGAATTGGTCCCTGACCTAGACCCTATCACCATTGGGTACCTTAGGCCACTATTTGCACATTCACACTTGTATGAAAACTCTCCTGTAGCATTAAATTTCACATCACCTTCCATCGACATTCCGCTTAAGGTTTTGGAGCAAAAGCTATTGACCCGCTCGCATATTGCCTGTTTTTGCTGTTCTGTAATTTTGTCCCCTAAATCACTTTGGCCCGCAATAATGATCGAGGCTAAGCTGGGGAAGAAAAGCGCGGTAGCTGTAGTTGCAGCAGATAGGACAGCAATAATTGAGAGCTCTATAGCTTCTTAGCTTCAGCAGCACAGTAGAAATATTCAGTTGACTTACTCATTGCGATAGAAGATATGAATAGTAGCAGTTTATGTTGGCTTGTCAAGGCTTGCGTTGGGGGGTCACAAGGACGAAGTGAAGATCAAGGAACAGTGAGGTCGTAGATAGGACAGTGCTACCCAGGTTTAGATGCTTAAAGGTTTCAATCTCTGACCTCTATCCCCTAAGTCTGCGCTTATGGTCCCTTATATACACGTTGGTAGGTTGGGGCGGAAGAGTGGCCTGACCGCCTGTAACGAACTGGCCTCACGGCTTCTGCGAGTGAGCGTTGGTAGAAATAGTAACTATATTCATAAGGAGAAGAGAGAGAAGAGTTGCCTTCTATCTTCCTAGCCAGTCTTATATACTTTCCTCTGTCTCTAGTCGCTAGTCTACAGTGTTCTCTTATTGTCCTATTGCCGCTCTAAGCCCTCTTCCTTCTGTAGCCGAGGTGGACCTATAGGTAGTCCGTAAATGCTCCGACGCTGCTCCGGGACTCTTCCTTGGCATAGCTTAGGCGGGTCCATGGGTGGTCCATGTAGCCAATTAGAAGTCTTATTGTGTGTAAAAGGGCTAATTAATTCTCTTTATTCTATTAAACTGTAATGGACTAGTCTTGGGACCTAGCCTAGTTAGCTGCGCGCGCGCGTGTGTGTAAGAAGGTCCTTAGTTGTTACGGCCAGTCACAATCCATGTAGGAAGGCCACCCAATAGGCCTACATATGCCACAGAGAGGTCGCAAACACACGTCATATCGGCACATTCGGCACGGGACCCCGGGACCCGGAACAACCGTCGGGCCGGGCTGCACAAAAGGATCATTAGAATCGATACATGAGCTAACAAGACCGATAGAACCCAACTACTTATCCCAGCCATTTGATCTGCGATAATCACATTATACTACAGGATCAATGGATCGTTGGACGATTCCCTTAACCATCCTAGGACTCCCTCGCTAGCTGCCTTTACTATAAGACCCCCAATGCCTCCTCTATAGAATCCCTAGATAGTCAGTCTTCAATACACCTTACACCTTACATGTTACCGATCACGTTGGAATAAGCAGCATCAAGCTAATTGCGTATACGGCAATTAGTGGAGGAGGGTCGGATAGATAGTTTACCCAGAGCCCGACTCGGCTCCACAACACCACAAGCCCCTGTCTCCTAAAGCTTCTTCTCTCCTTTGATAGTTTCCTTCTTCCTTCTTCCTTCTTCATCATGATAGATCAATACACTCGTTACAACCCGTACGCACTCGTGCCTGCACCCGTTCCCTTGGTCCTCCCAACAGATCACTTATATCATTTGATCCAACCTATTGCTCAGCCTGAACAGCCTCGTGAGCCTGTTTGCATAAACCGACCCTCGTTGTCACATTAGTGCTATATTGCTTAGGGTACACGTGGCTGTCCATGACATAAATAAACTAACTTGCTAATATAACAAACTTGCTAATAAGCACTACCTTTAGTGGTGAGCACGCGGCAGAAAAATGGGGCGTGGCACGGTTACACGTTCCGCTAATCCAACTTGCATATTGCTTTGTTTTGGGGGGGGGGGGGGGGGTACTGCGGTACGGAATCTCTTGCAGCTCAGCCATCCAGCCACTTCACAGGCCAATCCTAAAACGCTCGTTATATTAATAAAAGTCCCATGACCTATTCTTTATTAAGCCCTCGCTAAATTAGCTCGCATGCTCCAGTTCTTTAAAGCCTTTTGTTTCAACTAAAGATCTGTTGATATTATTCTGCCTGGAATAACAGCCTAAATTCAGCAGCATTCGACTGTCTACTGTCTTATCTATCGGGCCGCCCCGATAACGTTAATCCCAAACTATAATAAGTAAGGAAGAAATACTACTTCCTAGTTCTGCTACTACACTCAGTCTAGCTCTACTGCACTCAGTCCAAGTCAATTCCACCTATATTCACGCCTTCAACGAACACTATCTTAAACTGCTACTACTGATATCTTCTATCGCAATGAGTAAGTTTACTTACGTATTTCCACTGTAGTACCGAAGCTAAGAAGCCGCAGAGCTCTCAATTCTTACTGTGTTATCTGCTGCAACTGCAGCCACTGCGATCGTCGTACACTCTTACGTCCGGCTCTCTATAGCAGGTTTTACTTTTACGGACGGCCGTGCTACATCGGCACAGCAAGCTGATGTATACACGGCTATAAATCATTTTTGCGGCGAGCATCTCGGAACGCTTGATTCAAATGGTGGATTTTTGGACGACGGCAAGACTTTTGCATACTTATGTATGTGTGCACAACACACCCAGAACAAACCATTCTCCTTCCAGACTAGTCTGTATTATGCCCTGGCCACGGTCAATACCAAGGTTAAACTGATACCAGGGTATGATTGTAGGGGATAGAGCTAAGATAGCAGGTATCAATCAATACTAGGTCCTAGGAGAGTGGTGAGGCCTATTGTTAGGGTACACATTGTAGTGATTGAATTGCTCAACTATCACTATGACAGCGGCACTGAGTGCACTATATATATATATATATATATATACATGTTGTGTAGTTAATTGCCTTAGCTTGTGTTGACAAGGCCTCCTAGGAAGCTAATTCTAACATGGGGAAATAGACACCTAATGTTGCTCCTAGCAGATCTCAAGCAGTAACTACAACAGCAGCCCAGGGCAAGTGCCGCGACCGGACCACGCAGGCACGGAGGGTCGTACCAGCGCAGTAGCAGGATCAGGAAGGGACTAAGCTCTAGCTAAGCATAAGCAGCAAACCTACAATATATATAAAGGAGACGACAACAGTATAGTCTTAGACTAAAAAGGTTAAGGATTAATCCTGTAGAGAATCATTCTTTAGCTCATAGTAAGAAAGCTATGAGTGCACCTAAAATAAGTAGCTTAAGTGGTTTAATGAACTGGTCTAGGTTTGACCTGTAGCATTATTGTTAGGTTGGCGATAGGGAGCACTGTAGACCAGTAGTTCCCTAGGGAGTCTCATCTGTAGCATTAGTCCTCCTAGACCAATGTTAGAAGGTCTACGAGCACAGGGTCTTCTATTGATGGAAGGCATTAATATCATTTCGGCAGGTCGATGGAGGCAATTGATGGCGTCAACGGAACAGAGCACGTATTCCCCTTATACACAGGAACACGTAACCATAGAACAGGTGTATCAATTAATTTTAACTGAGGGAAACGCCGCTATGGATGAACACACACTTGACGTATGTTGCAGAAAACTTACTGACCGATAAACGAAACCCTCACGCTATGTCTTTCTGGCAAAGAGATGCATGAAACACCGGGGATATCTCGAGGCATACATGCTGGGCATGAACACCACGACGGGAGTCTTTTCTGTACCACCGCCGCCGCGGAAGGAGGGAGGAAAGGCAGACAATTGAAGCTGGCGTTTGGCGTTAGTAAAGCTACCTTAGAGCCAATCACAGTCGCTCGGCTGGTTTGGCAGTGGGTTGCCGCTCACGGACACCGTTTCTCTATAAATAAAACACGTTTTAGCTAGCGCCGGCGATAACAGACTCGCAGCAACGGTTCTAGCTACGGGCGACGATGGCGTCCTCTGTGCCACAACCCAAATTCCCTGATTTTTAGTGACTAGGGCCACACTAGCGTATCTGTTCTAGAGGATATAATCTATTTATTTAATTACACACTAATTACTGTACACTGCTAAGTAATTCTATTGCTGCACACTGCTAATTATAGATCTAATCTTGGATTAAAGATAGTCTGGCTATAATATAATAATACCTAAGGCATCTATAAAAGAGGCGTAGCGTACAGCAATAGAATTGGAAAGAAATCTAGACTAGGTAAGCACTGCCTATATACACCTAGGAGTAATGAGGTTATCGTGTAAATATACTACACACCCTACAGGGTTAATATAGTAACATGATGGGTTATGGCACAGAGGACGCTATCGTCGCCCGTACTAGCGGCACCTTTGAATAAACCCATCGCGACGCATCTTAAGCCTTCGAACAGGCTATAACTCAGGCCTATCAGGATAGACTTCAATGTTGTCTATTAAGGGAACAAATCGCGCTACTTTGCCCTCCATTTCAACAATATCTATGTACAGCGAGTGATGTAGTACCTAGGGCTTGGTAGACGTAGGCTTTCTTTCTGCAGTGTACGAATTGAATTACTCTTTACTGTATTCGTTTACAGTAGGCATTGGGAGCAAAGTGCTCTTACTTTGTCTTTCAGCCATTTGGCATGTATGAAAAAACAGGAGACTGGCGAGGCACAACCGCTCGTCACCGAACGCTCGTTCGCCCTCATTTCACAAACCATCAATTCCATTCCTTCCACCTATATATTCACGCCGTTATATCACGCCGAGGAAACAACATAGACTCCAAAAGGTCACCAGGCCCCCTGCTCCGCCCATGAAACCCACAAGCATTCAACTCACCCAACGCCTCATGAAGTTCCGCCGGGAACTACAACCCACGCACCCAAACAAAAGCCGCCCATGTGAAGGACCCGGTGTAATTCATACTAGCGACGACAGTGCTTCATGACTCAACATGCTTGCCATCACCCCTGCGCCATACCAAACAACCCGCTCTGAATGTCCGGTCCAGAGCTCCGATCCAACCCAACATACCGCCCCCAACTCTGCAACACCGAGCGCGTACAAGATGTAGACCAGGGGGGCGGGTGCGTTGTCGCTCGTCAGTCGGCCCGTCTCGCCTGTGCCGCGGAGGGCAATGATGCCCGCTGCCAGGAGGGTAGTCAGCTGGGCCTCCGGCCTATAAGGAATTGGGACGAAGATGGCCAGTAACCACAGCGCCAAGAGGGCCGTTAAGACAGCCTGTTTCCAGCGAGTCGAATCGGCTGCGTCGACCCGAGCAGCGTCCCGCTCTGTGCGGCTGGCCCGTTGCTGAGCTTGCTGCCGGGTGTCGGGTTCCCCAGCAGTAGTTTCACGCTCTTGCCCTAGACTGAAACTCTGGCTGAGCAAGTCCGCCAGCGAACTCGCCTCGTTGTCCCGCTCTGGCGCAAAGAAGCTGGGCTGCTTGAACTCCACCCCGCTGCTTGCATCGCTCACGATGCTGGCCTGGGACGCGGACGGCTTGTGACCTCTTCTGGAGAAAATGACGCTCCCGGTTTCTGTTGGCCCCTGCTTCGGGGCAGGTGACCAGACTGGGTTTCTCAGACGCCTGGCAGGCTCCACTGGCGCTGCCGGAATCTTGTACCAGAATGGACTCTTGCTCTCGGACTGAGAGGGAGTCGGGGCGTCGAACCGGCCAAATCTATTTGGAGTAGGCGTGGAGTTCTCGTCGAGTGCCCGGTGCTGTGGCGTAACGGGCGACCAATCCATTTCCTCGTCGTACTGCAGTTTTTGTCGACTCGGCGTGTCCACCAGAGGCGCATTTCTCGTTCTCGAGGAAGTTACCCCGGGCCTCACAGCACTCAAAGGTGATTGGGGCGACGGCGTCATTTCCGGTACTGTCGACTTGCGCGGGGTCGCATTGGCGGAATCCAGCGCATCGTTGAAGAGCTCAGAAAAGGTCTTGGAATCTTCCTGCTTTCTGTGCCTGGCCAGGGTGGAAGCGTTCGCCACAACGGGCTCCTTATAAGTTGCAAACAGCGGTGCCGTGTTGACATGGATTGATCTCCCAGCCAGGATGTAAATCTTGTTGCACTAAAATTAGATAAAAGGTCCTTGCCTTGTGGATGGACGGACGCGACTCACCAAAGCCATGATGCCGGCCATGGCGACATGGGCACCGAGCTTCGCAGTTCCCAACTGGGTCGCTTGGCGACGCGATTCCATCTCGCGGAAGATGAAACGAAAAAATATTATCAGCCCCTGGAAGGAGTACCACTGAGTGAACCCCAGGAGATGCCTCGTGAACCCGCGATTTACTTGAACAAAATGCGGATTCCACCACGCGGCAGAAATGCTCGTCCATAGACTCGATTGCATGAGCAAGTCCCCAGCCGGCAAGATGCCAGCCACTCGTTTAAGATACGATAGCACCTTGGTCGTCGTGCCTTGGTCGTCCGGGTCATACATTCCGTCGTCGCTAGTATGCAAGGCCTGCAGGATCATGACAAAATGCCACAACATCTGCAGCACGAATCCGGCCCTCCAGAGCGTCTTGCCGAGGGTGTCGATCCAATCAAGCATCGTGCGCGACCTGGTTTTCCGGCCGCGGCTCAAGTTCATCATGCGCCGCAGATGGTCCGTCTTGGCTGTGTAACCGGCCTGCCGTATCCTAGTCTCGACCTTTTCGGCACAGTCGCTGCATACTTGCGGGTATCGCCTCTCCAGGTTGCGCCGGTATCGATAATAGTTGCGCTCCAGCTCGGGGTAGTCTGGGTCGGAAGGGTCATCCGGGAGGTACTGCGCGAGCGATTTGGTGAAGAGGTGCTGATTCTTGAGGCACGTCTGGCAGAAGAATATTTCATCTTGCTGCGAGGGAGGGCTGGATTGCCGCGCGGCGTACTGGATGGCTTCGGCTTCTCGATCGGTAGCAACGGGGGGATCGGTTATTTCGCCATTCTGAGGTCTGTCAGTAGGTGTTAGGGAGGGCGTAAGCCGCGAACTGGGAACCCCAGTACATCCTGCGTACGGGGCCCACGAACCTGGTCTAGGTAGTTAGTTGCGTCGCAGTGTAAGCATGAGAAGTCGCGAATCGTGCCATCAAACTTCAAGTTGGACCGCTTGCCGCAGTAGAAGCAAGTCAGGTGTTTGGCGCCCCTGAAGCGTGGCATTATGCATGTCGCTGTGTCTGTTAGGCGAATTGTGGAATTGAAGGATCAGTATGTGGACAAAAGACACAAGCTTCAAGTCGAGTCGGGTCGAGTCCAGTGTCATGAAAGGGAATGGCAGGCGCTTTATCTTATCTGGTGAAGCCAAAATCCAACAAGGTGTGGAAGATGCAGTTCTGCCGCAGGCGGTGGAGGTGCGTAGCTACAGCACACCCGGCTCATTGGTTCACAGCGGCACGTCATAGCCTAGCCTGGCTAGCGGAACGGAGCTTTAATATCTTATCACCAATCATTGATTTTTCTGCGCAACACAATTCATCAGCCTTGTATCCGCGCAACGATTTCTGCACCAACAAAGCGCCAAGTCATTTCCTGTCGAAGCAGATACACATCCATTGCATCTCGCTCGGCCAATTACCGGTGGCTCACCTCACCAGCAAACGTCACCGTTCCCGTCACCATCACCGTCACCATCACCATCACCATCACCATCACCATCAACTCCAGTCATCATCGACGCACCGCACAAACCCAAAACCCCGGGTCAGCCTCACCACTCAGCCAGATCACAACATGCCACCATGAAACCAAGTGCATCACGCGCGGCACCGCTCCTCCTCACAATCCGCTTCTCAACCTCCATCCCAGATCTAGAACTCGACATCCCCCATCCCGAGTCCACCACCGTCCTATCCCTCAAGCGCCTCCTCCGCACACGCATCTCATCCCGCAACCGCCTCCGCCTAATCCACCAAGGCCGCCTGCTCCCCGACTCATCAGCCCTCAGCTCCGTCCTCAGACCACCCCTCCAGCCGCCCTCATCCAAGCCTGACGCAAAGGGCAAAGGCAAAGCCGTTGACGGCGGCCATGTCTCTGTCCGCATATACGTCAATTGCTCCATCGGCGATGAGCTGTCCGCCCAGGAACTGGCCGAGGAGAAGGCATCCTCCATGAACCCTCCCGAGGACACAGCCTCGCCTGCCTCCAGACCCGCAGGGAGCGCTCGCCCCCGACCACGAGGCTTCGACCGCCTCCTCCAGGCCGGCTTCACCTCCTCCGAGATATCAACCCTCCGCACGCAGTTCGCCTCCATACAGAATGAGCGCTTCACGCCGGATTCTATGCCCTCCCCAGACTCGCTGCGACGCCTGGAAGACGCGTGGATTGACAACAACGCGCGGGAGTTGCCCTCGGCTGCCAGTCCGTTGGAGGACGAGATGGGCAACATGTCTACTGTGCTCGATGTTCTCATACGGGGCATGATGATAGGCTTCTTCTTCCCGCTGGGCAGCATCACCTGGTTGTTGAGGCAGGGCCTCTGGAGCGAGAAGTGGCAGATCTTTGTGGGTTCGGGCGTTGTGCTGAGCGTGACGGTCGGCATTGTTATGGGCATTTCGGGAGAGCGGTGACCTGGATAGTCAAGCTTCATCCCTGGACTTTTTCTTTATCCCTGATCTTTTGCTTTTGCTCTTGTTTTTGTAGGAGGCTACTTCTAGATGGCGTGTGATTGTATTTTCCCCACGAGGAATGCTGCGTGACTGGCATAAGTAAGCGTTTCAGATCCGCCGGATACGTTGAATGAAACTTATATGATCTCGTCCGAAGTACGAAAGCTGTTACGGCAAGTTTGAGCTGTATACAGAATGCAAGACGTCCAAACATGTTGTCGTTCTCGTTCGACTTCTAATCGACATGACTCAGCTTACTAGCGCATTCAATGCTGTTTTGGCGTGTTCCCACGAGATTATGGCCTACTGTTCACTGACCGAGGGAACGATTAACCGGCTTGGCAACTCCCTGCTCCTAATCCATGGCCAATCGCATACGCACGGGGCTGTTATTTAAAGCATCAATGTCTAGGATGAATTCCTAGTTGTCAGGTAAAATTTCTGAGATGCCTCGAATGCGCTTCAATGCATGTGCCCGCAAAACTCCAAAACACCAAGCTACAGGCCGCTGTGCAGCATACTACAGGTACAAGCTCTGGGCAGCCACAATATCTCTCCGAATCTTCTGTAAACTCTCCTCAAACTTCTTGGTCAAGTCTTCGTTACCCATGACCTTGGCCGCTTGGGCCATCTGGCGCAGCAGCTCTTCAAGACGACGGAACAAGCGGATGAGCGAGCCTTCAAAAGTGTTCGTCATTTTGCTGGTGCACATGTTTAGTCCTTGTCATGAATCGTAGGGAAAACAATTCAGGCATGCGACGTACCAAATTTCAGAAAAGGGTTTCCCCTGCGCCCATGCATAGACCGTCTCCATCAATTGCCACTTCAGGCTCGTAACATACTCTTCCTCATTGACGTCCAGCTTACATTCTTGGCTGACTTTGGCGATGATGCGCGCCTTGGCCTGGATCTCACGGTATGGTTTCTGCAGTCCTTCTTTAAGAGCCTGCGTCTCCACCTTCTCGTCAAAGATGAAGCAGCTGAGCACCGCGGCGCACGTTTCCGGCGTCAGTTCATTGAAGAACCGATCAAGTAGCAGTTCAGATAACAGGAGTTCATGACCTTCGGTAGATGAGATTTCGCAGGCGACACGGGCCTTGAGCTGGACAACTTCCGCGTCATTTATGAATCCCAGTCGTCGAAGGACCCGTTTCCTGGACTTCAGTTCATCCATCTGCGAGATACTGTGCGCCTTAACGATAGCCTTCTTCTTCTCCTTCACCTTTTCCGCCAGGCGCACCTTCTCGCTGTATTGCTCCCACAGAGAGGGGAGCATGGGCGAAAGATGGAGGGGGTTCGCAAGAAGTCTCGACTCCAAAACTTCAATTTTACGCAGAAGCTTCTTGAAAGATTCGTCAATGATGGCCATGTTCTCCAATGGATCCAAGATCGGAATGCCATCGGGGAACCGCCTTTTCACTTCAGCCAATGACTTGCGTGCTTGGTCTCGGTCGCTCTGTGCCTTCAACCCCTCTTTTGGCATGAAGATCCTAATCTGGCTGATGGCCTTCATGCAAGTGAGAAGGCAAGGCACAACGACAGTAATATTATCTCTCTCATTGCTTGCAGGAATCAGTCCAGGAGGCATGTCCCCGACAATTTGGCCCGGGGTGAAGGCCGGACTCGAGGCAGATATAGTGAGCAATACATCAATAAGATAGGATTCCTGGGGGTCATATTCCGGTTCGCCAAGTCTAGGTGCACGACGTGCTTGGTGGTTGACAATGACGCCCCATCCAAAGTCTAACCCGCCGGCCACGTTGCCTTGAGCCTCCTTAGGGTTGTATATTTGTACAAGCCGCCCCGGCTGCAAGAAGTCCATGCAATGACTTGGATGCTGGATAACACAACGCATGTCCTTGGTGTAGGTATTGAGTTGTTGGCGAATTTGGTAGTAGTCCTTGATGGTCGCTTCGTCGGGAATTGAGAGTCCATCTCGCTCTTGTTGTAAAGCCATGAGCTCCTTCTCGAGAGCAGGCACACTCGCGGCATTCTGGAATTGGTGGAAACATCTTTCCAGCATGTACTCGGGGGAAATGGCTTCGATACGTAGCAGATTGAGAATCATGTTGTAGCCCAAGTAGAAGGCTGAGTTAAGGTTGTCCTGATGTCCAGTGACAATAGCCTTAGCAGTGTCGGGCTCCAGCTTGTCGTCAATCATCATTATAACAATACCCCGAGCATCAAGACCACGACGTCCAGCACGACCAGCCATCTGGATATACTCGGAAGACGTAAGAGGGCGCCTCTTGATACCATCCCATTTCGTCACTTGAGTAAAAACAACCGTTTTGGCAGGCATGTTGAGGCCGATGGAGAATGTTTCTGTGGCGAACAAAACCTTGATGAGGGACTCTTGGAACAAAATCTCAATCGTCTCCTTCAAGATGGGCAGCAACCCAGAATGATGGACACCAATCCCCTTGATTAATAGCGGTAGAAGATTCTGGATCTGAGGAAGGTCTCGGTCTTGTTCAGAAAGACTCTCAATAGCACTTTGAAAGACCTTGGTAACCATGGCCTTTTCTGAATCATCGTTGAACGATAGCTGCTGAACGCTGATTGCCATACTCTCGCACTCCCTCTTGCTGAAGTTGAACACAATGACGGGGTTGAACTTCTTTTTGATAGTCATGCGAATGATTTTGTGCATATCTGAGCCACTTTCGTCTGCGCCTCCCTTGTTAGACTTTTTGTTCTTTCCCTTGCCCTTCAACTTGGCAGATACATCGTTCGACTCAGCGCCCTTCTTATCCTCGACCTCCTTCATAACAATGTTGAAGTTTTGCTCGTTGAAATTACCCTTCTCGTCTACCACAATGCGAGCGCCAGAGCCCCCTGAAGGGAAGAAGTAGTTTTGCAGGGGTGTCGGCCGGAAATCGGTGTAAACGACATGACAAGCCTGGTGGTGGATTTTAGCGATCCATTCGGCAAACTGAAAGGCGTTCGGAATGGTGGCTGACAGAAAGACATATCGAACTTTGTCTGGAAGCATGATGATTGTTTCTTCCCAGACAACACCTCTCGTCTTGTCCCTCATGTAGTGAATTTCGTCAAATATGACCCAGGCAACTTCTCGCATGATCTCCGAACCTCGATACAGCATGGATCGAAGGATTTCCGTTGTCATGACCAAGCAGCTCGCGGTAGGATTGATGGTAACATCGCCAGTCATTAAGCCAACGTCGCCAAAGATGGCTTCGAAATCTCGGTACTTCTGGTTGCTCAACGCCTTGATAGGACTAGTGTAGATCACCCTCTGGTTACGCTTCAAGCACTGCGCAACAGCATATTCGGCCACCACCGTCTTACCAGCAGAAGTGTGTGCTGATACTAATACACTCTCATCCCGTTCGATTGAGGCCACCGAAAGACTTTGAAAAGGATCCAGTTTGAAATCCCACGTCCTCGCAGGCTCTTCTGGAGACTTGTGTTCCGATAAAGGAACGTATTCGTAGTCCAGATCGGGAGGCAATGCAACTTGGTGTTGGATATTGTGCGAGAGGACTAATGACGCATCCTGTGGTACCAAGGTAGCTGCTCCGGCGACTTCCCTCGACTGCGCCGTTTGGAATGTGTCGGTCATAACGGGCCCAGCATCATCTTCCTTCCTCCGTCTTTTCTTGTCTTGCTGGCTGGGCGTATCAGATTCTGCATCGTCGGAGGCCTCGGGTTTTGACATTTCCGTCACATCAGCCACATCTCTTTGCGCTTCCGCGGGCGCTGTTCCATCCATTGCTTCGTCAGCCTTGCGCTTCTTGCTTTTATCACGGCTCCGCCCTCTTTCAGTTTCTGGCTCCGATTCGCTGGCGCTTTGGGGATCCGCCTTCCCCTCAAAGACATCGAACATCTCATCCATTTTGGCGTCGATTATATGCTGTAAATCGCTTGAGGGAATTGGGGTTGCATGAAGCTCTTGCTTAAGGGATCGGTTTATGTCTTGGCGCAGAATAGGAATAGTACGATTTGAGATATATCGCAGCGATTTTCAATGAGATTCAAAAGGCAGGATGATGTAGGTGCACACACCAACACGGAGGAGGAGGAGGTGCAATGCGTTCGTGTATGAGATCGCCTCGCCCAACAAAGATCGCATGAGCAAACCGGCGATCCGCCAGGTAAAAAAAATCTTGGGGCGTTCGCAGAATGTGGGTGGAAAGTTTGACTGGCAGAAAGTAAAATCTGTGGCCGAAGAGCGCAGGCGGTGAGTTGCTATCCTGAACCCAGCGGATGAAAAGTCCAATCACGTGATCTCCTGGCCCTTGCCATCCACCTCCAACCACCATTATAACCTCGGATCCCATAACGGTATTGATACTTCCCAAAGCTCCTAACATCCCATTCGCATCGCGACAATTGTTCTCAAGGTTTGTCACGCGCTCGAATCGTAAGACTGGCATGTGGGAAGGCTAATCGATTCTGAATTTCTCAAGATGCTCTCCCGTGCCGCCGCGCGTACCACCACGACATTGGTCTCCCGCCGAGGCTTCCATGCCACCCGGGCTCGCATGTCCTCTCCTTACCACTACCCTGAGGGACCTTATTCCAACCTTCCCTTCAACCCACGCAGCAAGTGGTTTGCTGTTCGCTACTGGGCTTTCATGGTCACTGGTTTCTTTGCCCCGTTTGGCATTGCTGGTGCGTGATTATGACGAAATATAAGAATGTTGGAATGAGCGCTAACGAAATAAAACAGTTTTCCAGACCTACAAGGAGCAGTAAACCGGAGACGAGGGTGGGGGTTACATTTTTTCTTGGCTGTTGAAAATTTCAAAGAGGGTTATTGGGCAACTCTATCGGCAAACATTTTATAGACGCTAGCTCAGTCAATACCATTGTAAACAAGAAAAGGTTTCATTTGTCTCCTGAATGAGGACTCACATCGAAGCAATACAGCCATTTTGACAAGTCGCAATATCCGCCGATTTCTTTCCAACCCGATAATTGACTCAATTATATTGTACACAATTCTCCTGTAAGGGATATTTACACTGCTGTATGCGGTGGCCATGTGTAAGCGGCGATAGTCCAGCGACACCGGTAAGCCCAAATTCCATTCCACAAAAGGCGGGCCTAAATCACCATTTCCGACTTCATGTCTTTGTCCTGCAAGATGTTCTCAAGGAACGCATGTATGAACTGCAGCCGTTCACCACTGATATCCCATCTCTCACACATAGCATCAAACGTCTCCAAAAGAAGGTCATGGGATGAGCACCGTTTGACTGCTCGCAAAGCCCAGATGACAAGCCACGACTCAATTCTGAAAGCCTCGCCATGTATGTCCTTAGCCTGATAGAGTGCCGTCAGGACTCCGCTGAGTCGCTGCTCGCTCCAGTCTGAGCCTGAAAATCCACCGTGCAGATAGAATCCTTTGAACAGTGCAAGGAAGATTGTAGAATGTACAGGTACTTTCAAGTGCTTCATTTGGTCCAGATACTGGGCAACTTTTGAGAGATTGCCAAGCTTGATAGCATAATGTTGAATCAAGAGCTTGTAGGTGTGCAAGTCTGGTGCCAGCCGCACGCTTGATTGGAGTGACTCCTTCAGCTGAGGATGTTGCTTACCAATTTTAGCGAACATCATGAAAACCTTTGTGATAGCCTTGTCCATCATGTAATCCCTCTGAGGCATATCGGCCGCGAGAGAATGGGAGCTTCTCATCTGCTGGTAAGTCGCCTCGGCAGCGTCTTCCTCTCCGCATCGCAAGAGTCCAGATATGACACAGTTCAAGACCACAGTGTCAATCATTTCCCCAGCATCGACCATTTCTTTGTAAGCAGCGCGAATGCCACCGGAGTCGAGTCTAAGGCCAAAGTAGTATATCAAGCTTACGTGGTGAAAACGGTTGAACTCGATGCCACGGTTTTCCATCTCCTTGTAAATCATTTCCGCCAACGCAAAGTTGCCCGACTTGGCCGCCACATCAAAGAGCACATTGAAAGTGACGTCGTTCCCCATGATGTGTGCTTCTTTCTCCATTTCTCTCCACAGTCGTAAGGCTGAGTCCAGTTCTGGTGTGGTTGTGCGCCTAGCATACTTGGTCGCAAAAGCCAACGCAAAGTTCCATTGTGTACGGCGCAAGGTAAGGCCAGCATTCTTCACATCCGCAACCAGGGCGAAGTAGCGCAACATGGATTCGTCATCTCTTTTAGGGGGCGTTCCCATGACTTTCAACAACCTGCTTCGCCACTGCCAACTAAGATACAACATGCGCGGCTCGGGAAATTCGCAGTATAGCTTGTATATCGATTCGAGTGTGATTCGGCTCGGATGACGCAATCGCTGGCCGATGGCAGCGCAGAGTTTTGCGATGTGTTCCTGCAGCTGTTCGCGAATTTGGAAGATCTCTTCTCGTTTGGGGTATTCCACGTCGTTCTTTTTGTCCGAGACTTGCAACTTGGGCATGTCTGGCTGAGCATATCCCCTACGGTAAGGGTCACGATGAAAGTCCAAGTGGTCTTGCACTGTGCCCTCTCCTTGCTTTCCAACAAGTTTTAAAAGTTGATGCCTATTGCGGTGTCCTGGGAGCAGTCGCGAATGCGGCAAACTGCTGGATGCCGACGAAGACGGCCCTTCCCCTGTAGTGCTGTAATCTTGACGTCCGGACCGGGAGGGCGCTGGTTGAGACGCATGAGTCCCCTTCCTGGGCATCATAAAGGTCGAGAGTATCCATTGTGAGCTTCTTGGGCACGAACCATATCGGCTTGTTTGTGTGTTGGATGATGCCGGCGCAGCGGTTGCGCAAAAGCTTCTCCTTGCCGCCTGTATGGTTCTGAGACTCGCTGATGGGCGGTTGAAGACTGCGCCGCAGACGGAGCCATCCACTTTGGATAGTGTCATAGGCTGTTCTTCATGATTGCATCCTCCTCGCAAGTTGCAATCATATGGAGGTGAAGGTGCGGTGCGGTGCGGTGCGTGTGGAACTGACAATTTGATGATGGGACTGGCAGCATAGAAATTTTGCCCTGCCATCACTGTTAGCTCCATTGGGCATGGCCTGCCGCACACTCACACAGCTGACTAGACACACCCCTGTGCGTACGTACAATTCCAATTCGCCCCATGCATTCCCAGAATTTCCATCTCCAACGGACAGACACGCGACAGCCTCATCAACAACAACGGCTGCGACAATCGTCTACCGGTCTTCAACACTCGGTAAGTGCACCTGAGATAGTGTCTCAACAGCAAAGCCTCTTACAAAATCCGACCTCTAATCCCCTCAGCACAAACAATCGCCGCCACAATGGGTGGTCGACAAATACGGCCCGGCCGGGTCTTCCAGGCCGTCTCCCAAGAGCTCAACCACCAGTTGCTGGCAGGCCACACGGTCCCCCAGCCGCCCTGGTATCAAGTCATGAACTCAGTCCCTCCCGCTGAGTCGCTCGTCCGCACAGTTCCCCCCCGACATCGAATGCCCAATCCGAGAGCCAAGAAGCCCAAGAAGCTCTACCGGCCGCAGAGCCTCAGCTACCCCGAAGATGCCTTGCGAACAAACTTCTACAGAGACCATCCGTGGGAATTGGCCCGGCCGCGTGTCATACTGGAATTAGACGGCAAGGACCACCAATACTGCGACTGGAGCAGAGGGCTACGACAGCCTGGCATCGCTCTGACGGGTGAATGGTGAGTATCCGTAGTTGATGGGAAGGGGGCTTCGTAATGCAAATTGCAGCTAACATGATTCAATATGACAGCGTTGTCCAGCGTCAGCTATACCTCATGCGGGCCGAGAAGCTGAGCAAAGCAGAAGCCTACGACACTGCGCGAAGGGAATTCTACTGGCTACGACAGGAAGAAGAGATCGAGAAGAGAGTGGCTATCGAGGAAGCGAAGTACGTTGGCGCGTACTTTGGCAAGTCTCGACTCGACGTGGGCATGCAGCTTGAGGATCAGGAGTTTGAGAACTGGAAGGTCTGGGCCGGAAAGGAAACGGCAAGCCAGGAAGCTAGAATGAATTCAGAAATCGACACCTTTGGTATGGAGGAGGTGGTGGAGGAAATCGAGGCAGCGCCGATCGCAGCGCCGCCCGCATAGGTGGTGGCATCAAGCAGATCTCTTTGACGAAGCAACCAAACATTCAGCTTGTATACCATGTACATTATATATGTCCTGTCAAGAAAGTGAAGTAGCTCTCTCTTGTCCCGAATTGAGCACGTCGCGCTACTCTAGCCGCCGTGCATTAAACACCATCTCGCCTGCGTTGACCAGGCCGTATCTGGCAGCTACCTCCTCGTGCTGCACATAAAATGCATCCGCTATGCCGGTATAGTACAAAAGCTTGCCTGTCAAGCTCAACGTCGCAATCCTCGCCCACGACTCGATGTACACAAATCTCATCCTGTCATCCGGCACGATGCTCAGCAATTTCAGTACATGAACCGCCAGGGCCACAAAGAAACCCGTGGCAGGACCGTTTGAGAATATAACTCCCGGATGCGCCAGCTTCTGCCCATTCTCTGTTTTCGGCGGGAAAAGGAGCGCCGGGAAAATGTCAAAGATGCTCAAGAGTCCTGTCCAGGGGGTCGACCATAATGATTGGTGGACACGACGGGCGCGTGTCACGATGCATTTGTCGTACGTGCCCGGTGCTCGGGACGACTTCCTCAGCCCAGCTTCGTAATCTTCAAGGTGATTCTCCGACATTCTGTCTCCGCTGGAAATCAAGTATCGACGGTGCGAGTGGGGGGAGTGTTGCGTCCCATCGTCCATCATCATGAGCATTTCTTTGGTGTGGCCTCCGGAGCCGAGCACAAAGAGGTAGTACTCTGCTGTCGTAGCAGAAGACTCGAATGCCTTGGAACTGGTTGTCGGACTTGGCCATGCAGTTGAACGGCGGCCTTGAGTCATTTGAATATGTCGCGTCTGAGTCCAACCATGTCAGAACAGGAGAACATTTTCTATGTGAGGTAGGTCCGGCAGATCTCACCGTGAGCAATATGACAGCACTGATGAAGGCAGCAATTATGGTGAGAGTGACGCTGGTCCACGACTTGGCAAAGTGCGCAAATATAGCCATAAAGGCGCCAGTGAATGCTGTCAAGGCAATTAAGCCAACAACAACCAATGCACTGGAGGTGATCATCCTGGCCAGGGTGAAGAAGGTCGACGGAGCGAGGTTGTTAACGAATGAATCGGCAAAATGTGCTAATGACGACCGGTAAGCCGGACATTTACAGATATGATCGACACATACTCATGTCAGTGAAGAACATGTGAAGCGCATCTTTCCCTCCAGTCGTGATACCGTGCGTGAAATCAGGCCAACTAGGTAGGTAGGTACATACACTTCGAATTCGAACGATGCGCAGCTCCAGGGTAGGAAGGTAGGACTGGGTCGCCACAAATTATCGGTCGCGAATCAACCGTGAGTTAGTATCAGCAAGGCATCTCGGTCAATGCTAGAGTATCAAGTACATAGCAGCATTTCATTCTTGCAATATCCGCTAGCCAAGCCCACCATGATGCTTCCAAATCACAGCCGCCGCCGCCGCCGCACAGCGCGCTCCATCACATCATTTTCAACTTCAACACCCCCGACAACTCGTCCAACCGCCAACCTGCCCGCGTCCCGAATCAAACTCTCGACCCCGTCTCCCGTCAACGCAGAGCACTCCCTATACTGCTCAGCTCCAATCTGCCTCGCATGCCATTCTGCCTACAAAGAATTGGTCAGCAAAAGCTTCATATGAAGCCCGGCCAGCACCCGGGTCGGGGAATCCCAAGCGGCGCGTACTTCTCTCGGATTAACACAGCAACTCGGCATGCCTATAGCAAGCCCTGTCGCCATAGCCAATCTATGGTCCTCAAACGAGCAGTCCAATCTCAAATCCTTCTTCGTACCCAACAAGTAGATCAGTGGCTCAGAGCTCGCGCAGAAGCCCCGATCGACAGCCTGCTGCCACTGAGCCCCGTTCAAAGTCAGCAAGACTTTATGGCTCTGAAACAAGAATTACATACCCAGCTCAGAATCCTAAACAGCCCCATTTTCTCCTTCACGTCGAAACACAGAAACACGGCATCCTACACCATGTACGACAGTCGAGAAACCGTGCTTAGGTCGCCCGTGCCCGAAGTATCCCAGAGTTCGATCTGCACCGGTAGCTCAGGTTTATCGACCAGATACGTCTCGTATGTTGTCTTGGGGATCGCTGTTGTCTAGGCAGGTGTTCAGTACACTTCCAATACAACGAGAACTTTCCGAGAAGCAAAGGCCACTGAAATACCTACATCGGGGAAGTAATCGAGCGCAGCGCGACTATTTGTACCAAGGTGTCAGCCCCCGTCATTCCATGCTAAGTGATGGGTTCAATCGCCTACTAGAGCAATGCAGTCTGTCCAGCAGCCTTGTCTCCCACGAACAAGAATTTCAGCTTGACAGGCTCGCGTATGACTGATGGAGGTGGCGACAGACTCCTCTGTCTTTTGCGGGTGAAAACACGTCTGAGGCGCGATGTCCCCTGTCTTTCAACCGTGGCCGTCGACTGAATCGGGCTTTGTGAGTCGTGCGCGATCATTGGAGTAGGTGAGTGTATATAAGAGCAAGCGCCAGACTCCGGACCCGAGTTCCATGTCTTTCGCAAAGAATTGATGCGTGAGCGAAGCGAAGAAATGAGTGATAACTTCTCCTGTACTGGGGGAAGGTCATCCTCCCGGAAGGTCTATTCTCCAGTCAGATACTTCTCGCGTCGAGTGTGTAGAGACGTTTTTATACAAATCGGGTTGAGCAGCGTGCTTCGAAACCATCGTTCTCGAAAGGGTCCTCCCTTTCTAGCCTGCTTGGAACGGAGTGGCGCCATGAGTCAATATCTAAATGGTGCGTGGCCATAATCGACTATATGATTTTAGTTTATTTCTTTTTTTTTTTTTTTTTTTGATGAGAGAAAAAAGGAGGTTGTTGATGTGATAGCTCGCGCGTGTTGAATTCAGATTCACTGCTCACACATTGCTCACGCATTGCTCACGCATTGCTCACGTCAATCTCACTTTGCACATGGCCGTTCCTACGCTGTGTACTATGCACTTGAAAACCCCAACCATGATGCCAATTACTGTACCGCACAGCCAAGCCGATACCATGCCTTTGCCACACAATCAGGCAGCATTTTACTCCCCTGGAATGGCCAAGTTACTCTCTCAACTCACCTCTCCCTTGTCCGTATCCTCAACCCTCCCTCCGATCATCAAGTCGGACTGATATACTCAAGTCAAGGCTCACAAATCACCGACCATGACCAATCACCGTCGTACCTAGGAAAATCATCCTCTGGCTTCAGAGCCCTCAGATGATGGAAGTTGCCAATCAATTTTTCCATCTAACCGCTGCACAGCATTCAACCGCATCCAGGCATCACGCCGATACAGGCTGCTATTCTGCTATTCCGAGATTCAAGCTTTAGGCTTACAATGCATGACAGCGAGAGTATTGCATCGGTGCGATAATGACACGGCATCACAATCACCGTTCAACTCGTGAAGGGTCTGTTCGGGGCCAAGGAGGCGCGAGCCTCTCGAGTGTCCGCAATATTTCATCTAATTAGAGCGGTGACTATATACCTATATATTGACTGTTTTTTTCTAGCACACTCTAGATTTTCCGAGCCCCCAAACATCATGCACCCATTGCATCTCCTATTCCGATTTTGCCCGTGTTCATGAAAGTAAACTTGAATATTATAAAATCAAAACGCCAGGGATTTGCCCAGTATGCACACTGGTCGAAACACACCACATGAGTATGCTACACATTCTTCGTCAACCTTGAGCATATGATTTTTCCGATGTCCTACACCATCATCAATGACGGCTCCAACGCCTGCACACGATGCAACCAATAAGTCAAACTAATCCAGAACCTCCAAAGACGACACAATCAGATGCTAGAGTGTCTACAGATACTTTCAGCCAACACGATGCAGGGGGGTGTGATTATAATCGTGAGTTTTGTCGTTAGAAGAGGGAGGATTTGGGAAAAAATTGAATAAATAGGCATCTCCCTGGATGGAACAACGGAAAGGAGAACAAAGATAAACAAGGGGGAAAAAAGCCCAAACCAATAGAATTCGGATCGGAAGGGAAAAAAACATACAGCCCATCATACAAAGACAACACTGCGCAACCACCGACCAGCGGTCATTAGCAACATCATGCGACGTCGATGCTTGCGACTAGATGTTGAGTTGGGTATCTTTTACAATCGAACCAACGTCGGAGAAAGACATTAATTATCACAGTAGCAATGGATAGCATGATCCATTACCATCATAGACTGAGTGAGCCAGTGTCCAAGTCTGCTTCAAAGTCAGGTTGCAAGTCACCCAAGGTCCGTGGCGTCCACGGGCGGTTAGCACGAGCGTTTCGAGGCCCGAGGTTCATTTCCGACCTGACATCGTTCTGTATCTGTAGAAAGTATTGTCGGAGACTTCGCAGTCCCTTTAAAAACCCGGAGTCTGGCTCATTCGGGTGCTGTGGAGGACACGCCTTATCCGAGATATCGTCAAGTGGAGTCAGACTGTTCGCAAAGTCGGCCATTTTGAAGTCTATCTCCCGTGGATTCTTTCGTCTGCGTCGAGTAGTCCCCTCGGTATCAGTTGCTGCATCAGTGGTAGAATCATACATGGTTTCGTAGCCTGATTCCTCGGCATCATCGCCGTCGTAAAACATGAGGAGGCTCGCAGCATAGAATCGATAGCCCCGTAGCTCTTGAACAATTTGTTCGAGCTGCGCAAGCCTCTTCAAAACAACTGGGATATGCCGCAGAATGCTATTAAGGTCCACGCCATTATACAAAAATTTTTGCAGCGCATGTTGGAACTCAGCCCCAACCTTGACCTTCCTTCCAAAATACTTGTCCTGAAAATCGTACGACTGTGTCTTGACGTTCCAGACCTGCAGCCCACAAATACGTACACCCAACTCTGCCGATGTGGTGTTTCTGCACTTTTCTTGCTGTGACCTCTGCTTTTTCGGAGTAGCATCTACGCCGTACTGGCGGGTTCCCATCTTGAGATCCATCATGCAAGGTCGCTTCATTCCTGCAGTCAAGTCTTCCATCAGCAAGAAGTATTCTACACGATCGCCCTGTGTCTTGGCTTCCTTTGGGTTGATGGGCCGAGGAATCTTCTTAAATTCCACTGTTGGACTCGGCAAAGCGGACGGAGCTGCAGAAGTAGCAGTATATAGTGTCATGTCTGACGGACCGCGCCGTGTTTCCGATCGTTCGTCAACAAGGGCTTCTGCATCTACATGATGACTGGTCGAATTATCACCGTTGCCTGACACGCCGTCTTTCGCCAGGGACTCGTTCCCATTCTTGTATTCTGCGTCATCGGCTTCCTCGAAATATTTAAGATTGCCTCTAGATTCTCGTACATCTTCTGGGCGACGTCGAAGACCACCTGCTGAGTATCTGCGCCTCCTGCGCCCAGTGTTTATATTGGCCTTGAGAATCTCTGGTTCTGGGGCGCTTGTCCCTGTAATGTCCTTGACAGATGCCGCGGTAGCCTCACCGTACGTTTCCACGCTTGCTGTGCTGTGAGCGCCAGTGTCATTCTTCACCTGTCCATGCTTCTCGGTACGTGGCGCTTCGGAATGAGCCGCGATCTCTGGAGAATTTTCTTCTTGCTTCTCGCCGCTAGTCAGATTGGGGTCGGAGCTTACTGGTCGTAGAAGTCGTTGCAGTGTAGGCCGAGGCACAGCACGCTGATGCGGCCGCCGATGTTTCTGGACTTCTACGGGCTCTTTCAAGAAGGCATCGTTGAAAACTTCATTTCGCAAACGTTTATTGATCGTTGTGGCACCCCAACTATTCGGCCGTTCATCAAGATGTGGGCGTGGTGTCTGTGGTTTCGCCGCAGTCTGGTATAATTTGGTGGCAGAGGTGCTGCGGCGCCGGTACAAGCTGGAAGGAGGAGTCGGCTGGAGAAGATTTCGTGGAAGAATGTGCTTGTTGTCATCAAAAGTTACGGTCGGTATGCGCAACGCCGAGCTTGCCAGGGACTGACTGACGACTCTGGTCGACATTGGCTCATTGACCCCATTCGCGGGATACTCTTTGGTCTCGTGACCGGCTCCATTGACTGCATTGTTGGGTTCATCGACGCTCTCTAAAGTCTTTTGGCGGTCCGCCGTGGAGGCGTCGTCTCTTTTCATAGTGCTCTTCCGGCGAGGCTGTTTTTGGAAAGTCACATTGAGCACACCAATGTACCTAGTTATGTGACTTGAATCAGTGTTCTGGTCTTTCTAAAGGGAAAAGGATTTATATTCTCCGAGAGTTCAATCGAAGGCCTTGAGGCAGGGTTGGTTTCCTGGGTTCATGTAAAAGATTAGTCAATTGCAGACTTACCGAGGAAGAAACGGGAGAAGGTCACGATGATAGCGCTCTATGGTCTCATAAAACTCGTTTTCCCGATTATTTAGTTGTTTACAGACGGCTCTTCTCGAAAACCGCCACAGAGTGGTGTGGCCTCCTACTTGATGTTTGTATGGAATTAACTCAATAGCCTCAAGTGGCTGGGGACGATGATGCTGATATTGATGAACATGATCTTCACAGGGCATTACAAGACTGCTTGACTGCCCGACTCGTGAATATGTGCTTGTTTCAGGCTCATCAACAGCGACAGACGCATTATCGCCATAATCTTGAAGCTCTGGGTTCTGCGACACAAGAGTCTCACGGGAAAGGGAAAGGGACTGGTCAAGTGATGGGCGACTATCAACATCCTTGCTGTCAAGTTCAGGATCAGGCTTGGGTTCCAGTTCGGGTTCATCAGCCTTCACGAGCCACGGATGAGAACTACTATGTGAGATTGAGCTTGGTCGCTGTGTCTGAGATGAGCCCGCAGGGTCACTTGACGGGGCTCTCGCCTCCGGCATTTCTTTATGAGGGAGGAACACAGCAGAAGAGATCTTTTCTTCGCCCGATTCCTCGGCATCCTCGGCATCGGCGTCAGCATCGGCAGAGCCATCAGAATCAGTGCTAGAGGCAGCACCGGATCCATCCAGCTCGCGAATGGCCTGATCATCCTGGTGGTTGTCGGCGCCTGTGCCAGTCGGTTGGTCTCCGTTGTGGCTGTCAGCTGACTCCGATTGCCCCTCCACACGGTCGGCTTCTGATACCGGGATCGGCCCCACCTCTGTGGGTGGCGGTATCGGCTCAACGCAGGCCGCCTGGCTGTCTTGTCTGTGTTTCGTGCGGAGTGCCACAGGCGTCGTGTCACCACCAGCTGCCGTATCAGGAGGGCTGATGTTGAAATAGTCAATCGTAGGCGAAGTTGGGTCTCCATCGCGTGACCCTTGGGGCACAAAACGTTGACCTTCCCGCGACGGGATTTGGGCATCGAGTGATGTGCCCCGTATGCTGCCTTTTTCGGATGTGGGTGATAGCTTATCTCGAGGTGTTGTTTTGGTGTCTTTGCGTCGAGGCTTGTCTTCTGGAGGTAGACCTTCTTTGAAAAAGCGAAGGCTATAGCTTGCTTTACGACTTCTTGCATTGGGCTCGACACCCGCCATGGCCTCAGCAACAGACTTTTCCACCAAGCCATCCTCTTCTTCAACGTCGCCAGAGCCAATGGACCAAATTTTTTCCATCTTTTCTGGGCTAGTGGTCAGTTGTAACGGAACCAGAAACTCGGGTTCAATGCATGGGTGATTGCTGGAGAATTTGTTACCCGTTATGGGTGACTTATGGGCAGATTTAGTTGAATTAGTTGACAGGGCGGATTCGTCTGGGCTCGCGGAGACTGACAGAGCTCTTGATTTGAAGCAACCTGTGCTCGAGCGGTCGAGATCAAGAGATGTAGAGGCCCTGCCTCTGGCCCTGATGAGGAAATCACGGTGCTCCATGAGCATTTCTCTGGCTTGCGTCAGGTTGGACGGATTGAAGTGACGTTGAATGACGGCAGAATCGCGCATCTGCAAAGCGGGTGATGCTATCGGGGTCATAGCCGGTGTCGCCATGTTGGAAGACGTCTGGGCCTGATCGAAAACTACGGAGGGTTGGTGCTCTCCATTCTTCACAGGTATTGACCGACTTGCGGTGTAGTCAGAAGCATTCTTCAAGAGTTCCTTGTCTCGATCTGAATGGCAACGTTGAGCGTTCGGCTGGGCCTTTGGTGGCCGATTGCTGTTGTTGCAGTTGGTATCGTAATATGTAGAGTTGGGGTTGGAGTTGGAGTTGTTATGGCCGTTGTTGTGTTTCTGTACATGGATACCACGAGCAGAAGCCAATGCCTGGGACAAAAGAGACGGACCGGGCTGCCTTTGATTACTCTGGCTGGGGCCACAAGTTCTTACATCATCTCTTGCGGTGGCTTGATCCGATTCTCTGGGGCGGAAGGGTGGTGTCGAAGAGGGAAGTTGATCCAAGACGGGGTGTGGGATAAGGTCGACATTCTGATCAGACACCTCTGCAGCTGCGGGAGCGGCCCCCAGATCTGTGACGGCAGCAACAGACAAGGTAGTGTCTTGACTTAGCAAGGAAGGGGGTGCGGCATTTCCAGACTGGGATCTCGGGGTGAACATGAGGTAAACATTGGGCGCGGCAGGGCAGCAGCGTGGGAGGATCGATTCGCGGAAAAGCAGGATTCGGGGGCGAGGGTGTGGTGTTGACGAACGAGGGTAGCAAGAGGAAAAATGGGAGAGAAAGAGGGCGGTGTTTTTTGCGAAGTTGAGATTGGAAACAGATTTTAGTCTAGTGCACCGGCATCAGTTCTCACAGTGGAGCGTGGGCTAATAGCAGGCAGGAGCATCAGCGGCCGGCACGGGGGCCTGTCACTGCAGCGTCACTGGAGAGTCACTGGACTGCACAAGTCACGCCGGAGGGTCGGGCAAGACGTCAGCCAAACGCTTCAACAAATCCTACAAATCAATAGGGGCTCTCGCCTAATAAAGGATTTGTTTCAACTAGAGATCTTTGTACTGGAACTATGTTAGGGAATTCTGCCGTTAATTTTACACTTAAACCTTTGGGTCAACTTGGTCGATGTACGCCGAATTCCGTTACGTTTGGTACAGTGGGTTGTTCCTACCTACCTAGGTACTGTACTGTACCTACCTAAGGTACCCACATTGCTATTGACAGTATGTAAGGTGCAGCTGTCCGTCGGCCGGGCCACAACAGCACCTCCCTCCAGAAAAGATTAGACTAGAGTGTGGTCTGATGTCTGATGTCTGATGTCGACGTCACTCTCACCACTTTCATGTCCACCAGATTGACTCGATATTACGGCATGCAGCACCCGAGGGCAGTACGCACATCCCTACGACGCACAGAGATGGTGAGCATCGAATCGCCGGTGAGAGCGGAAATCAGGCACCCGAACTCGTGTCTACAATGATGCGACTTGTCCGACTTTCGGCTGGGGCCATTCGCAGTGCCAGTGCCACAGACCTATTGAGTTAGTCACGAATCAGCACAACTCTCATTTTACATTCCGCTACCAACTACGAGGGACAAGGGCTGCGCTGAGGTTCAGGCCAAGAACGACTCGCAAATGCCAAGCCTGAGCTCCATCCCTCCCTTTGTTGCTTCTGGGGTAACAAAATCGAGGAACGTGTGCTTGAAACGGCGAGATTGTGGTCTTCGACTGACTCCCTGGTCCGACGAGGCCATCAGTGGCAGCAAGACACTGGGCCACAAGGGCCATCTACGGGGTTTGAGTGGTCGTCGCTTCAAGGAGCGTCTGCTCAGGCTTCAGTCCAGACAGATCCCAGAAGCCGCCTCAATTTTTCAGAGCAGGAGGGTGTGCTTTTGTTGCTGAACCCCTCTCCCTTCAACTGCCAAATGTCGCGAGGATTCGTGGCAAAGACTTGGGGTTTGTTGCTGATATTTCTGATGGCTTTCTGTTCGTTTTCGTCAAAGTCCAAACCAACCACTAGCCAGGGAGGAGGGGGCCGGGGGTGCGCGGATTAGGCACGAAATTGGGAGCGCTGTGGCCGTGACCTGACAGCAAGCATAGTGCACGCTGTTATCTGGAATTTGCGATATAAGATGTGATAGCAAAGACCAACAAGGAAGCGCAGATAAACCTAGGAAAGTAGCCAATTGATGCACCGACGTCATGACAGGGGCCAGTGTGCTTGCAGCTTGCGCCGACGCCACTTCTCCAAGGGGGTGGGTGTCAAGGTGTGTCGTTATCTCTCACAGCCGCAGCTTGGAGTTACGCGCTCCCGTCGATTTGGCTCAGCAAGCTCACGACTGAATTGTCCTTGGTGAACTCCATCATCTACAGTACATACATACAGTGACTCAGCGTCGCCAAATGAGATGGGTACATTGGTAATTTGACGGCTTAACACCACCAATCTTTCTTCGTATCTCCACGTGGGGACACTTCTGAAGGAACTTGGAGGATGAGACACACCTTGTTAAGATGAACCAGTTGCTGTTCCCGGCAGCTTCTCATCGACCGACCACTGTCAGTCTATTACCTCATATGGCTTTTGTCTCTCAACGGTTGTGGACATCCATCATAATCATCATCTTGACACGTTCGGTGTCTTCGGCAGCTCTGAAAGACTGGAAACTCAGGGATGGCGCAAGGCTAGCGTCCGTATGTCTAAGCGGATGAGCATCTCGCTCACCTAGTGGTCCTAAAAGCCTATTATTCTCTATGTAGCGGTTTCTACAGAGCAATTCCTAGCCGGCGAGAACCACATCGTCGGGACTCAGCAGCTATCCGTGCGCGGCATTACCGTAGGGAGTACCGGGTCAAAGTAAAGTGCTGCCTACCTACCTCGTAGGTAGATCTTTGTTAAGGAAGATGATTCTGTTCTTTTGAGCCATTATACTCCGTACTTTCGACCTATCCCGTGAACCACATTAGCCGTCTGCTGGTTGTTATTCCCGGCGGATGTCGGATGTGAAATGCTTGTTGCCTCCTAATGTACGGAGTGCTCTGCCCTCTTTTGACTTCCTCTCTTACATTTGTGTGCCACTGTTCGCTCGTTCCTTCCTCATCATCGGCCGATCATATTGCGACAACTGCCAGTCTCGTAATCCGACATCAGTAGCAATCTATTGGGTCTTGCGGACCCACTTTTTGAAAACCTTTGTCTGAGGAACCCCACGGTTGCGGTACGAAGCACGAAAGTGGTTAGTTGATCAAGGGCTCGATTAATAAATATGCCTTTCAAAGACAAGAAAGGCAGCGGGGATCCCGGTTCGCAATGGATATGACCGACGGCTATTTACGGAATCCAACAAATGCATATACACGGATAGTTTACCGGGTATACATGAGCTCTCGGCTATGGGATATCTTGCCCCTCAGCAAACGCGCGCAATGCTTGCGTTGTTTGCCACTTGAGACGAGACACAGGTGATAAGCCTGCACCGTCCGCCTGTTGAACCAACCGGAGCATCTCGAACTCGAACACTGCATCATCCCAACGAGAGAGAAGGGAGAAGCACCCTTTCCCCAACAATGGCTTCCGCATCATATAGTGCGGCATCGCTCTTTGGCGTCAAAGATATCGTCGCCGTTGTCACGGGCGGTGGTTCCGGGCTGGGCGCCATCACTACGCACGCTCTCGTTGCCAACGGAGCCAAGGCCGTTTACATTCTTGGGCGGCGGAAAGAGGCGCTTGTCTCAACTCAACAGAGCTCGACCAGCCCACACGTGGTGCACCCGATTGTCTGCGATGTCACTTCCAAGGACAACTTGGCCGCCGCCGCCGGTCGCGTACGGGCCGAAGTTGGCTACGTCAACGTGCTCTTCGTCAACAGTGGTGTTAGCAAAGCAGGCATTGAGTCAATTGACGATGGCGACGATGTCAAGACTGTGCAGCGCAAATTATGGGAGCCACAAATGGAAGAATTCACGAGTAATTTACACGTGAATGTAACCAGCGCCTACTATACTTCGGTCGCCTTTCTGGACTTGTTAGATGAAGGCAACAAGAGAGCGGTAATGGCCGAAAAGTCACAGATCGTGCTTATTTCATCCGCTGCGGCCTTCTCTCGTATGCCATTTTCCAGCTTGGCCTACGGTGCTAGCAAGGCCGCCGTCACGCACATGATGAAACAGTTGTCGACGGTATTAGCACCTTACAAGATTCGAGTCAACGCGATTGCCCCCGGCTTCTTCCCCAGCGAAATGACTCAAGATATCCCTTTCATGAAGGCAGAGAGGAACCCTCGGGAAGAGGGTGCTTTGGACTCCAAGGCCGTCCCCTTGCAGAGAGTTGGTACCGAGGAGGACTATGCTGGCGTTATCTTATTCCTAGCCAGCAAAGCAGGAGGATACATTGACGGCACCATCATTCTCAATGACGGAGGCCGTATTGCATTGTTTCCGAGTAGCTACTAGAAAAGTTCAGTCTCGATACATCGCTGGCGAGGTCACCTATCCTGAATTGACCTGGATTTTTTTTATCCGAAAATTAAAGTGTCGGTGAAGAGCACCATGGCCCGAGGAAAATTTCGACCTGTCAGCGTCAAGTGTGCTGGCCGCCAGAAACGGCCACTCGCATCTAATCAGACGATAATTTAGTGAACAATCCCTGCCGATCCGAATATTCCTTGTATGCTTCTCAAAGTTCTCCCCTGTCAATGGTTTGCCCTCCTTAAGAATGCGCCTCCCCGTTCGTTAGAGGAAAACCCCATGGATTGTGAGTCTTACATTTTCCTTATCCCGTCATTTTCGCGCAGGCAATGAAAGGCATTTTGGCCCTGAACGCCGAGATGCTGCTGAGGCGTGAGCATAAAAAAAAAACATGGGGCACTCTGACCTGAACCGACAGGGCGGATAAGACAAATGGGGATATTAAGGAGAGAACGAATGCATGTGCCATGCCACCCCAGCATCCCACCAGCACATGCCCACGTTGAGGGACGGGCCAACATCATTGGGCACCCACGACGCAGGAATGTTTTTGTTCGGCACATGGTGCGGCATTCGAGCACGCTTGTCTTTGCTGACGACAACAATTGCGAAAAGAAAGTGGTCTTGGCTGGACAATTCGACAGGCGCGAATCCATGAAAACCCCCTGGGGATTGGATTTGTACTTGCTGCACAAAAAGACTTCATGATTGCAGAGGGAGGGGTCTGCGTGTGGTGTCACATTGAGAATCCGCGACTTCTGGAAGGCCGCTATCGCGATGCGATCATGCAGGAGATCTGTGCGACAGCTTTGGAAAGATTGTGATCCCTGCCCTGGGCCAGGGCAAAACTTTGTTCGCGTGTCAGAGCTGGTGGTCCGTGATCGTATCCCTGGCAGACGAGTTACTGATAGAAGTCTCTGTGGCTTCGAAAGAGGTGTGCCTTGATTGGACGCAGTACAGGTCGCATGGTTGGTGAATGAATGAACGGTTTGCTTTGTTTCTTTGCTTGCTCATACTAATTCTTCCACATATAGCTCACAGGCAGCAAGGTGACAGCCCTACATGAGGCATACCATACGTGGGCAACGTCGTGGTAGTCCGCGAGGTCTACTAAACAGGCGAAATACAGTCAAGGTGATGATCAGCATAGGCTTCACTTCATTTTGCTGAATGATTTCGAGAAATATCGTTGCATCTAGTGCGGTGCCCAGCCGACGGCCGAGAAACTGGCTGTTTCAAATATTCTGCAATTCCTGCTTCCCTGTCAATTCCGTTTTTGCTGATCGTCCTGCAGTACCTCACGTTGCAGAACCTACAATTGGCAAGATTTCTCGCATTGTCGAGGTTTCTCTTGATTACACAAAACAAAGCTTACTACCAACCATGTTGCGGTGGATGAGCAGTGGTTACTATGCTCCAATCGCAAGATAACAGCAATAGGTCACATCTCTGACTATAGGTGATTGGGAAAACGAAGATCGAAAAAAGGATAGGCGCGTGCAAGGGTGAAAGAGGGCGAGCGAAAGCTGAGAATGCAAAGAACTTGGGGTCTATGAGGAACGTCTTGTAGACAAAGCGAGCCAAAGGGTAGATGGTACACAGAAAGGCAGGTGTAATATAGAACTTCTGTCTCCGACAAGAAAATATATAGGCTCGCACTGAAGAACTCTGCAGGAGCCATCTTATATGGGACCTTGGCAATCGATGCTGTCACGAACGTTATCCTAGCTTCATGTCGCAGCAAGATCATTAGGCTGTCTGAGCATTTCGTTATCATGCGGAAAGTCTACATGAATTGCCGGGAACAAATGTGTCACTCGATAAAGCAAGATTTGGATGAGCGCCATTTTATTACCTACTCTGTTACCTAACTAGATTGCGATGGCCTCGCTTGAGAGCTTGCAGTGGGTGATGCAGGGTCTTCGTCTTTGGACAAGGAGACAGCGTCTCTGGCGACTGTAATTTTGCATTTTTCCATCTGAACATGATTTATCATATTGTACAGATTATCTTTTACTCAACCGCGTAGCTCTTTGAGAGGCGTGCTAAGGTAAGAGATGCCAGTGTCATGAACTACCTAAGTAGGTAGCCATAAGACGACAGTCAAAGGAATCTATTCGGGCCATTAAACCATGGCTAAGAAGTCCCAAGGTTCATATCCCTCAATTAGTGTGCACCCACTCAATATCTTCCTATATCAGAGTGGTGCTGCTGGGAACTCGTCAATATTAGTCCCGTTGCGGTTGTCCGTGTGATACCTCTTGAGGGAGTCTTCTAGCCAGTACATCGGCCATGAGCTGGATTTATTGCGCTCATCATTAGAGACCAAGCTGTATGATTGTCCCGCTGGGCCTCACTTGATGAGATCTAGTGGGCAGACCTCGAATAAGAAGTCCATTATTAGGGAGAAGATAGTGAATGATGCAGTCTTTCAGCTCTGGGCAAACACGTCACCTTAGATGGGCGAAGTATACGTACGCAAGTGAATAAACCGCGAGAAGATTAACCGTCTAGCTATAATATTGCGTTTGACGCACTTATACCCCCGTAAATAACTTTGTAATAGAGAACTGTAGCACGCAGTACGTTGGTACGGAGGACTGACTATATTTCAAGCACGCACTCCCTAGCAAGGGAGTGAGTGACAGGTGTTAAGGCGTTTATTTCACAAATATCTATGCTCGTATTACATAGCGTTACAATATATTTGAAACACAACCTTCATACAAACAGTAAACAGTAGTTGTAAATTTAAAAAGGTTGCTTTAGTTCGGCGGGACGGTCTGTTGCGAATCCACCCTTCTATTTGCTTTCTGATGGATGCAATTACTTTAAGAGAGTGGCGTGTGGACTTTAAAAAATACCACTATCTTCGGCATATAGTATGGCAAAAAGAAGCATAATGAAGATTCACGGCTCGTACTGTTCAATTGAGCACTGCGAGTACTTTCCTCCTTCTTCCCACCGAAGATATATCCCAGTGGGAGCTCGGGAGACAGGATGATCCTCATACTAGCCGGCAACCACAGATACCCTGAGCAACAAACAAGGATCAGTACTGATAGAAGATGAAAGTCTGTGTCGTAGAGGCCAACCAGCAGCTTACATCTTCCTAACACAGGCAAGTGCGGGACCTGCCTCGGCAAGGGTTGCAAAGACAGCAGCATACAGCATTCGTGCCGAGGCTGAAGTCAAGCTTCTCCTGCTCCGTAGCAGGGGAGAAGAGCTCTCGGGGCAGAGGCTCGCTTGGTTCCGAGTCAAGAGCACTGCCAGTGGCTGCCAGAGCAAGGAGCGTAACGAAAAGGAGCTTCATGATTTCGTTTTCGACCAAAGCCTCGACGCAAGAGGTTTGGTTGTACAAGTTTCGCAAATGGACTTCCCAGGAATAACCTGAAGTCGCTCGTAAGCAATCCACGGCACTTGTATACATTGTTTAACATGACAGTCCTCGCCACTTTCTCCGCGTTTGTCGGACAACTTTGGTCAGATTATAGTGTGTTTGGCCATGGGATCTGCCTAGTCCGAGTGCGCATAAGTCTTGGCAAAATCTTGCGTCCTCCGCGAAGATGTAATCCCAACTGGTGGAGTTGCTTGAAGCAGAAATCGATGCGGCTATTTTGTTGTTACTTTGGTCTTACCTTGGTCTAGGGTCGAATCATTGATCCCATCACGAACCGTTGGCGTAATCTCCACGTCATTGCCTCCGCACACTTTCCCGTGCCCCCCCCCCTTGTTTTCCTCACTTATCATTTCATCTTGCATCTTGCTTTCCAAGTTTGTTTGCACTTCGGAGACCACGTGCTTCAATATGGTGCGGGGTATGTATGCTTCGCCGATTGCTAATGGGCGTAAGCTCATGTACGAGACGAGTCTATTTTATCCTTGTTGTGATCGAACATGATTTATGAGATTCGTGAAAGACACCGTTTCCTTGTTTCATGTGTGGCTTGAACAATGGTGTCTTACAGTTAACTGGCCGACTAGCTACCGTTGCCAAGCACCTACAACTCGTCCGAAACTTGGCCGCCTGTTCCACATCTTCCTGAATGACCCGTCGATTTTCTGTGTCCTCTACGGGCCTGAAACATTTGCCTGCCTTTGAAGGCTTGGACAGTACTACTATAGCCTACTATTCTACGAGGGAAGTGGGTAATACCAGTGCATGATTCACCGTGAGGTCGAGACTATCTCTAGAGATCCTAGCTTTTACAGTGCAAAGCGCGTAGCCGAGTGCTTGAGTCAAACCGACATCTGTGGCTCTGACTTACGATTTTGCGTCAAAAGATGCTAGGTTCATGGTGTTCATGGACTCTGCTACTTCCTCAACAATATTGCTTGTTACTTCACGATACAGTTAAGGGTAAATCGCATATATATACATTGATAGGTAATTTGATGCAGTAATCCCGTATGACGTCTTTCCCTACTCAGAATTGGCTTCATCCGTCAGTTGACGCTGCATGAAATTGAACAAGAACTTTATTAAGCACTTGAAAATATGTTGAAAATGGTGGACTTGTATATATAAGCTTGGAATGGCCAAGCTTTATTGCCTTTATGTTGCCAACAAAAGCGTTTCTTGATTAGTTCCGATCTAACACCGATTCTATCCAATTTGCATTTGCCGAGGCTGACTTTCCATTACGTAGTGAGACAGTCAAGTACCTTCGAATCTCATGATGCGGATGGAAGATCAACAGTAGATTAGATAGCATGTCGTGACGTCCTCGCTCGCCTGAGGTAATCTGTTGGAAACGGTCATGTATTTCTTGGACCATTTATTTATTTAATAAACCTGGTTTAACGCAGGTATGAGCGAACCATCGGTCAATAGACCTTACCATGGTACATTAGCATATGGAATTAGGACCATCGCTCTATGTTAGTGATTCCCAATCGACCCCTTGAAACAAGAGAGCATTTAATATGTCCAGATTTCTGTGCATGTCAGGATGCAAAAAAAAAAAATTGACAAAAGACATTATGTTACCACTCAGACATATGGAGGCCGATGACCCATATCAGTGCTAGAGAAAACGCTAAACTAATCAACGCTAGACATAATTTAGATCCCACACTAATGCTTCCGACCACCAGCTTTCAATCACCTCTTACTAAAAAATGGTACGTCTTTCCGCGCCTGCACCAGCTCTGCATCAATATTCCAAGGATCCCAGAAATCGCCCATCTCCCGAACTATGTCCTCGATCATATCCATGGGCTCTTCTGACGCTCTGTCGCAGATCGAACGATCCATCTTTCCGTCTCCAGTTTCAGGTTGTGAACCATCCTTGACCTCGTCGTTTCTATAACTTGTCGGGTCTGATATCGTGTAGATCATCTCCGGGGTAGTGGGCCCGGAGCTAGACATCTTTGCAAGAGAAATACCATGACATAGTCCTTTGCGGCCATCTTTCCAGCCCGCAACGGCTTCGAAATGCTTCAAAAATCTAGTATCGCTGTCCAATGGAAGCTCTTCAATTGAAGTTTCTGGGGGTGGAGAGCCATGTTGTTCTGCTGCGTGAGCAGCTGTTGACTCGCCTTTCTTATATGACCCACAAGTACTCGTAAAAACAACAAGCGGGCTTGCCCAAGAAACTCTGAGGTTTGAGCGTTGTGGGCTCAACTGGCTCTTTAAGGATGATGGAAGCGATCTATTACCGTTTCGATGGGGAGTCCGGGAAACGACGCGCTGGGAACTGCCTCTATGTAATCGATCTGGTGAAGGTGACCTGAAGGATGCGAACGGCTTGAGACAAAATTGAGGTTCCGCTGTTCGCGGTCGGGATTGTCTTCCAGCTGGTTTGGCGATTACTCTCTGTGTTGTTGCATTTCGGTTGTTAGTGATATCAGAAAGGATGGCTGGGGTACCACAAGCGACCCAGGGATTGTGGTTTTCAGTGTCATTATCATCTCGCAGAAAGAATCCAGGCTGGTTGAGATTATATGACAGTCCTGGTAAAGACTGGCTAAGAATAGGGAGTCCATCTAAGTTGGCCCAATGGCTCTGTTGTGAGAATGGGATGTGACGTGCAGAGTCGGCATGATTTATGTTATACGAGACAATATCTATGGAAATGTCGTCGGTTTCGGACGCTTTTGATGCATGATTGCCTCCCACAGAGCGGCCAATCCCTACTTCATTCAATAATTGATCATCTCTATCAATTGGATGAGCATGGTGGTTCCCTGAATGCCGTGTCGCGCACTCTTTCCTCGAGATTAAGTGGGCGTCTTCAGGCTGGGCAGACTTAGTCGTTTCGAAACCAAGCTTCTCCTGTGACTTCTCCGAAAGAGAATCTACTCCAACACAAATAGTTTGAGAGGCCAAAAGCGAGCCAGGAGCTAACCCTGACAAGCTCTTCCACGGACTCGAAGACACAGAAAAGTTGAAAATATTTTTGAAGCTTGAGTCATTCGTCTCGTGTCCAGTAGAAATTTGCGCTGAAATTCTGTTTGTTGAGATACTGCAGACTTTCGGTTCTGTCTTGTATTCCCTGTTTGATTCGGCTATGGCGTGAGTGCTACTGCAAACATGCCCTAGATTTTCTGTTCTTGCATCCGAGAAGTCGCTGGACGTCTGTTCTATGGTCCGCTCTGAGTCTGGGTTCCCCTGAGACCTCCATTTTCCAGAAATAGCGGTCTCTGACGGTTCTGGGATGTTCGCGGTCGCACTTGTCTGGATGGCTCCGATTTCAGAATCTCTAGACTTTGGCATTGGCCTAGCGCCGCCTCCAGCAGGCCCCGCAACCTCGCGAATTGATCTCACGTTTTCCATATGAGTGATCCCAGAGCTCTGTACAGTTCGAGCGTCGATATCACCCGCACTGACTAGCACCACATCGCTGGATGCTACTGTTGATACATGAGTCTCAGCCATGTCTAACTTTGTTCTGCTTTCAGTATCGGAGGGACTTTTATTATGGGGAGTAGAGAAGTCAAGACACGATACGAGTCCGTCAGAGAGCGTACGATTGATCTTTACATGTCGCAAGCGGGATGGTGTCGCAGGTGTAGGTACCGATGGACAGATGTCGTGCGATTGCAATTTAGTCTCCATCAAGGTTGACATGCGAGGTTCATTTTGCAAAGATCTGGGAGTTGATAGAGTGGCAGCCGCAGCCCTGTGAGGACTCAGCTCATCATCGAACTCATATTCTTTCGTCTTTGCTCTTGAGCATCTCGCATGCTTTCTCGGTGATCGTCGACGAGAAGGCGTGCTGGCGGATGTAATATGGCTGAAGCTCGATGACGGCATGTCTGCCACAAGTTCATCTACGTCTTCATCTTCTCGATTTTGGTTCTTGTTGTCGACTTGATGGTCAGATCTTCGTCTCTTTGCAGAAGCCTTTTTCAACCAGTCAGACCCGCTCCCTCGTCTTCTCTTGTTAGGAGGAGTCAGATCATGTGCGATTCTGTCGCACAGGCTGTCGCAGGCACGGGGCGATTGATTAAGTTGTGTTTGCCAGTGCTCAACAGTTTGAAGCTTTTCCGTCTCCAGATATTGATGGTCTTGAGTATACGGGGCCTGCTTAAGGCTTTCCGGGCTTGGCAGATGACAGTTAACCAGAGGGGGGGAAAGCGAAGGTCTCTGACTAAGTCGGAATTTTGTTGACCCCTGGCTTTGAGATCTCATAGTTTCTTTATCAAGCAATCGCGATGTCCTCCTTCCTTTCTTTATGGCACTCCCACTACGTTTGGATATCCATGGATTAACCCAGCCCGAGGAGCTTTCGAATGGCCCTTCTAGGGAGGCGGACATGATCAGTGGAATAGCACCACCGAGGAATTGTTGTCCAGTCTCTTCGTACCGAAGGTGTCGAGTGGAGGGGCTTTGATATCCATCATCCTCGGAGCCCTCGTAGAAGATATCTTGTCGCTCGCAATATGATTCGCAGTAAATGATGTCGTCACCGGGCCAAGTTTTCTCATCCATGGCCGACGTTGCTCTTCTAGCGCTATTTTAGGCAGAACATGAATTTAACAAGAGTGGACATAGTCAGAATACAGAAATATCCAGGTAAAGGAGGTCGGTAAGGAACACATTCAACTGAACAGGTCTGCCTACTTGTTTCACCAGAAAGTGTGGTCTGTGCAATTTAGCCGACCTCCCACTTATTGCATAGACACGAAACGCGTCTCGCGATCACACGTGATATCGCGTAAATTGGCCTCCGCAGCCACAACTAAATCATCCACATCGTCACTCAATCACAGTATGCGAGACATGGCGTGAATAAAGCGTCCATCCAACGAGTATTAGTGCCAGTAAATAGTAAGGTTTCTTTCCTTGGTCGCAGTTTTCTGAAGGCCAAGCAATCTAATTATCCCACGTCCAAATTTCATTCTGTGTAACCACGTGACAGAAGGCTTTGCCTCCTGTTGACACAGCAACGGAGCTAAACCCGATGCATACATCATTCTGTTTACCAGACAAAGCAAGCCTGTGTCGCACGCACGCGCGCATATACTTATGACTGAAAGAAGTCAAAACTTTCGTGAATCATGACCATGCATTTGTTATTTGCAAAACCAACATATCCCTAGAATATTCTCAAATTCTTCGCATCTTCAAACATCAACTGACGCTCATGCTCTTCGGCCCTTTTCACGTCCAAACCGCCATTCTCAACTGGGCCAACCCAAGAAAGTGTATCATAACACAACCGTACTCCTATCCTATTCATTGACACAACCCCGCCGCCATCAACCGCCACTGCAAGCACAGAAGTTGATGGCGTCGTAACCTAAATTCTTTCAATTCATCGTTTCAATACAGCCTCGGAAGTGCCAACATGGCGCCCGCTTGGCTGGATTCTCTGTCCGAGGACTGGGTATCGCAGCCTGGATCCGACGCTTCTGACGGCCAACTGCCACCACTCCCTCGTGAGGATAAACCAGAAACGCCTCAGATACGGCAATTCCCTAGTCGCATTCCACGGAAAGCCGGCCCTCGATCATCTGCTCCTCCAACCAGCAGCAATAGCCCCAAGGTATTGAGCGAGCGAAGCGCCAATGACATCAACATTTCATTGAGAAGATTGCCCTCGAAATTGTCACAAGAAGTAAAATCCGACGCCTCAAGGTCTGCCTCCAGTATGACGAATGGCTCCGTCATACATAATACGCTTCCTACACAACGATCTCCTAGCAAAGGAGGTCAGACGCCGGAATGGAAGAGGCGGCTGGTACATGGAGATATTCCGTACGGCGAGCAGCGAGACCTTTTTTCCTCTGCAGCAGCTGGACTTCAAGATATGTTCAAGCCTCCGGATATCAATGACGATGAATATCACATCAACGGTGATACGTCGCACCATCTCGACTTTACGCTTCCATCAAGCCCGCCGACATATCCCCAGCCGATTACTGAAGCCGACTTAAAGGAATACGAAGGTTTCTATGAGGAGGAAGAGTATCCTGTTGATGTCACGCCCAGCCCTAGTCCTAGGCGCTTGCAAAAGGAGATCACGTTCAAGCTAAATCAAAGCTCGCCCATCCCTGACGGCCGCAATGCGAACACTCCTACGTGCGACGACTTGCAAGAACCTAAACATCAGGACGAGATAGCGCGGGGCGAAAGTTGCTTGAGTTGCCCGTGCAAAAATAAAGAAATCCCCAGAAAAGTCAGCGCTCAGAGTGATACGCATAACGAGGATTTCAGCCCTATTATGATCGGGAAGCACAACGGCGACAACGGTAACGTGGACTTTGCGCCAATTGAAGTACCTGTGGATCAACTATGGCAGAAATTGGAGCGTTTACGTATCAATCAAATGCTTCTCGACTCGCAAGTAGATCACCAAGCGGACTTCAACACCAGCCTCAGCGAACCACAGGGGAACGCCGAAACTACTGAAGATTACATTCGTCAAGGTGGTTTCATCAATACTCGACGGGGAGGAAGATCAGGTGATGGCTCGTTTTATAACAGAGGTCTCAGCTCGGAACTAGCTGCCGATACATCAGAAATGTTACCAGAAGAGTCACTACAGGCGAGCACGCCAAAGCAATTTCCATCTATCAGAATGTTGGGGACGAACTCACACTCTACATCCCAAGTAATTCGAAGTCCTTCACTGCCTCGGGCACCATTTCCTAGTCCTAATAAGACAGAGGCGGTGTCTAAGGCAGGTCAAAACTCTGTAAGCAGCCCATTGAAACTGTTTGGTCCGTATGACACGTTCACCAATCAGACCCTCCTGCGGAGAATCAGCCAATTCGAGGAGTCCTCAGGCAGTCCTTCACAACGATCGAGAACTCCGAGTGATGCCGAGTTAAGTACCAATGAAGCCAAAATTTTAGATCCATCCATGACTCAGTCAAGAAATTTGAGCAAATTCGGAGAACATGACTTGGACGGCTATGAGTTCCCAGGCAACTTATACGACGAAATTTACGAGGATTCTGACGTGGTTGGTAAAGAGAATGTTGATCCAAAAGAAAGTTCACTACCCTCATATCTGCTGCGAGAGATTAGAGATCGAAGGGAATCACCGGACGCCTCCTCAGACTTGGTAATTGAACGAAAGCGCAGCAAGAACGAGACTCCATCCAGCAACAGAGGCAAAGACGGCCACTCTTCACCAGATGGAGCGCCGACCATCTCAGCAATACCGAGGTGGGATCCCGGTTCTGAGGGCAAACGCCCAAGAACATCTCCCTCCAAAGACCCAACCCCAAAGAGACGGCGGACTCTACACCAGTCAGACATTGCATTTGGTCGCGAGAAACCTATGGAAAAGGTCATTCCCGCCCATCTGCAGATGCAATCACTCTTGCTCGGTAAGAAACAAATGGACGTGGTTTCTGATGGTTCGAAGGGGTCAAAATCCGATATCCCGGGGGAGAACTCTACCTTGGAAGCTCGAGGCCCAGGTTCTAGGCGAGGTTCATCTTTGTCTGGCAATAATGAACTAAAGAGATTTCCCCATCAAGCCTTACAAAAGGGCGTTGACATTGCATCTAGTGATGCGGCTACCGAAACGGATCGTAAGCCATCTATCCGCACACAAGACTTTGTCGACCAAGCTGCACAAATCATGGCAATGATTCGAAGCCAAGTCAAGCCCGAGTTAGCAAGCTTGGGAGAATTTGAAGAGGAGATAGAACAAAGAGACAGTCTCGAATCTGATGCTGGCTCTTGTCAGGATTCCACCAATGAGCCTTTCTCACGGCCACCCAGCCGGGAAGGGAATGCAACGCCATGGGCGCAACAGCGCCAGGACAACCCAGAGCTGATAAGCCGACTGAAAAAATATCAAGAAATGAGTGAACTGGGGGATGTGATTAGTTCTTCAGTAAGATCTATTAATCTTGTTAAAATTTCTATCTCGACAGAACAAGATGGGGCGAAAGATGGGGAGCAGAAACACCAAAAGCGATCCGACAACCATCCAATCCCTATTGTGGGTGAGACCATCAGCGATTTGCCCAACGTGCGGATCACTAGCAGTCTATCCGCTGATGCAGAGCAACACAGTCCGGTCAGGGATTACCCTTCAAACTCCTCAAATCGATCCAGCAGTCAGACCTTCCCATCCGCTTCCTCCAGAGGGTCAGAGTCACGGCGCACGATCATGCCCGAAAGCATCTCTCATCTTATTCCAGACAGGGTTGGGAGTATGTGTCTCGACAAGGACAGGAACGTCTGGATCAAGCGGAAGGGGCCCAATTTGCCGCGTGCACAGAACATTCTGCCCTCGGAGGACAGCGAAGATGACCCGTTCGCCAGTATCCCCGACCTATCTGTCGATATAACCAAGGAAATGCAAACTCTCAAGCTAGCACCAGCCGGTAAAGCCCCGGAAGATGGTTCTCAGCAGGCGAATGCATCGAGGAATTCCCATACGCATGCCATAGGTAGGAGATATGCGACTATCTCGCTCGATCAGCGAACAGGGTCTCGCCCGAGTGGCATTTCGATGCAGAATCTTGGTATACACGATAGTTCTTCGCATCATGAACATGTCGAGAGGCCGGGTGCTCACGACGAGAGGAGCAGTATTGCACAGTCCTCAACAAAGCGTCGGAACATGACCATTTCATTTTCTTCTCCCATTGCTTCAGTGATCCGCGATCTGACACCGGATGACTTGGAAAGTCTCGGAGAAAAAGAGAATTTCACCGATTACATACCGCAACATCAATCGCCAAATCGATGTCCAACTCATGATGGGATAAAGATCCGAACTGGCTCGCAAAACCTGAGGAGCAATAGCGACAAGACAGCGTACAGACAAGCATCGCTGCGTGGTCCAGTGTTTATCCCTCGTCCCGTATCACGAATAGATGAGCAAGATGAGGAGAGCACTGTGGAACTATGCAATGAAGAAAGACAAATTAGCATCGGCGGCGAGCAAAGCATGCTGAGCCACAGGACGCCAGAAGGTCGCCAAGCCAGCTTGAGTTTCATGTTCAATCAAACTCCAGGGCATGGCGCGCTGCCGTTTGCAGCGGACGATAGTGCGCTCATCGGTCGAAATATCGGCAAACTGTCTCTAAGTCCCCTCTCCGAGCTCACTTTCAACAACGCCGATCGATCATTTGGATTTGAGGTCAGCTACGTCATGGGACCCCGCCACATGGCTACAGGTGATGGCTCTAAGAAAGTCTTGTCCATGACGATACGGGAACTTGTGGACCGACTTGGGGAAGCAGAGCCACAAGAGTCCTTCTGGGAGGATATTACAGATTTAGACCTTCACGACAAACACCTTGGCAGCCTTCATATGTTGGATGAATTCTGCTGCAACTTAGTCACGCTTGACGCCTCGGCCAACAAGCTCAATCACCTCGAGGGAGTACCTGCAACCGTCCGCGAGCTCAAGGTATCCCATAATCTACTGACAGAATTGTCGTCGTGGAACCATTTGATAAACCTCCAATACGTCGATGTTTCAAACAACGAGATCACTAGCTTGTCAGCCTTGAAAAACCTGGTGCACCTTCGATGCCTCAAAGCCGACAATAACCAGTTGACAAGCTTGGATGGACTCGATTCGCACGATGGATTGCTGTCATTACGGGCAAGGAACAACAAGATTGAGAAGCTGGAATTCTCAGTCTCTCGTTTTAAGAGACTTGAGGAACTAGATGTCAGTGGCAACGAAATATCCTCAGTTCGAAATCTTGAGCATCTGCCAATGTTGGCTCGTCTTAAACTGTCGAACAATCGGATGACGGAGCTGCCCAGAGTGGACAGCATGATATCGCTTAGACACATGGATGTGAGTGATAATAGGTTGATCGTGCTTGATGTTAGCGGCTTTCCCAGCCTGCACTCTGTACACGCAGACAGAAACCAGATCAATCAAGTGCGCGGATTTGATCGCACGCGACGTCTAGACAGCCTTTCACTTCGAGAGCAGCGAGGTAAGGGCCCTCTGGACTTGGGATTCCTCTCTAGCGCATATGAGATTCGCAAATTATTTCTTTCCGGTAATTTACTGCAGAAATTCGACCCCCAGGTCGATTTTCTCAACTTGCAACTTCTCGAGCTTGCAAATTGTGGATTACAACACTTGCCAGAAAATATGGGTCAATTGATGCCCAACCTACGAACACTCAATATCAACTTTAACGGGATAGGCAACTTGAGGCCGCTACGGTACATTCCACGACTCAAGAAGTTGCTAGCTGCTGGAAACAGATTGGCGGATTCTACCTTGGTTACGCAGGTACTGACTGAGTTCCCGCATCTTACTCAGCTTGATGTGCGTGACAACCCAGTGACTCTGGGATTCTATGCTCCCCTTCAAACCATGGTTCCAGCCACCGGCTCAAAATCTGGAGATCTTTTTGTTCTGCCGAATGCCGACGTTGGCAGGGACAAACTTTTTGCAAGCAGATTAGACGAGGGCACGAGACTCAGAAGAAGGCTTCATCAAGTGGTTCTTGTAGCTAGTTGCAAGCGTCTAAAAATGCTCGACGGCCTGCCTGTGGGAGAAAGCGACATTCTAACAACCGATAAATTGCTCCAAACCTTGATCAATGAGGGGCTCATTCCCGCTCTAGAACTGCAAGAGGGCGAGAGACTGTGTCAACCGGTTTCAAACCCAAGACAAAAGGTAGACAAGGTTGATGAGGAGACGATGGCAGACGAACAGGCTAGAGCACAACTCGAAGACGAGGCTGAAAGTGCATGGCAACACAACTCGACTACGCAGAGTAGTCGCTAGAGCAGAGAGGACAGCTTCGCGTGGATGCTGTTCGCGCAGAATTCAACACGGAGAAACGAATGGCATAACAGAAATGACAGGGAATATTCAAGAACATGATTTCAGATGGGGCACATGCATCTTTTATAGAGCGGACATGAACGGCGTTTGGTTGCACGTATTGGTTGGTCACGCACGGTTGTTTGCGCGAAGGTTTTACTGTATATGGAGTCACGGAGGGATGTGCATGAGTAGAGAAACTAATGACACTACTTATGACACTTCTTAATTCTTTCACCCAATCTTCATTTATGTCGCCGGGTTTCTACGTGGCTTCATAACGACATGGACAAAGGATATACGAAAAGCATGAGTCGATACATAGGGTTAGTGGAGCTGTGGATGTGAGTTCGGCAGGGGACAGGCTAATAAAGGTTTTTTTATGGGAGGACTCCGTCCAGCCCAGTTGATGATGGCAGAGCAGGCGCCTCAGATGGTGTGAAAGCGGCGTTAAGGAATGCTCGATCCGTCGCGTAAGTGCTCAACGGAATATGCCCTCAACGAAGCAAGTTCTCCTTCACGAGGTGCCATTGGTGAACGGGAGGGACGGGAGATGACGAGTCTCAGGAACCGACGGAAAGTTTGTGTATAGAATTTTCGGATTAGAAGGCATCCGGTTTGGAAATTGACGACACGCTTTGTCTGGTTGGTATGGAAGTCGAAGGGATGGAGCATGGTAATTTTGCCTGGATGTGATGGGAACCACTTGGTGGTATGCTGTTTGTGGGTTGGCTACGGAGGACCCCGTATTAATTCTGGCTCTGAAAGGTAGTGGGATGCTGGGAATGTGTGATTGGACTAGACGCTCGGAGAGATGTAGACTCCCAGGAGTCGTTGCCTGGCATGTGTGTGGTGCGAATAATTGCATTGTCGCCGAACGGGGAGAAAGCTTGGCAGACTACGGAGTATTAACAGTCCGTCGTACTGCATGTACCTTAGGAAGTAGGCACAACGGGTGTACATACCTAGGTACCTTAGGAAGGTACCTGGTATGCAGTGCGTATGGGCTGGATCATGAGCCAGGCCTGGGCAGGCAGGGCAGGCAGGGCAGGAGTTCGGAGCACTCGGTAATAATCCATCGCTCCTGCCCTGCTGTCCTGCTGCCCTACAAGTGACAGGGAGCGTTGGCTGCTCTCCACAGCTGAGCGGCCTGTTGAGCAGCTGGCATGCCGGGGCTTGAACGAACATGGAACTAAAACGGGCAGGCACATGCACGATGCAGTCGTCACTGATTGACAACACTGACGCCGCGTCCAACCTGCCTCTGCCGCTGCCTCTGCCGCTGCCGCTGCCGCTGCCGCTGCCTCTGCTTGCTTCATCCTTCCTCATCTATGTCGCCCTCCACCTAACCTCGTATCCTGCATCTGTTGACTGGCCACAATTCACGCTTCACTGTCCCGCAAATCGACTTTTCCAGCCACCTGTTCAATAAAACACAAAGCATATGCCCTCCGTGTGGTGCTAGCAACTAGAACATCGGTGGTTGGACACATTGTCACGATATCCACGACGTCACTACTCCAAATACCGAAACATATGCGTGTAGTATTCGGCCTGGTACTTTATTCAATTGAGCACAACTCTACGCTGCACCGGACGCCCGGACGCTTGCGTAATTGAAAAGTCTACTTCGCAGGTATATAGGTAGTTTGGGCCTAGAGCCATGGACCAGGCGGCAGAAACACCAACGTCAGCATGTCCTCTTCAACGCTCGTTTTCTCAACAGAGCGCAGCATCTACTCGTTCGCATCAAAGTTTTCGGAGTGCTCGAAACGCCACCGTTCGCGCGCATCGCAGCCGGCGCCTTCTCAGCCAGCCTCCAAGCAGCTCAGCGAGCAGCATTGCTGCGAGCGACAAATCGCTAACCAGCTTCCCAAGTTTCAGTCCCGATCCTAATCGTTTCCAAGCCTATGAGGAAAGACTGAAAACGGCTACTCAGGAATCTGAGAATACTCGATCTGGGAAGCTTAGCACCAAAAGCTTCTCTATCGTGGACACACTAATTGGTAGAGGTTCATGTCGAGATGCCCTCTTCGAAGACGCGCCGCTGCGACAGACAATACCAGGAGCACTTCATCAGGCTGATGATAAGCACATTGAACGACTGATTGCCAGGCATGGCGCAGTCTCGCTTGTGCGCCAAATCGCCGAAGACATGGCCCAGCGAGATTTGCAGATCGCCACGCTTCGACGACGTGCTGGTGAACGAGAACGCGCTCTAAGGAGAATTCTGCGCGAATGCGGCTTGTCGAACATGGATCTCGAAAATAAACTAAAGATGGTGGAGGCTGAGTTGCGTTCTAACGAACAAAAGCACAGTGACAGTGACCAAGGCTTAAGCAATCTGATGAGCGACGCGATGCAGGACACCATGGCGACGCACGTCTACGGTGAGACGGAGGTGAATACCACACCACTCGGTGGGAAGTACAACAAGAATGGACAAGGCACAGAACCTGGCAAGAGCACCCTTCGTGGATGGAAGGACTACATCTGGGGAAGCGGAACCATTAGACGATCAGTCAACTGTACCAACGGCGGGGGTGTGAACTCGACGACGATTGTGCGTTCTCGGTCAAGCACGGATAGACGGCCTACGCTACAAGGCGAGTTGTTCAAACCACCCGACGAGGACGACGCCCCCACCTCGAGCCGAGCATCCAGCGTACATTCAGCAGCTATTTCTGATCGCAAATCGTCCGTCTCGCTAGCTAGCCTAGCTTTAAAGCTTGTCGTCGGAGGCGCAGCGACGCCTCGGGATACAGAGTCTAGAGGAAGGGCAGCCAGCGCATCTGCTCGCGCTGCCTCAACTCGGGCGGGCTCGATGGCAAGCATTCGAACGGCTCAATCCACGCGTGCGGCGTCAATGGCTGGGAATCCCAAGGCTCTCATGGCTATGCGCCGGATCTCGCAGACATCACAGTCTCTGACGAGCTCGAAATCGCAAGGCCAGGACAACTGGGCAAGCATGGCGAACAGTCCGCCAAATTTCGCGGGCGCACGACAAGAAAGCTACGGGCCCGTTGAGATGGATGCCATTCTTCCTCCTGAATCGCAGCCACCAACACTTTCCTATATGTATAACAGTGCTAGCACCAACGGCGAGTTTTTAACGGACAGATTTGGATTCATCTACGACCAACGACGAAAAAGAAGGCAACGAGAAGCAGCACATGTGGGTGCTCAGGCAAACAAAGGCGGCTGTGCTGAAATGCTCACCAACGGACGAACACGTATGATTCCGAGCCTTGTGGATGATTTGCCTAGTCCCAGGGGTAGCATTTCGAGTAGTGGGAGACCCGGGAGCCCGAATAGTCATGAGGAACGGTTTGAAGAAGATGGCAAGCCTAAACGTTGGCAGGACTACCTTAAAATTGCTACTTTTCCCACGGAACTTCTCAGCCACACGCCCAGCATGAACGTGTCAGCATTGGAGGTGCTTGAAGGAACCGGAAGCGTGACGCCGGAACCTCAGGCTGAGACGGGATGTGTTAAAACGCCCACGATTATAGCCACAAATGCCGGCCTTGTTCCCTTTTCTGTGAGCACAACGACAGCGATTGACAACGAAGTGACCCAGCCGTTTGAGGCGGACTCAATGTCAAGCACCGTAGTCGTCAAGGAAGATGTAGAACCCGTGAAGATCCTGTTAGAACAACTCAGCGAGGTCCATGACGCGTTGCAGCGCGACAAGACTATCAAGTGGAACGATTTCTTACGCAAAGTGCGAGCTGAGCGACGACGCGAAGGTCAGGCAGCCGTCGCCGCGGCGGCGGCGGTTGCCGAAGCTCGATACGAAACACCGGCCATGATTACACCCGAGGCGCATGTGGCCGATGGCGAGATTATCGGCATATCGGGACTTGGTAACAAGGGCAAGGTTGGTCGAGCCAAATGGAACGAGTTCAAGACCTTAGTCCTCGACGGAATTCCCGTCGCTTACCGTGCCAAAGTGTGGTCAGAGTGCTCAGGAGCGAATGTTCTGCGAATCCCTGGGTACTATGAGGATCTTGTCGCGGAGAACGGTGACGACGATGATCCAGCCGTTGTAAGCCAGATTCAGATGGACATATATCGAACTTTGACAGACAACATCTTTTTCAGAAAAGGTCCAGGAGTGCAGAAATTAAGTGAAGTGCTGGTTGCATATTCACGAAGAAACAAAGATGTTGGTTATTGCCAAGGAATGAACTTGATTGCTGCAAATCTGCTGCTGATTATGCATTCAGCAGAAGATGCGTTCTGGGTCTTGGCGTCAATCATTGAAAACATCCTGCCACATGGGTATTACGATCAGTCGCTCATGGCTTCGAGAGCTGACCAGCAAGTTTTGCGGCAGTTCGTGTCAACAGTGCTTCCTAAGCTCTCGGCCCACCTGAACTCCCTTTCAATCGAGCTGGAAGCCCTGACGTTCCAATGGTTTCTATCTGTGTTTACGGATTGCTTGTGCGCAGAGGCTTTGTTCCGCGTGTGGGACGTGGTGCTGTGCACCAACGATGGGAGCACTTTCCTCTTCCAAATTGCGCTGGCGCTGTTGAAGCTGAACGAGAGAAACCTGCTGCAGTGCGACACGCCGGCTGGGGTGTACACATATATCAATCATCACATGACTGAGCACGCCATCAGTATCGATGGCTTGATCCAAGCAGGTGAAGCACTGAGGCGAGTTGTCCGAAGGGGAGATATCGAACGGCGACGAAACAAGATCATTAAAGCAGAGAAAGACATGATCGCCGAAAGGGATCACCTGCGAAAGTTAAAGGCAGACGCATCACCGGCAATAGCTGCAGCTAGGCGGGAAGGAAGCATTCCAGGGCAACAAGAACGGGAAACGCTTGCAGTAGCTGAACCGTGGTCGATCGAGGCGTAGACGAAAGATTCCCAAGGGTTCCGAGACCCGACTCGACCCGACTAGAGGAGTGAAGAGAAATCAAAAACAAAGTTCAAAAGGGGCGAGAAAGAGTTGGTTGGACAGACACTAGACTTGGCTAAATTTAATACCCATTTATTGAGTGCTTCACCCATGATTTCCCTTGCTAACCCGCTGTCTACAGTGACAGATTGTTGACAGCCAAGCAATAGTTTGTAGCTTGTGAAGCCAATTAGAGCCTAGACGCTCATCGTCACGATCCTCGTGTGCATAAATTCATATGTCTAAATCTATCCAAGGAGACTGACCAGTCACTTGCCCAGTTTTCTCATCACAAAACCACATCTTGTATACAAATACACACTTTTCCGCTTTTAACGCCTGCCCCCCTTTACAACCTGGCCTTGTTTTCCTTAGTCCATTGATCAAACCACACCTTTCCAAACTCCTTTCTCTCCCCTTCTCTTCTCTGATCGCGATTGAAGCGCTCCTCCTCCCGATCCACACCCTCCTTCCTTAGCTCCCGCAACAGATCCTTATGCAGCTCCGTCTTGATGACCCCGTACACGCCCGCCTTGGCCTTCTCGGTAAGTTGCCTGTCGGCGATAAAGGCGAGACAGTCGTCCAGCGAGGAGGCGGTTGCATCAGCGAGGCCCACCTCCACGGCCTGCTGACCGGTGAAGCGACGACCTTCGAGGGCCAAAGTGCGGTACGTCTGGGGAGCGAGGCGGTGGCGGAATATAGCAGCCATGGGGGGCTTGAGGGGCGCGCCGAAGAGGACCTCGTTGAGGCAGAGGAAGCCCTTTGGGGAGGGGGCGAGGCGGTAGTCGTGGGATTGGGAGAGCATGAGGCCGCCTGCGAAGGTGTGGCCGTTGAGCAGGGCGATGGTTGGCATGGGGTACCTGTATGATGTCAACGTTGGAGTCTTGAGCTTTTGACGACCAAGAAAGGGGAATGTATATATTGTGTGTGTGTGTGTGTGGTGCATGTTGATGAGGAAACATACGTCAAGAATCGAACCCACACATCGTAGAATAATTGCCAGAAGCCATCTGTGTTGATGGCGTGCTCCAGGTCCAGGCCATTGGAGTAGAACTTGGGGATGCCGCTGGTGGTGACGACCACGCCGGGGACGTAGCCTCCGAACTCGATCATGTCGAGGACCTGCAGGAGGGCGCGGCAGAAGGCGGTGGTGAGGCGGTTGTCTGGCGGGGAGACGAAGGTGAGGAGGTAGACGGTGGGCTGGGGCTCGGTGCAGGTGATTGCGCCGCCAGGGTGTGCGCCGCACGGGGGGATTGGAACGGTAAAGAGCGGCGTCGACATGATGCGATTGTTTCGCTTTGGTCCTGGAAGCTGGGAGAGAATTTGGTGCACGATCGTGTGCTGTGCGTTTCGGGAAATGGTTGGTTGTGGTTGGTTGTGTGTACAATTGGCGAGGTTCAACCTCGGCTGGTGTGTCGGGGGAATGGCTGTCGCACGGAGGCACGATGCGATCGTCCGATGTCCATCTACCCTTGACCTGACAACTTGACAAGGCAGCAGCTGTGGCTGTGGCTGTGGCTGTGGCTGTGACGGTCCCACCCACACACGCCCACTCCCACTTTCCACTTTCCACACCCCTGCTCACATCCTCACCCCACCAGCTAGCTCCCCCCGGTCGTCGCAAAACCAAAACCACAATCGCCATCGCCATCACCATCAACATCACCCATAGCCCACCATGGCCCTCGACACCGGCACAATCGTCTTCTTCCACCCGGACTTGGGCATAGGGGGCGCTGAGCGCCTCGTCGTCGACGCCGCCGTGGGCCTCCAGTCCCGCGGCCACAAGGTCGTCATCTTCACAAACCACCGCGACCCAAAGCACTGCTTCGACGAATGCCGAGACGGTAATACGCAACTCAGCCCGACTCCTCTCCAAAGTGCTTGCTGCCTTTTGCTAACTAGCAATGTCTCCCCCCCCCCCCCCCCCCAAAGGCACCCTCGACGTCCGCGTCCGCGCCAACGCCCTCATCCCCATGTCCATCCTCTCGCGACTGACCATCCTGTGCGCCATCCTCCGCCACATCCACCTCCTCCTCGTCATCTCCCTCACCGGCGAACTGCCGTCCCTCCGGCCCCGCGCCTTCGTCGTCGACCAGCTCTCCGCGGGCCTGCCGCTCATGCGCTTCCTCGCCCCGGACGTGCCCATCTTGTTCTACTGCCACTTCCCGGACCTGCTCCTCGCGCGCGGGAGGCAGGCGCTGCTGAAGCGCCTGTACCGCATCCCCTTTGACTGGCTTGAGGAATGGAGCGTGGGCTTCGCGCACGCCGTGGCCGTCAACTCTGGCTTCACGCGGGCCATCGTGGCTCGCACGTGGCCTGGTCTGGCGCGCAAGGTCGCTACGAAGGTGGTGTACCCTTGCGTCAACACCGATGTCGAGGCGGAAACGCCGGGGGGGCAAGATGAGATCACGGGCCACGCGGAGAAACTTGTTCTGAGCATCAATCGGTTCGAGAGGAAGAAGGATGTCGGACTGGCTATCAAGGCGTTTGCCAAGATACCCGACGCAGAGCGCAAGGGTGTCCGTCTCGTCATCGCAGGTAAAAAAGAAAAGAAAAGAAACACCACGCGCCATTTCATGACCCTGTGCAAAAAAGAAATATATTCTCGTAACTGACATGTATTCATCAGGCGGCTACGACCCCCGCGTCTCCGAGAACGTCTCCTACCACGCCGACCTCCAGGCCCTCGCGACATCCCTCTCCCTAACCCACGACACCATGTCACCGACCGCCCTCTCATCCCTCTCATCCCTCGCCGCCGTGTCCGCCGCAACCCAGGTCCTCTTCCTGCTCTCCGTCCCCAACGCCGTCAAGTCGGCCCTCCTGCGCTCCTCGCACCTCCTCGTATACACCCCGACAAACGAACACTTCGGCATCGTGCCCCTCGAGGCAATGCTCGCCCGCCTGCCCGTCCTGGCAGCCAACACGGGCGGACCCGTCGAGACCATAGCCGACTCCGAAACAGGCTGGCTTCGTGACCCATGCGACACAGACGCCTGGTCAGACGTGATGCGTCAGGCCCTGAAAATGGGCCCCGGGGACAAGGCCAAGATGGGCGCAGCAGGTGAGAAACGCGTCAAGTCCCTCTTCGGACGAGATAAGATGGCTCTGGCGCTGGAAGAGATCGTCAAGCAGATAGTGGACATGAAGAGGAGTCCGCCTGTTTTCAACACCGTCTTGGGCATCGCCCTGTTCGGCACAGTCCTTTGCTTAAGTGCCGTGTCGTCCTTTCTGGTGGTGTACTTGTGGGGGGCCAAGATGAATGGCGCGGTGCGTTGAAATGTATAATATTGCCGGGATATGGGCGCTGCTTTTGTCCGGACATGAAGGGTTCACTACCGCGAGCAAGCAGGTTAGAAAAGAGATCAGGCCACGTTCGACCCATCCTCAGGCCACGCGGGAACATTAGTCTAATCTTGAACGGGGGTAATCGCAAAGCGCGCTTTCGTCTATCAGGTTGTATCCCAAGTGGTCGGTCATGTTTCCATCCAGTATGCTTATCACGCATGCAGTTTGCAAGAAAAGGTTGAATGACTCAACTGTTGATTTGAGCATACTACTACATAACATAGCACATTACCTTCGCCCATGCAGCGAGACTGCAGCGAGAAATACCAGTTCTACCCGTAATCTCTCGTTCTTTCGGTCAAGAACCGAGTTTAACATAGATTCTCCTTCCTTTCACAGCTGGCCTCCCGAGTATATCTATATGCAATGCAACCCCGGATCCATGCAATGTGAGAAGAGAAAAATGTGGAAAGACAAAAAAGAATACACCTCCCGACAAATGACTTCTCGCCAGGAAGAAAAAAAAAAAAAAAGATTCCCAATCACCTTCAGATTTTGCATTCGAACCCAATTTGGAGTCGCTGCAAAAAGAAAACCCTGACAACTATTGAAGTAGATATTTCCGCTCCTTCGTTTCCCCCGCAAAAAAAAAAAAAAAAAAAAAAAAAAATTTACCGCCCTACTTCATTCTAATGTGGCATGCAGGACTAGTGCCTGACTAAAGAGTTGGAGCAGAAAGTTGAAACAAAACCAAACCTATCCTTTTGGGGAAAAAAAAAACAACAGGTTTGACAAAAATGCCAAACCGGTTCCCACCTAGATATTTTGTTCTCCGGCGCTTAGCTCGAAAACAGGTCTCATGGTGGTGAAACACCCCTGCTGATCAACGTATATTGGAAACAATGTTCGAGCCTAGCGAAATGTGCGACTCGCTTGATTCTTTCTCTCCCCGCAGCATCGCAGGCATCGTTTCTTGAGATATTTTATGAGAGCCTACCGGAATACAAGGCCGGCTGCTGAAAACGTGTTCATCTACATCTTGACTCATATCGTGTATGCGTACAACACTCGTAAATAGGATCGAAAGAGAAATGGGTGAAGGAAAAAAAACACGAGAGGAGTAAGTTGGCCACAAAGCTGATTTATGCTAGAAGTGTCGAGCATGCAGTCGGTCTGAAAAACATTAAAGTAAAAAAGCTTCGTCCCATGACAGAAAATCGGGTATATGTTGCCTTTGGTAAGGCGTCGGATGACCTGGGTGCAAGCAAATGTCCGCAAAAACCACTTGAAACGTAGTTTGATTGGTTGAAATGAGTTGGATTCCCGCATACAAAATTCACTCGGGATTCAGTCTGAAGCCTGAATCGTCACCACTAATAGACTGCTTCTTGGCGGTTTCATTACTTGCAGTACTTGCGCCGGTATCACGCCTCTTGTTCTCGAACGGACGGGCCCGTGGGACACTTCTTGATGATGACTTCTTCTTCGACTTGGTCATAAGAAAAATTCCGTCGTCACTATCGTCGTCATCGTCTACGTGAGGTGTAGAAGAGTCCATATCTTCCTCAGATGGAGCACTATCGTGCTCGACGTGAAGCTGCAAAGGGCCGCTCCCCATGGCGGGAGTCTGCTTAAACATAGGGCTCACAGCAGGTTCCTGCACCAAGGCAGGAGGTGTAACCGCCTCAGAGGACTCTTCATGACGCGAGTTCTGTCCATGCTCATGTGCCGATCGGCCGGAAAGTTCCGTTTCCATATCCGCAGATACAGAGCTGGCGCCGCTGAGGAGAGCAGGCAGCGAGGGATCAGATTGGAACACGAGTAGCTGTTCAGATGTATATTTGGCAGGATCCGTATGGAGAGGACTCGTTGTCTCACTGGGACTCGTCAGCGGCGTGCCAATGCCGTCCATTGACTCCATTGATGACTTTGTTGTCGTCATGGTATTTCCCCGGGATGGTTGAATACGTTCAGGCCAGTTGTTCAACTCGGCTCCAGGTGAAGGTGGGCAAGGCACATCGGCTGCTTCAGGCTTTGGCGGCGGCGATGGCATCTGAGAGTCTGCCAGGGTCTCCGGTTCTGCCATTGCAACACTCCTGCGTCTCGGCGGTTCTTCGTATTCCCATTTTCCACTCAAGGAAGTGAGGGGAGTGGGAGGTTTGGGAGAAGTCATATATCCATGACGCTGCTGTTGAAGATCAGAGTCTGAACGAGGTTGGCCGTGTTGATAGGTAGTAGCTGTGGCTTGGGGTGGCGACGAGAGTGACAAGGGAGCATTATAAGGCCGTCCACCTTTTCCCAAATCCAACGACCTCATCAGTCCAGGGTGACGATGGTGGTGATGGTTAGGTACAGTACTAGACGCAGCCAGGGATGACTGAAACGACGAAACGGGGTGTCTTTTGTCGTAACTCGTAAATAAATTATGATCAACCGAAGCAGACCTTGGATTGTCTTCGCTCTTAGACTCAAATGTGCGAATCCACCGATGCCAGTCCCGGGGCGGGACTGGCTGAGACTCCACATGGGGAGTCACAGGTGTTGACTGTGTCTCAGGAGGAGCAGGGGCCAGCTGAAGAAACTGCGGCATCATTCGGTTCTGGTTTACGTGGCGCTGAAAGCGACGAGAGCAGGCAGCAGCAGCTGAGAGATCATGTCCACCACCGACGTTGTTTCCAGATGAGCTCCACGGGTCTCGAGCTCCTTCAACCGGCCGCAATACCGTAGCTAGTGGATCATATGTCAACGAGGAGCTGTCTGTATGGACAGTCGTCGTCGTGGTTGAGGTGGCTGTCGTCAGTGACTGGGTCGAGAAATTAGAAGAGGGAACGTCTCTGCTTGAGCCGCCGAAATAGTCGTCGCCGCGGAGACTGGAGCGTCGCTCGGGATTGGTGTGTTGCGAGGATGGCCCGGCATGTCTGAAGATGCTGTCGCCAATGGAGCTTGCCACGCTGCTCGTGGCTCTTCTTCTTGACTTGCTATCGCTTCTTTCTGCTAAGGGATGCATGACCTTTCCCACAGCCTTCTTCATAACTGACCGGGCACGTTCCAGGAAGGTGAGAGGAACGACAGCATATGACATGTCCTTCTCGTCTACTTGAATCTTTCTACCCTGCGATGGTCGTGCTGGATCAGTATCGTCCAGCCAACCCACCACGTTGGTAATGCCGTGAACAACCCATGGGTGGCGTTTGATGTCCCTCAAACGAATCCTCTTGTCGGGATTTTTGATCAACATCTGTTTCAGCAAGTCGTGTAACAGATTATCAACATTTTCGTATTCAAGATCATTATCATCACGATATGGGTCCGCATTCTGTCGCTTGAACAGGGAATGCTCAGCAGGCGATGTTGAGGGGTCGACAGGCTTTAAGCGACACCGCGGGATGTGCACCTCGTCGGTTGCAATCTTTCGAAACATCTGAAACTCGTCTTCCGCCAAAAAGGGGATTCGAGCAAAAATGAGGCAGTACAGCGTGACACCAAGCGACCATACATCAATCTGTTCTGAGACCTTGGGCTCGGACTCGCTTTGGACGTCCGTGTAGCATAGCTCAGGGGCAAAGAATGCCGGCGTGCCTACCGTCTTGGCCAATTCAAGGTCGTCGTCGAAATCTTTGGCCTCGGATTCCGAAACAGTGTCATCTGCTTCGCCGTCGCGGATAGGGCGTCCAAAATATGATACTCCAAAGTCTGAAATCTTGACCCGATGGTCTTTGGTCCAGAGTAAGTTGGCGGGCTTGATGTCACGATGGACTACGCCTTGATAATGCAAGTACTCCAGTCCGAGGACAGTATCACGGAATGTTGACCGAGCTTGATCAAAGGTAAAGCAAGGAACGAAAGAGTAATCCTCGGCGAAAGGGTCCTGTGCGTAGGGGTTGTAGTCCACCGATGACATATGCGATATGATGGAGTCGGCCATGCTTGGAGATCGTTCCCGAAAGCCAGCTCGCGAGCCATCATCGGCAAATGCACCATACATGGCGCCGTCTAGGGCTATCATTGAATCTGGGTTCGAATGTAAGAGACCCGGTGTGTCTAGATCATCAACCCAGGAGATGTCCTCGGCCATTTCTGAAGGCATTAAGTTTGTGGAAGCGATGGAGAGTGATCGAGAGGGAGCAACAGAGGACCGTCGAGAATCTCGAGAACCTGAATGAGAAGATGGGCCGTCCGCGACGGCAAAATCGTCGCGTGAGGACACGCGGGACCAATGGCCTACACTACTACTGGCTTCATCGGCAGCGCCATGTTCAACGCTCCAGTAGTCGGATGGCCCAGCGTAGTTTTGCGCCATTTTCGCCCTCTTCATCTCCTTGATCGCTTGCCGGCGTTCAAGAAGTTGGTTGTACTGCTCCTCCTCCGGCGTGTAAGCGCCACCACTACCACCACCCATCTCTCTTTCGACCTGGTGCCGCTCATGTTGGCAAATATGTGGTAAGCCTTTCTTGCGCCAGACAATCTCGCCCAACTCGACGTGTTCGAGTACCATGTAAATCTTCTTCAGCTCGGGGTCATCGATAACTTCGAGAAGTGCGACAACATTGTCGTGCCGAATTTTCTTCAGAATGGCGATTTCCTTCTTGGTCTTGTCTTGAGGTGACAAAGCTGTGACTTTGCCTAGCCGTCGCTTCTTCGAAAATCGAGGAATGATCTTTATGGCCACATTCTCGCCAGTCTCGAGATTGCGAGCCAGTTTGACTTTACCGTGCATACCACGGCCAATCTCCTCGATGACTTCATACTGATTGATCGTCTTGCGGCCGTTGATATTGCCCGAGTCGATAAGCGCTTTGTGAGTCCTTGATTGCGGATGTCAGTTACGGGCAGCAAGACGAATTAAAAATAAACAAACAAACACAAAGACAATGCCAAGCCAGGCCAGGAATAAAGCAAGAACAAGGGGACCCCCCCGAGTTTTTGAAGCAGGTCCATAATAGTAGGTGGGATAGCGCTAGGGTGGGACAGAGTGATTTTGGAATATG
>KQ061726.1:126235-143700 GCA_001008035.1 Atkinsonella texensis | reverse complement strand
TTTTTTTTTTTTTCCCGGTCGGTGACGTAGCTTATGGAATTGGTGCCCATGAGAATTAGTGCTAGTGGGCTCGGTGCGAGGGTCCCCACACTTGCCTTGGCCTGTTCGTTTCGTGGGTTTCGGAATTCGGATTCGCAGTGTTGGGGGGACAGAATTACATAACGGGCCCCACCAACCCATTGCCCCCCTTGGCACCCCGTCATGTAATTTGGCCACCCTGTGGCTGGATGCGACGCTGGACCAGGCTTGGACAAGGCTTGGACAAGGCTTGGACAAAGCCAAGTGGGCCCCCGCCTATGTGCGTGCAAGGAGTTTATCTTATCGGTCGCCTGGACGCCTATTGGCTGCGCGTGCGAGGTCAGCTCCCAAAGCTGAAGTCTTAGTGGCTTTATGGTTTTTTCTAGCCTCATCTCATCTCGAGGAACCATGTATCCCGTACTGTGATGCGATGTATGGAGTACGGAGTACGTACAGCACAGGGGTGTATTTCCACTCTAGGGCGCCTCCATAACTGCGGTAACGCAGGCGTCCATGCTGAGAGTAAAGCTTGTGGCTTTGGGAAACCGGAGGCTTCTCCTTCGAATTCTATCAGTAGCAGAAGAAGGCAGAAGAACGCTTAACCTTTTGCCTTGAACTTTTTTCCTTTTGGGTTGGAATCATCTATCTGCCGAGGTGCAGCCCTTTCTGGCACAAGGGGTCCAAAACGTCCCAACTGAGCCGCAAGTAGCTTCCATGCATATGCACAACTTCCGCATAAAGTCTCGACCTCGACGCTGCGGGGGTTTCAGGGAAGTGCGCGGTGAATGCCCGTCCTAATCTATTTTGTGCTAGCGCTTCGGCGCCAAACCCATCCAAAACCAACGATTAGCACCCATAGCGCGAACCTCGGCTGAACAATTAACTATTGCCTCTTCCAGCAAAGTCAAGTACGGAGTGGCCCTGAGGAATATCGACAATAGTCGTCTATTGTCGGCAACGCGTGGCAATGCGTGGACAATTTGGGCATTCCGCCATACCAGCACACATGGGTAAAATTGCCCATATCTTGGACGATGAGTTCCTCGCAGAACTTATTCCGTATGCCACGCGGCGGAATTTATCCCCCCAAGATTGTGTGTTCTACACAGCTTGGCCCCCCTCCCCCTCAATCTCGTTTTTTCGTTGTCTGCAGGAACACGCCGCCAAGGGTCCATGTATTCTTGTTTCCTCTTCTTCCAAAGCACGGTGACAAGCTCGAATTCAATCAATGCCCATGAGCTCGATAAAGAGTGGTGCAAAGATCGCAAATATACATAGACGCGTGGCCCGTCCGAGGAGGAAGTCGAGATCGACGACGATGTTTTTCCCCTCGCATCCCTCCCATCTGTACTCCGCCAAGGGTCCGGCAATCCTCGTCGGGTTTTTAAACAAGGGCCCTTATTAGGATTGACGCAGCAGCTGCCCCATATGAACCTATTACGGCAAGCGCAGGTGAAAGTACACGATGCGTTGGCATTGGCCAAGCATCTGCCACATTGGTATCGACTTCCCCGGCTTATAACACTTATTGAACCACGGAGTATGGAGTACGGAGTATTACGATGCATATTAACGCAGTCCCCCCCCCCAACATGAGAACTAACCAAACGCTGGTCCGTTTGTCCCTAACAAAAAAAAATTATTATTCCAGATAAGCAGGCGCCCGTCACGCACGTCAGTCAGATTCCCACGACGCTTGACATTTTCGTCAAGGGCCATCTTGGATCTCCCGGCGCATGGCCCAACGAAGCTCAACCAGCTTATTATGGCGAGGCCCGATTGGATTGACTGGGTATTCGATTCGGGAGCTGCTCCTTTCCTCGCAGCATAGTACATAAGTGCCCTTACCCCTACCCCCCTACCCCTACCTCTTCCCCTTCCCCTGCCCCTTCTCCTAGGAACCCCAGCCAGGTGTTCGCGAGGGACGGCTCGCGTTCGGCTCTACTTCCAGAGAGGTCTGCTGCAATTGGACCTCCATCGTGAACCCTGGACAGAATCATCATGCAATACCCCACCATTCTTGTAAGGTACAAAGCTTCACTTGGCTTTTCTCTCTTCCTCTGTATGCACGAAGACCTAATACATAGTGATGAATTAGTAAATGATTGATTGATTGAATAATAAGAATGAGCTACTCACTGGTGCTGTTTTAACGCCGCGTCATCCGAAGCAGCCTGGACAAATGATGAACACAGGCAGAGCCATTTCTTCCAACCAGAACTATTCCCACGAACCCCCGCCTTGCCTTGTTCCGCTAACCGCGTAGTCAAGGCCCCCCTAGTTGATTCATTTCATCATCACCACCACCACCACACAGACCACGGAGTATTGTATTATACGGAGTAGTACGGGGCAATTCAGTCCAGCGTTCTCCATAAAGCCCCGCCAAACGAACGACAATCATTCCGTTACGGGTCCCCCGCTTTGATGAAGCAGGGCTGTAGTGTCTGTACGGAGCAGTCCGCACCGAGTGCGGCGAATTGATGTCCATGTTTATGTACGGTACAGTAATAAGCGCGCTCAGATCTTTTCTCTTAGCTGCTGATGACAATGTTGACATATCATTCTGCTCTCCCCTGTCCCTCGAGCTCGAGGTTCAGCCCAAATCTCTCGCTTATTGTGAATATCTCTTTGTTTGGCTCAATGATTCGGGAAATTTGTTCTCGAATACTTATTCTGGTGCGCGCACATAGCGATGATTAGTCGCCGACGCACTCTTCTTTGAGCGCAGCAGTGTTGTACTTGATTTCGGCCTTATAAATTTGCCTATAAATCTACTCCGTACATAAGCCCCTTGAACTGGTGTGTTGAAGTCGACGAGGTATTTCGGCATAGAAGTTGGTATTCCAAGATGCCACCTTCCGTTTTGGTTCTAGTTGCTGCTGAATGATCAAAAATCCTGATATTGTACATCACAAGCTTGGCTAGACTCGATCGACTCGACTCGGCCACTGACTGCCTTGGTATGTGGTGCGCTAAGGGGCCAGTTACTTCTAGTTCGGGCTAATGTTGAGACTAATACTCCATACGCTGCGTATGTACTCCGTATGTGCCTAGGCTAATTAAGTTAAGATAGTTTCGTCATATCATACCAAGGTCTCCCGCAATCATGGTCCCCACTAATCATAATTAGATCGATCAGCAAGCGACGGATATACCCACGCAACATGACGCGAGCAACGGTCAATCTCATGGCAGCATGTCTCCCAAGTCAAAATCTGCCTGTTTTCGTGAGGTGATGAAATGTCTAGGCACAGGTCTAGTGGCCCCTCGTCGCCCACTCCGTAGTTGGGCCGAGGATGGGATTAAATTGAACCCCCGCGTGGCCAGAGGTGCCTCTTCTCTCTCTCTCTCTCTCTCTCTCTCTCTCTCTCTCTTCGAGGAGCTTTGGATGTCAAGAGTTACCGCGGGTTAATTACATTACACGATGATAACATGCGGACACATTGGTGCAGACGGCGCACAACGACCCAGGATATCCCACGGGGTTGTTATTAATTAGGGGAGAAGTCCCGGAGCGCACGGTTGTTTTCGATAAGAAGGGTAACATGTACCGAGTAGCAGCTGTCGACTTGTTCGAAACCCCAGCTCTCAACGTAATCATGACCACTGATCACTTACATGTGCCAACCGGTTGGTTGCTTGACGGCTTCTGAACGGTACTGTCTAATAATAGTTTTCCGGCGCCGTCCTTAGCAGGCGCGCTTCCTCAAGCGAGGGGGGCGGGTTCGATACCACTGGCCGGCGCAGATGTGATTCATCATATTGTCCTTGCTAGGAGAAAGGGTGACCCCCTGTTTGGTTTGGAAGATTAGAAGATTAGCGTGAACCGCCGTAGAGCATGCATGGACTGAATTGCTTTGTTCAAGGTTTTCTTATCGCTGAACATGGTCCATATTACCCTAGTATTTTTGTATTTGTATGTGATCCAGGACAGTAACCGGTTCTATTATCTCCGATCTCCTAGCAAGGAAGGTACAAGTGTCAACTGGTACGGAGTACAGTGCGTACGTGCTAAGTTTGTTGGACTTGGCAGCTTGTGCATGATGTTCTCCAAGGGGGTTTGTCAACAGCTTTGTCGAAATATGGCAGACATGAGGCCGGAATGACGGTGGGAAGAGCACCCTCTGACGACTGCGCTGCGCGTTGGTATCGATCCCGTGATAGAGTGGTCATTCTTCGATACAAGGGGAGATGTAAAATGTCAATGTCATGAAACTCCACCGCGTCTGGCGACTTCCGACCACCGCGTAGCCTGCCGACATGCACACTATTTCCCAGGTGGAGGCGTCTGACTCGCCGCAAATATCCGAGTAAGAAGTTGGCGAGTATCGAGTCAATTTACTCGAGTAAAAAGTCACCGGTTCCTCAGGAGCCGGAAGTGATGCTCCAGAGCGTCATTCTTAGCGGACGGCACTAGCCGTCAGTGGCGTCCACAAGGTGTGCAGGCGATGAAGTAAAATGGTGGGTGGTGGTGGAGGGTGGTGGATGAATCTGGTGATGGACCCCGCAAAAGTCTGGGGATAGTGCTGCGTAATGTAATTGCGCGGAGGTGGGATGAAAGAATGGAGGCCTGATTTTCTGTAGGGGCCCGTGGAATTGGTGATGCGCTAAATATTATGACGCGCGGGCTTTCCTTGGATGGTAGGACTCGGGATGTTGGGATGTCTGGGAGGAAGATGATGTCAAACGCCTGTGGTGGGAGAGTACGCGGCTGACTATATAGGGTAGGTGGCGTGGTAGGTGGCGAAAATCAAGTACCGCGTTCGTACAACGACCTGGAAGCCATCCATCCATCATCATCATCGTCATCATCATCATCATCCTCATCCTCCATCTGCTGCCAAGCGCGAAAACCACATGCCCGATGTGCACGCGGAGTCTTTGCTTGCTTTTTCCTTGCCCATAACAGTCATGACAAGCAAGCAAGCAAGGTAACGAAACTACGGGCTTCATACGACCCCCTCCTCGCCTTCCCGTGCTGCTGCATCACACCCTCTTGTCCGCCCAATCCCATCCATCCCGCAACGGGGATCAGAGGCGTACGTACTGCGACTGTAGATTATGGGTCGAAAACTTGCTTGCCCTTGCTCCCGTGGTCGGATGAATAGTCGGACGGACGGGTTGCAATGAAGTTAGTTTTGCACCCACCGAATGGTGTCTGGTGACCTTTCTTGCATACGGGTAATTTGTTCGGCGTACTCAGGGAGTCTTTTTTCTTTCTTTCCTTGCGTTCGAGACTGTGAGAGGCCAGAAGGGCGAGGGAAAATCCAAGCACAGAGGGACTCTGTATAATAAACATGCGAAGGGTGCATGCGGATAGAGGTGCGTGGGGGGTGTGTGTGCCGCCAAGTTAACCATACCATAGGACTACTCCGTCCATGTGCGAGCGAGCATCGTCATCACACACACACACACCAATGGGAAAATTTCCATCGCCCAGCCAATCATGGAGCGGCAACTGGCTGAAACTGACTGCTTTGAGATGGGTTTCCAAATTCCCAGTCGCGTTATTGGCCTCGGGGCGGCGAGCGACCTGGTGCAGCATGAGGAGAAGCACGCTCCGTAGGTTTTTCATCCTTACAAAATACCGGAGGGAGGGATGCGGCGAAGAGACTCAGCGGTGAAGCTGCAGATGTACAACATTCCCGGGGCTTCGAATGTGTAGACGAAAAGTACTGCTGCGGCATATGTAGTCGAGACGAGGTCACTCACTGATGAGACTGTGTTTCTGTGATTGTGATTGTGATTACGCTTGCCTTGCGTTGCCTTGCATTGTGCAGCAGCCAGGAGCCACTGCAGCTCGAGTCGCTCGAAAAGCTGCCACGTCAGAGGAGAGTGAGAGGGTGGCGTACGGAATCATCCCGATCCCGAACAGGCACAGACTCGCTCTGTCTCGACGTTTGCTGGACTGCGGCATGATATAAAACGAGCTGTTTCCGCTGGCAAAAGGTGGCAATTCGGTGCTCCCAGTCCAGGCCGATACAAGCTCTTGATTTCACGCCCTGCTTTCTAAACACCACAGCATCGTTCTTGCTACATGCAAGAGTCGACAATGCTGACTTGATGCTCTATATGGTCCAAACACTGAAACGTCGAGACGTACCCGCTTGAAGACCTCGATCAGGGGAGCCGGATCCAGCACAGCTGATCTAAACAAGCGACGGAGCGCAAAGCTAAGATTCTTGAATACATGAGCTCTTACCGAAGCCGGAATCCCGGAGCACTGTTCATGAATGCAGGTCAACGAGAGACTCTGCGATCGGGCTCAGCTGGATAAATGACCGAATAGCTCCAACCAGCGTCACAGGGAACGCATAATCTAAAGCTCGTGGCTTTCCCGAGGCGACTCCGAGACGAAGAACCAACAGATATGCTGTTTCACCATGGTTTCCCACTAGCCGAGCTCAGACTTGCTGCTGGACGGACGCTGCTCGAACAGGTCATCTTGCCAGATACCAACTGAAATGAATGGTGAGGCAGAGTCCGTGGGTAGAAGAGATACGCGGGTGACGTAGAACGGGCAAGCGAATTGAGCTTCAGGAAATTGAACCAGCCATGAAGTCAATTTGGCCTAGTCCAACATGTGGCTGTTGCTTTGACAAAGCTGCAGGCAGGGAGGGTGTCGCTCTTCGCCTTCATCTGTGGTCGCACATTTGAGGCTAATAAGAGGGGAAGGGGAAGAAGACGACAAGAAGATGGAAATTTGTTACATCCAGGGGCCAGGGCATGGATTACGACACACCGCGGGGAATACCTCGAAGGGGCTCGTGAACCCTCCCGCACTACATAATTCCGCCTCACGTTGCCTTTCCAGTCAAGGCCATTTACCTCCTTCTTGAATCTCTACACGCAGAAGCGGACGTGGGCGGCGCACAAGACGTACACGGAAGAGTTGAGTCCATCACTCCCATGGAGATGGCGCGCAGGCGGTCGTTGGGCTGAACTTCCAGGACAAAGTTCAGAGGGGTTTGAAAGATCGACTTCGTGCAAATAAGCGCCGATAGCATACCGCCTTGCCTTTGGCACCATTCACGTCAGAACATGGGGTGATACAAGTGCCAACCAAGATGGCGGAATGCCATTCAAAATCGACCGGCAAGAGAAGAGCAACCTGGATTTGTTTCAACTCCACTTCTGCACAATGATTGCCAGCGATTCAGAAGCAATGCTCTTAGGGCCAAAGCGATACCAAACATGTCTCCCCATGCACTCTGTCAAGAGGGCTCATGGCCCTGGCCAAACAGCATCCGGGCTCTCATACCAGCAGCACTGTATCTTAGATCGGGCGATTCAGAAGAGCATGGCAGGACACAGCTTAACGGTAGGATCTTGGTGCCGGAAGTGCTTGGGCCGACCGACGAAACTGTCACTGAAAAACGACCAGACTGGGAACAGATGGGCTCGAGGACACATCAATCTCATCAACTACACACTGTCTGGTGGAGGTAAAGCATGAAACGAGCACTGGGCGCATCAGCTTGACGGGCCGCTTCCCCGAGCCTTCGTCGAGGCAACTGTGGGTGGCCTTGTACGAGGCCACATCTCGTGCTGCGCTACAGGCAGCAGCACCCAGGATCATCAGCAAGAAGCATGCCAGACGGCAGACGTCGAGACAGCGCTTGTGACCAGGAATCGTGTCACTAGGCGAGCTGTTGAGGTCCAGGAACGTTCAATAGCGTGGGCAGGGTTGAACTATGAACCGAGCATATGCGCCTGGTGACGTGATGCGGAGGCCCAACATGGTTCATGCTCGTGACGAGGGTGAGGGATGTGCTATTCTGAGGTGAGCAGACCGACCTCTTGCAATTGGACACGAAATCATACATCGCTCAGTCGTACAATTTCGTACATGGATATCAGGTTATCTGCAGCACTATATCTCATCTTGACTCTGTCTTTCACATCTATGTCCGACGTAATATCTCAGCTATTTGCACCACCATGGTATTGCTCACTTATAGTCCAAACAGACTGCATCTTTGCGACATCCCAATCGTCCTCCCTTCCGGCATCGCCACGCCCGCGTCACAACCTTGTACTTGCCCGCAAGGGTATCCATACCCGAATCAAACTTGCCGTTTGATGCCACGAGCTCATCCCCCTCGAAATTCCAGAAGGGGGAATGCCGGACGGCTGGCTGGCTGTTTTGACGCCCATAATCTCGGTAAGTCCTTGGGAAACGTCGTCGTGGCACAACGCCCATGCGGATGTGAGAAGGACCAAGTCTCAGGCCGACGTACACTGCCGGGAGAATAACCTCATCGGTGGCAGGGATAACATAGGCAGAGTCATCGAATGTACATCGTCACGTCGTCGACGGCAAGATCCAAGATGGCCAGTCACGAGAACGGTAGCGCTGTGGCGATGTATCCGACCAAAAGAAGCAAGACGCTTTGACACTGTCAAGATCGGAACATTTTATCTCCAGTGAGCTGCTGCACATCATACTTACTGGGAATGGGCCAGCAACGCGTTTTGCTTCCCTATCCCCTCGCCCAGTAGCTTAGCGAAGTCGGCAGGACCTTGTCCCTCTCACAAGACCTTCATTTCCGCCGGTATTGCCACCAATGCTATGGGAACCATCTGATCCCATCTTGTTGCTGGGTTTGGCAGTACTTTGAGCAGGCAAGGAATCAATTAAGCTTGGGCGGGCAGTTTTGTGATCCTAGAGCGATAATTTGCCGCCGACCGCTAGCTTAAGCTACCTCCGCTTCTTATTCACGTAAGCTAGGTATGCCTCGCCTCCGGGACAAGAGTCTCAATGATCCAGCACTCTAGGGTCACTGACTGCCAGCTCAAGCTTAGTTGATGCCTTGGCCGCTTGAAGTGCTGCTTAACCCAGCGACAAGCCGGCCTCAGATGGTCCTGATCGGAGCTGTAGTGGTTCAACAAAGGTAGAAGAGTGCACTTTGTGCAAGTGCAGGTGAGCCGGTCATGAAACGATTTGCCCCATGGCGTGACAATCATTCAAGGACAGACATCAGGTCAAGCGGTTGGCTGTACGAGATCCAACGATCTGCGCCCTAAGCCTCAGTATATTCAAGGCGGATTCAGTCGCGCACTATCTGTGCCGAATCATGCACGCTGCAAGCCACCTTCATTCTCAACGAGGGCTGTCCTATCCCATTTGTCAAAATGCGATGCATTAATAAGCCACTGGTCATATCAGTCGCCAACGCCACTCCTTCACGTGCTTAGAGGTATCAATCAGCATCATACTGTAGCCGGGGAAGCAATGCGAGTAAAGTCCGTTCCTAAGACGTGGTTGATCCAAGTGCCAAGCTTCTCGGCATCAGTATCGCTCAGACCGGCTCGACATAGCTGCGAGACCCAGTCATGAATGTCATGTAAAGATGTTGTACTTGGGCAACGGTCCATGACTCGTTGTTCGCCATGGACTTGAAGTTTCTCAATTATGCCGTGTCTCGACTCAAGGAACAGGCCCCCCTTCTTCACAATTAGTTGAGAGAAGGCATAAATGGTTGAGACATAAACTCACATTGAAAGGTAATTGCGGCCGAGGCCGAGGGTCTGCTTCAAATGGGTAGGTGCAGAATGAAAATCTCGGAGTCTGTCCATAGATCCAGTCCCTAGACTTTAATTCTTGGTATCCGGACGTGATGTTTTCGTCTGAAGAGATGGCTTCATCGCCAAAGTCCGCCCGTACGTCCAAGGAGCCGTACATACGGCTGAACTGCTGCACCACCGCATCCTTGAACAAGTCGTTGTCGAGATGCACGTTCCTCACGGGGCTCCTGACACTGTCGACCCCGCGCGCCTTGATAAATGGTTCCGCAGGCGAGCGTAGCATCGCCGAGATATCTGCAAGGTTAGGACTTCGGAGCAGGCAGGTGCCGTGATGTAGCGACCGCAAGCGGGTGAGCTTGTAGGCTGATCCAGATATCTTGAAAGCGCTGGTCTCACGCGGCCCGGTTGCATCGACGTCCATGATAATGTCGTGTCGCTTGTTCACGCTCGTGCGCGGCCGCCCAAGTGCTTTCAGAGCCCGGACCACCATTTGCGCGTGCTTGTCTCTGTCAAACGCCTTGGGGGGGCAGATGACGCTGAAGTTGACATTGCCAAGATCGTGGAAAACAGTCCCGCCTCCCGACCGTCGGCGAACCAGTTTGACAGGAGAGCCTTTCCATCCGATTTCGCCTGGCCTGTTGGCAATCTGCGCCAACCGCGCAAGGTTGAGTTCCAGCCAAGGATTCTGGTTCCTGCCCAACACAGCGCATGGCGCATTGACATAGAGGATCAGGACAGTAGACTCTGGGGGCGTGATCTGCAAGAGTCGATGCTCCACGGAGAGATTCAACAACGGGTCGTTGGAGGTAGAGATGTAGACTTGGGTCTTGTGGGAAGCATGGGCTGCGGCGTCGGCGGAGAAACATCGAGCGCATTGGCGAGCCACCACAGACGCAAAGCGCACACACCTCAGAGGTCTCATAGGCGCGGCGTATGGAACCATTTCCCAAGTGTAAGTCTGCAATTGAGTTTGAGATGAAACTTGGTGAAACTCGTAGTTCAATGGGCCCCGCGATAGACTATGGAGTAAAGGCCGTCAGGATGCGGCATGATCAAGCTGTGTCGCGTGCACGATTCAGGGTCAGTCATTTTTTAAATAAAAAAAGTAATAAAAAGTTGGAAGCTCAGGGAGAGGACCCCACCAGAGCTTTCTTTAGCCATTTCTTCGGCTGTCGCCTATTATTATTATTATTATTATTATTATTATTATTATTATTATTATTATTACTACTAGTGGCTCTCGGCCACCAAGCGAGCCCACCACCACCACCACCACCACCACGAGGGAAACAAAATAATCAAATCATCCTCCTTTACATCCTTTACGGAGTACTCCTCCATCCTTCGTACATGTATGTATGTATACGGAGTCCGGGGAACCGGAACTTGCAAACTTGCTCGGAATTACCTAGACGCAATATTTGACTCAATCAAAGAATCTCAGTCCCATTTTCCCGACCATCAAAATTCCACCGAAACCGCATCGGCATCGACATTGCCGGTGCAAAACACCAAAACAAAAAAAAATTCCCTCCACCATGTCCACGCTCGGGCACTACTTCCGCGTCACAGGTTAAACAAAAAGAGTCAGGGCCTTTTGACCACAAACGTGGAAATTGAAAAGCAAGACAGCGGATAGATAGATGCATAAAGATATACCTAAGCACTCCGGACTTTGGGCCACACAGATGTACCGAGATGCATCTTCATGATTTACATACAGACAGTCCCAAGTGCCAGCAATTGCGCAGCATAGTCAGTACGATTTTTGAACATTCCATCCCACATCCCACATCAAGAGAACCACGTGCACCTCATGGGATGCAAATACAAGGGCACATACTGCATCAAGTGGAAAGCATCCAAATCCAAAAGGCGTCATGTATAGCTCACAAGTCGACGCCGCGCTGATTACCTAGCCACCAATATGCGCTACAAAGAAAGCCAAACCACCGTTCACTCAAACGTCCCAAACGCTGTGCAAAACACCCAGCCTTGTCAAATTATTTTACGACATGTAGTGCACTGTATAGCTCATGTCCCCGTGAATATTCCAATCGTCCCCCCAAAAAGGGCAAGGCAAAAAGGAGGGAAGTGAATTTTTCACGAAAACGAAGAACATCTCCATCAAAAGTCAAGGTATCCCCTGAGATGCTGAGCAGAGTCTTTTTTTGTGTCCCCATCATGCCAGGGACGTCACCAAGATCCTACAGATGAAGAGTTAAAAAAAGAAAATTAACCCCTCCCCTTCTAAGCCCAGGTGCTTAATGACATGAGTGTTTAAAAAAATCGCTGTGCAAGTTCAAGTCATAATAATGATGCAACCTGGTTTCTAGCCTGATTGTATCGAAGGGTATCTTTCGAGACGGGATGCAAAGTCCGACTTCATTTGCTACTGAGCTCCTGGAAGATTTTTTTTTGGAGGTCAGGTACGCCGCCCAGAATGGCTATTCTGGCTGTTGTTCATATTGTGGTTGTCAAATAAACCAAGCACGTCCCCGGGTATGTATTCTAACCACCTGCCCATGAGATCTGGCTGCTGCAGACCGAGCTCACCAATGTCGATGTCCTGGCTGTCGAATGTGATAGTATCCATGCTCCCGTGGCCGAATGACCAGGAAGAATGGTAAGGCACCGCTTGCGGATAATAGACATTGTTGTTGTTTGGCGTACCAGAACTGCGGCCATGCGTACTGCTGCCATCCGCAACGTTGCTTGTTGGGGAGGCATTGTACCTATCGTAACCGCCCGAGTTTTGGCTTGCCGGAGTATACCCCGATGCGACGTACGCCTTTGGTGGATCTCCTCCAGGATCCGAGTACCCATCATTGATAGTTGTTGTATATGGCGGCACGGTTGCATTTGTCAAGTTTGAAGGTCGCCGAGAACGCGCCCAACGTGGCGAAGTTGTTGTTGTTGCTGCGCCAGCCATGTTTGACGGTGGGACAGCTGGAGGGTACATACTGCCAGGCTCGGTCGGCATGCTTTGTCGTATGGGGTCGTACAACATGTTGCCGGGCGGCGTACTGGCTTGTCGTTGATTGGCCTGCAAGTGCTGTTGATGTGTACCTTGATTCACACCATTGCCACTTGGACCATTCGGGTTTTGGTACATAAGCGTCAAGTTCGAGTTTGGGGAGTTGGCGGTGCCGGCAAGACTCCACGCAATGGGAGGTGCACCTGCTTTGGGCGAGTTTTGCACCAGGTGGCCGAAATCTCCCACAAGTCCTGGTTGGATGGGAGGCATCTTCGTACTTTCGTACTCCTCGGACGTGTAGGTTTCGCAGTCCCAGATACCTTTAACCTTCTGGTCTAATGCTGTCAGTATATACTTGACACCTCCCCAGTATGAATGCATCTGCTGTAAAGAGTTGTAGCATCGTTGATAGTTCTGGTTGGCCGCTGAAGCGAGCAGAGAGTGCCGTGAGTGCTTGGAAATGGAAACTTTTCTCTGAGTAGGCGGCCTTCTGACGGTGGGAGCCAACGGTGGTGAGCATTCTCTGGATGGGCCTCCAGAAGCATTGGCACTGGATTCCATCAAGAAGGCACATGCTGCAATGTAGATGGGCTGACTGGTGAAGGGATTGCCAATGAAGCTGATAGGGTCGATCAGGTCTGCAAATGACAAGATGTCGCATATTGTTTTGGCGCTGCTCATGCTCAGCTCACGACTATCAGGAAGGAGTTGGTGTTCAGTCTTCAACTCCCCAAACGGTGTCAACAAAGTCGGTTGGTGGAGTACAATGAACAAGGCATGAAACCAGAAATGTAGCAGGATAAAAGTCGTTCCCTGCCCCAGACTCAAGTAAGCCTTGAAATTGCTGACGTTGAATTGCAGGCGGTTGTCCCAGCTCTTGTACATTTTCGTTAACTGATGCTCCATTTTGGCGAGCTTGTTCCATTTGTCATTGGTGAGGTCTCGGGCATTATGAACATTGTTCAACAAGTCAGATACACGACCATAAAGGTGAATGATTTCCAGAAGGACTGGGAAGAGCACCGGCCACCCGGTCATGGAGTCAACCCTGGCTGCAGGGAAAGGTAACTCGAAATCGTCGTCGCGCAAGGTGACAGGCCGACCAGTGCCCGAGGAGATGACGCGATCTAGGAAGAAAACGGCCCAAAACGTATCGATGCGTTCCTGTTCCACCTCCCTCTGTTCCTCCAGGCTGGGTGGATCGGCTTCAGCGGTTTTCTTATCCTCGGGACTTTCTGATTCACCATTGGCTCGGCTTCTGTGTCTTGCGTACCACGGGTCTTTTTCACCTTGATACTGGATACCGACCCTCTTTTGCAAGCCCAGATCAATTGCCATACGGATGGCGAGACCAAGATACATCCATAGCGCGCTGTCCTGATTAGCACCGAATCCCTCATATGCCATCAAAAGCAGCGCTTGAACCGCCCCAACAGACGGACAAGGGAAGGTCTCAACTGTAGCCTGCCTGGCTCGCTGAGCAAAAGTTTGACCCCTTTCTGTCCTGGGTAACTTGTCATTACCCCCGGTCAGTTGTTGCGCATCGGAGAAGCGAGCACCGATGGCGCAAATGGCATCAACCAAGATAGGCTCGACCCTCTTTTCCACCACCATTCGCAAGAACTTGGGCTGCTTCAGAAAGGGGTAATTACAACCGAGATGATTAAAGAACGTCGTGACGAGGTTCAAAATCAAAGGATGAACAGGCAATGTGCTGCTAGGATCGTAGAACGGCACATCTTCTACCGCAACATCGCTCCCGGCAGCAATACTGCTGCCTCCCAGACCACCGCTTTGGTTCGAGACTGGTGAAGCTGCTGACTGTGAGCCGCCGGTGGAACGGCGCCGATCACGAACCGACACCACCATTTGCTTGAAGCCAGGCACGATGGCAGTTGGCCCGAAATACCGAAAATAGGGAACCCGGTGCGAATAGTTTCGCCTCAACGTTGGCGAGCCTGGAGCGTCATCTGTAGCCGCTGATAGATGTGACGGATGTTGTATGGGTGAAGGTGAAGGTCGGGCAGGTTCCGGCTCGATATGGCTATGTTCGACACCGGGCGGCGGCACAGGGTGACGAGAGGAAACTGGTCTCATGAACGGCGATGTAGAGCCGTGCTGCTTCTTGATGCCTTCACTGCCGCTGTCTACTTTCTTGAAGGTTGGTTTCGGGCCGTCTTCGTCGGGCGGAGCCTCATCTAACGGCACATCCTCGTCGTCGACGGCCACCTTGGTTTCAACCAAGTCGCCTTGAGCATCTTTCCGGGAGTCTTCGGGGTATCCTTGGCACCGATGTCCATTTTTGGTGCAGGTAGAGCAGAGTGGCCGCTCACCAGCACATCTAGTCTTTCGTCGACGGCAGGTCAGGCAGCTGCTATATGTTAGTTTGCGATCTCAGCCGGCGCAGAGCCAAGGACGACAAGTTCAAATGCGACCGTCGCGACCGACGGCATCACAGGGACTCATGTTTTTGATTGAAACGGCAGCATAAATAATAGAGCGGAGCGGACGTACGCAGCATTAATTCTCCGGCGTTTGGAGGGAGGTTGGCCTTGGTTATTGACGAAGCGAATCTGGCGCGGCGGAGGACCCTGCTCCGTCTTATTGAGCAGCGAGGCCATGCTTTAGTAGATCATGGCGATGAGGAGCGGACACAATGTTATGGTCGGGGAGAAGTGAGTCGTGGACGAGGGCCGAGGCGACCCGTCCGCGCGCGGAAAATATCGGTGCTGGGCGTGACTGTCGCAGGTTATAGGCTATTGACGATGTTTCGCACTGGCGGTAAAGAGATTCGGAGGTAGCAGCGCACACTCCCGGCGGTTGTCAGCACATACGACACGAAAGGGATCTGACAGCGCCGATGGTTTTTGCAAGAGCTGAGGAAACAGTGGTGATTAGACAGACACGTCAGACGACATGGTCGTGGTGGAGGAATTAGCGGGAGGCGACGGCCACAGCGGCAGTGGGTGGCGGTGGTGGTGGTGGTGGTAGTAGTAGGAGTAGGAGTAGTAGTAGCAGTAGGAGCAGCAGCAGCAGCAGCAGCAGCAGCAGCAGTAGTAGTAGTAGTAGTAGCGCTGGTAGTGGTGGTGGTGGTGGTGGTTTGACGTGTGGTTTAACGTGGTTTGACGTGGTTTGACGTGTGGTCTAACGTGTGGTTCAACGTGGTATGCACGATGTCGCGGGCAGAAATGCAATGTGGTGGGCGGTTCTGGCGCAGCTGGGATGGATTGCTAAGCTGGCGCTGGGGAAGGAGCTGGGAAGCTGGCTGAGCTGGTGGTAAAGTGCTGACGCCCAGGTGCCGGGAGGATGGCGGATGGCCCGAGGGCTGACGAGAAGTGACAGTTGCGTGACGGGGAGCTTGGGGAAGGGACGCTCGACGAGGTGGTTGCGGTTGCCAATCGCGTTTGACGGTTGGATGAATGGCTGCCGTTGGTTGGACAAAGACCGGGGGGTGGATGTGGAGGTGACTTTTTGGTGAGCTGGGGCTTGCCCAGGTTGCGAGCCCACCTCCAATACAGATCAGCTGCTGAGCAATATTTCAAGTAATCATATAATTGGCTATTCTTTTTTAAATATACAACGCTATATACGGAGTTGACGTAGCGAGTCTAATAACTAAGCCCCATCTTGGTGGCTCGCAGCCGGGCAAACCCCGGCTTACACACCCGTCCGTCACCTGCTGGCTTCCGGGGGGGTGGATGGTATGGTGGGATGAGGATGATGGAGGAGGATGGAGGATGGAGGATGGAGGATGGTGGATGGTGGATGGTGGATGGTGGATGGTGGATGGTGGATGGTGGATGATGATGGATTGGTGGATGGTGAACGGTGGATGGTGAACGATGGATGATGGATGATGAATGATGGATGATGAATGATGGATGATGGATGATGGATGATGAATGATAAATGTTGGGAAATGGGGCACGGGCTGACGAGCGAAGGACAATAGGGGGGATAGGGGGTGGCCAAATTACATAACGGGGTCCTTCTTACCAAGGAGAGAGAGCAATGGGTTGCGACACTAACCATGCAAGCAACAAACCTTGAATCATGCAGCAGCAAGTATTTTGTGCAGATATTTGGCGACAAGAAGTACCTACGGACCTTGGGTAACTAGCAGCCTCTTGTACTAGATGCTAAGAACCTGTCCCAAAGGACCTAGCAAGGCCGAAGCTCTTCCTAACCAAGAACGACGTTTTACGAATTTTGAGAAGTTTAAAAAAAAAAGGAAAAAAAAATTTACGAATTAGACCACCAAACATCAAGATACCGACCTAGGTAATGAATCCAAGATGTTAATCATTAGAACCATGACAAGGTCTTCATTAATCCATTCCGCTCTAACAAGCGCAACCTCTATCAGAAGGTTCCCAAACCCCGGTTGAAGGGCCCTACGTTTGTTCCACATTAGGCCTAGCTGGCTGCACGTTTACGAATCGGGACCCGCAAACCCGCCACGAAATCTTGATTCCCCCGCGTGGGCGAAGCGGCAGCAAGCCTCCTAGAGGTACAAATCCTTCCTTCATTCATTCATTCGTTCGTTCCATGCATGGGGTGTCTGGTGGCACCAGTTGCTAAAGGGCGGCGGCCGCCGCCGCCTGCCCTTTGAGCGTGGGCGGCAGCTAGGGCGCACGACATCGGGAGCCACGGGTTCGCGGGCGGGAGCGGGACGAAGGCAAGAAAGAGGAAAGGGCCGCACCGCAACCAGGCTTACTAACGGGGGACCAAGACCGACCGTTATCAAATACTTCCAAAGGGGGTTGCACGAACGCAAAAATGGGGGGGGGGGGGAGAAAGGGGGAAAAAAAGAAAAAAGAAAAAGCGCAGTGTTCCGTATTTCCGCAGAAAAGTCGTGGTTGCGCCAGTTGCAGTTGCAGGCAGGTTGCAGGTTGCAGTCGCACTTTTCGCAACGAGTTGCATTCACAAAAAAAAAAAA
>KQ061726.1:67840-119245 GCA_001008035.1 Atkinsonella texensis | reverse complement strand
CTGTGGCTCTTAGGGTTAGGGAGGAGGACTTCCGCAAGCGAGCGGGCCGACAGCAGCTAGGCACCTACATTGGGAGGTTGGCATCCAGATACCGATTAGGCAGGTAGGTATATACTCCACATGTACGTTCCCTATTGGTAAGTTGGTTGCATATTATATTATGTATTATGTGTTGTGCCGACTGTAGAAGCTCACGGGAACAGAACAAAACAAAAGACAAAAAGCGGGTGCCGTTTCGTCGGGCGTCGCCTCTTGCGGCTGAGTTATGAAGTCATGGCATAGCTGGCCATTGCCCTGATAACTTGTCACAATAACTTGACAAGGGCCAGCAACCGCCATGCAGGGTACGTACAGTATCATCTCAAACAAGCATTAACCCTCGGTTAAAGTACCTGGGTAAGTAAGCCAAGGGGAAAGCATCGAGAGTGGTGCGGCATCTGGGCAAGCAACCCTATTGAACATTTCTCCCAAGTGCGCCCCGGAAAAGAAGGAAGGGAAAGTAAAATACAATACAATAATAGCCCAATACATACATACCTACTCCGTACGATACAATCCCTGGATGATTTTTATAGACATACATGAATAGGCTAAAACCGACGCTTGTCACATAACTCTGCGGGCAAGGAGAGCTGTAAAAAAAACTTGTTAGCAGTAAATTAGATAATATCTCTTTGAGGTCTGGGTACATCCACTGTACATATGGCCGACCCACAGTGGGGGGGTCACTTTGCGAGTGACCTCTAGTAACCCTTGCAAAACTCTATAGCTCTTTGTAGCTTGGACAGTTGTCAGAGACTTTGTGATGGTATAGTTTAGTATGGAGGAAGAAGTACCTCCCATAGAGATGCTTTTGATTGGTTTAGAACCATATTGTGATTAGTCATCTTTGTACCCGGTGCCTTATGGCCCTCAAGGAGATAGTGTGGCCTAGAGGGATGCCAATCTAGACTCTTTTATATGCACAATCAACTAGAGTACCTGGTTGGTTGGAACAGCCCCTGTAAAGCAGATTCATAATCACCTCAGGGTTGTGTTGTGTGCACGTCTTTCCCTTGGTGCGGAGCTGGCTCCAACCCGGTAGGTACCTAGGTACCTTATGTGCCTCGGAAGGCAGGTAAGTTCTGTTTCTTTCTTTCACCTGTGATCTAAGGAAGTAGCTCTGAGCTAACTCGCTGATTGGCCCCATCAACTACCTTGTCGGTACCGACCTGGGAGCCAGCTGCCGACGGCTGGTCTAATGGATTGATTATAGTGACAATGATGGTTGGATTCGAATCCTAACAGCGCTATCGGTCACTATCCCTATAGTCTATCCACGGCACCAGGAGATAGGGATCCGTACGTAGGTACGTACCTAATGTACATACAGTCGTCCACGTCCATCGGCAGGTTCCCACCCGAGAACCTCTTGTTCGAATAACAAAACATCTCATCTTCTGATGAGTGGCAAGGCGACAGTCGCGGGCTCCACTTCCGCACAGCACGGCAGCGAAAGAAGCTCCTGCGAAGTACCGCCTGCCACAATTGCCGATGAGTTGGTTGATGTTGTAGCTTCGAGTGCAGCGGCATGCTTATTCCAAAGTGAAGATATTCGCGCAAAAACACCATCGTACTGTTCCTCCAATGTTGCCTGATTGGCCAGCACATGCCCCAGAGCGACCAGGTTTTGTTTCTCGCCTCATCAATCACACTGCCAAGGGATCTGCATGTTTTTGTGAGCAAATTACGGGCTCTCGTGCCCGGCTAGCTCACGGACTCCCGTGTGTAACAAGGGTCAAGGGTCTAAGGTTTGCACGGCTGCATAGCCGCCAACGGCTTGCATCGTACGTACCCTTGCTGAAAAATCATCGAGTGCCCCTCTGGTGTGGTGTGGGTTTTCTGAGCCCACCCTATCATATGTATATTCGCAGCCCATGGGAACAAGGGGTGTATAGAAATGATGAGTTTGTCCAATTGTGTTTCAATATAGTAGCTAGCTCTATACAACAGTAACCCATTGGAAAAGCAAGCCCCAATTCTCAGCATTCGAACCGCAACACGCAGCTCGTCTTTCTACAACCACGAGTTTGCTGAAAATCTCGCCATTAAATTCAATTCCAGGCAAGTACGAATGTCTTGGTAGATGCCTCTTGCTGCTCTCTGGTGACAGGGTCAGCCAGCTGTAAGTTGCAGTGCAACACTTCAAGCATAGACCAACGAGCCCGTCTCAGGTGTCCAGGATCTTAGTAGAATCGGGTAGGCCGCTGACGAGGGCAGCACATAGGATTTTTCCCCTGCTAAAGGGGCTTTCCCGTTCAATGTGAATTAGACACCAATCGCAGCCATATAAATTATGCTTGTCAAGGCCATCATAAGCAACGTCGCGCCCCTGAATGTGGAACCCTATGCTCAACAGCAGCTTCGATTATATCTTCATGTATTGGTACGTTTCAGCACATCACCTCCGTCTCGTCCTGCTAGAGACAGGAGCGGGCTCGAAAGCGTCGTCGTCTGAAATTCCATCATCGCTCATCTCCATGGCCTTCTGTGTGCCGCCTCCTACCTTCTGCGAAAACTCTAGTTGGGTCTGTTTGGTTTTCGTACGGCTGCCACCAATCGACTTCTGCGTTGCAGTAGTCGCCGAGGCTTTGCTCGTAGCCGATCGTCTTCCTCTGGCCGTAGCTTTAGGCCTTGTCGTTGTCTGATGCTCTTTATCAGAACCCATCACGACGTCTTCAGGTTCTTGCTCGTCTTCTCCTCCATCGCCTGACCCGACTGCTCCGCGATCTTTTCCTCTGGTTTGGGCCTTTCGTGCGGCAATTTTCCCCCTTGCCTTCGTTGCGCTCGTCTTGGCTTGCCGTGCGGCAGGGCGCTTGCTTGCTTGCGGAACTAACACTTCGTCATCGGATATTGCCAAATTGCTTCTGCCAGAGCGGCGAGGTTCTTGACTAGTGGTTAGACTTGACTGCTGGCCAGCGTTCTCGTACGTCCATGCGCCTGGCTCATCCTCCCAATTGCCGTCAAAGTCACTGTCCCAAGTGTCGGGCTTAGGTTTCAGCACTCTTTTCCTCTCAGTGCCATAGGATTTCTTTGCAAGGCCACTAGCCATCCGCTGCTCAACGCGTGTCCTGTAGATTTCCATGGCACTGCTGAGGTCCTCATCATCTGACTCCAAGTTAAGTAGTTGTTTCACCTGGCCTGTCAAATGCTCTGAAACAAAAAGTTCCATGGCGTGTTTATCATCTTTTGAAACAAATTGGTTCACAGCATCTCCAAACGGTCCCTGGGGGAGCACTTTGAGCGACTGAGCATCGAGGAAGCCTTGCACAAGAGACTCAACCTTGACCGCTTCTGCACTCTCATCGAGTGCTTCCAGAACCTTGGTTGGCAGAGTTGCATTTGATTTGCCTGAACACCGTCTTGGTCAGTACTCATCAATCCTGACAGGGTTTGCCTTTTCTTACGCTGCAATGTCTTTTTCCGATAAAAGTAAACGACATCATTCGTATTGGCAACCCTTCCCACAAATCGGTTCGAGAATCTTTGTGGATTTTCACACTCAAAAACGCCCCCTTCGGGAGCCGTACACTCAATTTTCAGCCTGATAAGTGGTAGTGGTCGTTCCTCAAGGGCGTCCTCGTCTGTTTGAATGGCTTCCCATTCTGCATTTGCTTCCTCAATCATCTCATCCACTATCTCCATCAAACGTCTCGTAACCTCTTGTCTATTGTCCTTTTTCTTATCTAGGCCTTTGAACCTCTTGTCCTGAGCGAGAACAAGTTCTCTTGTTACGAACGGTCTCACAGACTTGAGTGGGATCTTATCAACTTTGAATTTTTTACCCGAGAGACTGACTATTGCCACATGCTTCTGAACCGCCTCGCCCGGTACTAGAGACGTTGCCACGGAAGAACCAGGCTGGATGACGTGAAACCCTGTCTCTGGATTCTGTATAGGGTCAATGAGGCACTCGTGTTCGTGCCCCCAAATGACCAAGTCCAGCCAATCGGGAAGAACGTTTTCGGGCAGATACGACGTGGCGGTATGTGCATGATGATTTTGGTGCACAGCAAGCAGGTTAAACCAGTCACCCATTTGCGTATTTGGCCGGAACCACTTGACCTTGTGGTCTCTGAACGAGCGAAACATCCTTTCATCACGGACATTGCTCAGGCCGAACAGTGCTAGTTTGGTCACGCCCTTCTGGAGCAAGATTGGTTTGGCCTCAATATTGTCAGCCTCCGCTACGCGGCCAAAGTAGTTCAATAGCCCTGCAGCTTGCAGCAGATCAAGCGAGCAATAATTACCATCGCCGGAAGGGTCATCATGATTGCCATGTATGGAAAAGACCGGTATGGAAACATTTATATCGGGATCCTCGTAGTTCACGTGGGGAAATGCGCCTTCGAACACGGACGCGGCATCGGACAGGAATTCGAGAGAGCATGGCTTTTCGCCCAGACAGTTTTGTCGCAGGGTCCGCATGACTTGGTAGAGAGACTTTCGAGATGGCTTGTTCTCGTGAAAAAGGTCGCCTGCCAGTAGTACCATATCAACCTGCAGATAATATTAGTAGCATGAACAACAGTTGTTGGGCGTGACCGGCGAGTAGCATACATCCTCATTGCGAGCCAAGTTTAGTATCTCGTCAAATGTGCGCCAACTGTCATCCTTGCGGATTGCATCGCGCTCTTCAAAGCCAACATGATTGTCAGATGCAATCAGAATTCGAATCGTATCGGCATCTGAGACGCACTGTCAGGTCAATGTCGTGGCTACAGTACCAGGTGTTGTTACCAGTCAGTTCTGTCATCATGGAGATTATCGCTGAACATGCCACCTATAAGCCGTCACGAACGACTCAGACAAGCCATCCAAAGGTCGACAAGGTCGACGCGTAACGATCAAGAAGGCTGTTTGAATGAAATGTTGGCTGGCACATAAGCACGCGCCTGGTCTGATGCGAGGTCACGTGCGCCTATTCGGCAACCCCTCTGCCTTACGTAGGTAGTGGAAGGGAAGAGCGATATTAACGCTTTTATTGCGAGCTAAGAGCGCCATATTAAGGAAGGTGAGGAAGGTAAGAGATTTCTCCAATAACAGTGCTGCAAATAGCTTCAAAAGAGCCTTGTACATAGTATTGGATTCATAGAGACACACTGGTTACTTAAGTCTATCCAGTCTTCATACAAAGCCGGTAACGGCAGTCGTAGCCACAATCGAGCCACAGCCGCAGTGCCGAATACACAAAATTAGGCTGCCCGATAAAAGCTCACCGAAAAAAAGCTCCCTAACAATGTCGTCTTATGGCGGGTACACAAAAGCGAGATGGTGGCGACGTTGTCATTCGGGCCAACGGCGGGCGAGTATTCTCCTACCACATATCTCCATCTCAGTTCCAGAGGTCGCCCGAGTTCTCGAGGCAGTATTTCCAGTGCCTTTGATTTTTGAAATCTGGCGAACTTGAGATTGAAGATGTCTATGGGGAGGATGTGTACGAGTGGCTTTCCAAGTCTTTTGAGCTTCTGATCGTGGGACTGGCACCATCGCCGCTGGTGCTCCCAAGAGATCAACGACTGACCCTCTCGCAGTACCTGATACCCCATATTCTGTCTGGAGCCTCGAAGCTACAAATGGGAAGCCACGAGCTCCTCAGATGGGGACTCGGGAGTATGGCTGATCTATTCCCTCGATACCTGTGGACGACGACTTCGTGGGCGACTCTGGCTGCTGGACCCGATCCTAACATCCATCCGATGTCGAGCTCTGCTATTATCGTCCTCAACCCATACATATAGATATACCCATAAAGTCATTGCGCAAAACGGCGAAATGTTAAGCGATTCAGGATCTTTCCGACCCAGCACATGCGCTGAGAGAACTTGTGACGAAGCGGACTGCAATACCACGACGACTCCCACGCTGCTACCCCCCAAGCTTGGAATGGTTGTCTGCACAGCGAGGTCAGAGATGGAAACAGTTTGATGGGTATGTTATTCACTTGGAGCAATAGCTAAGGGCGCTCTCCATCGCTGTCGTACCTACAACCTCAGCATTGACAACTCCATCACATATAACACCTGGACACCCAGAGTTAATATGTATTGCCGCCGCCAGTATTCAAGCCATCGACGCCCACATCGTCGTCAAGACCACTTGGTATGATGATTCCTATTACTTCGTGACTGAGGAACACACCTCCTTATCGTTGAGCGGGCCATAGAGGTGCTCTCTTGGGGTGGAGTTGCATATCAATGTGCTGTCAAGCTGACCGAGATCAAAGATCACACTATTGTCAATGTTGCTCCTCCCTGCGCAACAACTGTGACCACCCTTTAGACGGCAAAGCCGCCATAGCCAACACCGGAGAGAGCTTTGATAGTGGTAGCGACTCTATGGTTATTCTCGACCCAACACAGCAGGCGCAGAGAGCTCGTGGCCAGCCTCCTCTATCCCTCGCTATGGAGTGGACATAAGCATAGCAAGTCAAAGGTAACAAGATCTTAATGGTTAAGGTCCTTAAGTGAGTTCATTTGCAATTCCAAGGGTCCCAAGGAATCGTGTTGGCGCGCGATAGTAGGTACCTACCAGGTAGGAAGGTATCGCGATAGTGTGAGCCCCGTTTATGCAATTTCACCAACCTCTTCTCGACCCACCGAGAAAATTTTATTAAAAGCCCGAAGTCCAACTGATCTAGTCGAAGAGACCAAAGAAGTCTTCTCTGCACGAATCAGCTGCACATTGCAGGACAAGAAGATGTCATGCTCACCTGGTGACGTTTCACGGCATTCTCCTCGGCTACTACCGCTGCCTTGGGCTCAAAAGATTGCTTGTGGCCAGTCCTTGGACGCCATCTTGGTAGTGCTCTCTCCAATAGAGTGCTGTAGCAATACGGGATACTTCGACACCGGGAGATAGAATGCTATGAGATCAATTGTGAAGCATCTTGCTTGCCTTCACCAAATCCCATGGCGGAATAGGAAGTGCGGCTTATGATGACAAAACAAGACACTGGAAGTTTTCTCATGCCACTACGCCTGAAGGCAGAAAGCGAACGACGCTGCTAAATAACATCAAGGTAAATACCAGCTTCTTTTCTTACAATCCCCTGTTCTATACCAAGTGCTGGTGCCTTGTGCACTGATGATGAGAGAACACAATTATTCACAGACCTGTTCTGAAACACGATGTGGAAATAATGTCCAACCGCTGTCTGAAACGCACTTGCTCTCATCTCATTATAACACAACTCGAAACAAAGGCAAATTACTGACACTAGAGACTGTCCAGGTTTACGAAACGTATTTTGATCAAGGCCCGATATGATGCCGTTGTAGATAATATTTGTCCATGTTCCCTTGTGTGTCTGCAGTCTTGCGGGTTGGCCCTTTAAATCATTTCTTGCAATGTGCAATGCGGGCCCCTACTTCTTGACTACAAGTCTTGACATTCAGTTTAACGTTGCCCTGGCAGTAGAATTGTTTGCTCATATATCTGTGCTATCCTCATCCGTACCCGTAAATACTTTATGTATCCTTCTACTCACAGCCTGCCCTATCGTGCGATCCGATACAGCTCCGTCCATATTGGTACACTTCCTCACAGTATCAAGGCTTCCTGGTCCTGCGCGTTCTAACTCTCGGACCAGCTTGCTCACACTCTTGAACTCTGCAGCAATCCCATATGCGATAGGAGCCGTAATACGTACAATTTCTTGTAACATACGCACATACGTATCCTGCATAGAATCTCCAGTTCGAACTTGACCACTTTCCATGCAGAACCCAGCCACCGACGTAGCCTGATCCCGCTGCTTCTTGTAAGGGATTGTTGAAATATGCTGGGTGAAGTTGACCACCCATCTTGCGGTCTCGATGGGCACCGCTGTGTGGTGAATGAGTATTCCGTACTCAACATGAAGAGAAAGCATTGCGTCTTCAATCATATCTTCTGGGATATACTCAGCACCTGCTCGTGCTTTCGATGATGCTGTTGACACCGTCTCCCGACTGGTAGATCTGACACCTGATGTGAATTGACGATTACGATTGCTGCGGTTCTTTCGAATCCATGCGTTCATGCCTTGAATGATGAAGATGAGCTTCTTGTTCGCTTGCAGACTTTTGATGTCAGCAACGCGGCGCATTAATTGGTTTTCTTGAATCAGGGCCACAAGTTCCTCAGCTATAACGATCACTACGGCAATCTCTTCATGAATTATGCGGGGTGATATAGGCTCCCAGAGACCCATGTCATCGTTGAATCTTGAGGTTACCTTCCGTCGCCATAGGATCAGGTTATGTTCGGGACAGTTCCACGAAGTGTGTTCAACCCCCAGACCTTGAAGCATTTCTTGTATCTGGACTTGAAGTATTGAAGTTAGACCGGACGGCAAGTCGACAATCATTTCAGGTGTGGACACCTTCTTATCGGTGCGAAGCTTGTTTACTTCAGCCAATGCCGCAACGCGACGCTTCTCTGTGGCCTTGGTGACTTTGAGTCTTTCTCTCTCTCGTCGTTTGCTCTCTTTTTCAGCTTCTCGCTCAGCGGCCGTCTTCCTCGGCGCCCGCGGCTTCGATACAGCAGAGTGTGAAACCTTGCGGGTTGACCACGTTATGTCGCTTTGTGTACGTCGCATTGGAGACCGAGCCCGTCGAATCGATAGATCCATGCCCTTGATTGACGGGAGTCCGTCATCACTCGAGTGGCCTGAGCATTCCGAGGAGTCATCGATGAAGATCAGCTCGTTCCGGGGTTTGGCTTTCGACCGCGGCTCCAAGCTTGGGCTGTCTGCAAATGGATCTGATTCGTTGCCGTGGTCTTCATCTACGATAGATTGTTCTGCCAAGTTTGTTCGTCGTGGGTTATATATGTGTGCACCACGTTGCCTTACAGGAGCTTGTGGCGGTGGAGAGCTTGTGAAAGCATCAAAGGACACAGCTCTCTTGACCACTGGTCGATCTCCGATGATGGATTGCGGGGAGCTTGCGAAGGGGTCCGATTGCAACGGATCATCTTGATCAAGTGGGTTTGCTCTCGAAGATGGCTTTGTATGCCTTAAAGCAGGCCGTTTCTGCTCTTTAGCCGTGCCATCTTTGCTCTGTTTTGGGGATGTGATCTCCAGAGAACTCGTGAATTCAATAGGTTCCATGGCACGTCCTTTGGAAAGCTGCTGGTTCTTGCATATCAGTAGCGGAGGTTTCGGTAATGATTCTGATTCTGATAGTGATCCAAGCGCTTCAAAAAGGTTCTCATTCTCTGCATCAGGTTCAAGTAGCTTTCTACGCTTGCGCTGAGGTTCCCCAAGCAAGTCGAATATGGTATCGTCGGCATCGTCGATATCGTCAAATATTGACGCATTTGTCAATTGGGTTGTTTTCACACGACCATTGTTCCTTGTACAATCGGGCTTTTTGTTACTAGAAGCATTGATAAGCTTCGCATCATGACGAGACAAAGGGCCACCTGGCAGTGATGAAGAAGCGATTTGCGGGCACGATGGCGATGGCGGGCGAGGAGGTCGTGGACTGGAAGAAATAAGATCAATTATATCAGGCATTATTTCAGTTTAGTGGCCGTAGAAAGAGTGTGACATTGACTTGACTGTCGAACCGCACGACCACGTACTCGTTCTCACGTCACAACCAGCTGTCACAGATTGATCACGCCTCTCACGTGATCCTTCCAAGTGACTAGTCCACCCTTGGGATGCACCTGCACATGTTGCCACGCCACAACTAATATCACGTTAGATCATTATTGAGAGATAAATCTAGTCATGGAGACTGTGAACGGTAAATTAATCAATGCCTTACGGCTGCTATATACAATTGCATGAAAACTCCCTTGATGTTAACTTTAGCGAGCAATAGATAGTTTGCCGATGCCCTGTGCGGCCAGGAGCATCAAACGGTTTTTCGCGCCCTGATCTTACGAATTGGCCCCAATATATCGGGGCTAATTCTTTTTAGAAAACAGGCGCTAAGCCTAATAAGTAGGCAGCTTGCAGCATAAGTTGCTGTCTCCACTAGAAATTAGGGTAAACACCCCTAGCTAGTAATGTACCGCACTAGTAGGGGCCGCTTAGATGCCTATATTAGGCTTAGTAGTACTAAAAACAATATTTCTTTAGCCTAGAAAGCTGTAAATTTACTTTATACAACAGTCGCGAAGAAACTAGATTAGCGCTAATTGCTAAGAGTATAAAGTAGCTAGCCCACCTTCTGTAAGTCCTTGATAGGGTACAGAATTCGCCCTAATATATTGGGGCGAGTTCGTAAGATCAGGGCCTTAAATTGAGCTAGGTGCGTGAGTCAGTTTGCCCAGCTGTGCGGTGAAGGCATAAACGCACAGCAGCAACTCCGAAGATAGTACCTTTAGATACTAGTTTCTACGTAGAGGTACCTCGTTAACTTTGTATACTACTTAGGTAGTTGAAAGGGGATTTATAGATTGCACAATTTCTCTATACTGCTAGAAAATGCCTCTTAAGTTTAGGTATTAGCTACATATACTGTTTTACCGTTAATTGTGAAGCTGTTCTAAGGTTAAGGAATCTATGTTATATTGTTGTTGAGTTGCGTGTTAGAGCTAATGCATTGGTATATGTGCTGTTTCAGGTTGAGTTGCTGTGGGGCGTTGCATAATTACAATACCAATCAGATAGTCTGCGATTACTCGTGCCTCTCCCCACTTTTTTGGGCCGCGATTTGCGCTCACCATTAAAGATAGTGCTTATTAGTAAGACAGACAGATTAGCAAGTTAGTTACTTAATAAAATAATAGAATTAATTAGACTTTCTGTATATATAAAGACTCCTTCTTGTTATAACCTACTAGAAGGTTCTAATACTAAAGTAAAACGCTTTATATATACTATTTTAGTGGCTATAAGCATAAGTGACTAACTTGCTAATCTGTCCGCCTTGCTGATAAGCACCACCTTTAGTGGTGAGCGTAAATCGCAAGCTAAGAAGTGGGACGTGGCACGGTTAGCTACAAAAAAGCACAAAGCCCTCAACTCGGACTTAAGCCTGACCAATAAAAGACCGCCAAGCTATTAATAGACTCACCTGCTACACGCTATTGAATTGAGCTACAAGTAATAATCGCGTTTAGAGGTACTTCTATTGCCATACTAATTTATACTATGATATAAGTCCTGATACACATTAAAGCTACAAGAGCTATATTGCACGTGTTGCGACCCCACCTACCTAGGTCGTGGCTGTACTAGAGGTCACTCGAGGTCTCCCCTCGAGCCAGCGAACAAAGGTGGATCGGTACGAAAGTGTCTAAGGAGATAGAGTACTCCATACGAGCAAGCAATTCCGTTGTTTGTGTCGCAGGTCGCTGTGGAGTAGATATATATATAATACAATCCCTGAAATATTCCCCAAAGACACATGACGGGGCAAAATCGAAAATCAACACGATACGCGAAATTACTACATCACCTCGGCGACGTAGCTGTAACTATTAGTGGTCACCTGGCTAAGTACTATAATGTCTTCGCACAACTCTATAACTTGGCATTTAATTAGAAGCTGTTCCTAATACAAGTAGATTTGTAAAATCATTCAGGGGTTGGACTGGTACGTACATACACTCTACACTTCTGAAGCCCCCTTTCTGGCTAACACTCTGGCTTTAACCTTTAACCCGCACGCAACTGAACACAAACCATGCTCCTAGTCTTAGAACAGCTTTACAACTAACACTAACACGCTGTTCAGCTAAGCTGCAGCACAAAGAGACCTTTTTCGGCGCTTCTAGGCTATTAGTGTTTTGCGTTATAGCAGCTAAAATCGCAACCACGAACCCTCTTTGTTAACTGATGCACGAAGTTGAGGGTAAGCTCTACGTTTTAGAAATTGGCATACGAAAGCACCACATGCCGTTCTGGGCTTAGTTGCTACTGTCCGTTCAAAAATCCCTTGCTTCACGCTCATGTAGGCAATGACACCAAACAAAAGCTATACTGATTCCTTTAACAATTATAACGCTGTAGAGTGGTTACCAACTGGGTTTTGGCCAGCTACATAGAGTTCAATAGGGGCTTAAATAAGCCCAAGCAGAAGAAGGCCTTAAACTCTAATGAAAAACATGCATATGGGACTCCTTGGTCTCCTACACAAAAGGCCATGCGTGTGACGCCCCGCTTCGCAAGTTATAGGCACGATTTCGAACGTAGTTAACTTATAAAGACCCGACCAGACCTGACGCCTGACTACCTAGGTATATTATGGGTCTTTTTGGTAGCATAGAGCTGATATTCCGATTGGCCTACTGGAGTTAAGATTTACCACGATTTATAATCTCTTGGCTCACATGTAATCGCAGAAACGTGCAAAGGTTGGTTAGAAGTACTAGAAAAGAGTTATTAGAATCTAACAAAAAGATATAAAGAAAAGATATATACTTTGTGGGAGTTTTGAGATTAACCCAAGGATGTTGTACTATGTGATGCGCTATAAGGCGCTTAATGCACGAGTGCGGTGAATGTATAAGATTATGGGCTAAAACAAGGCCTTACAGCACAACGCCACAGTGATCCACATGGCACGAGTGATAGTGTCATGGAAAGCCAGTAGAAGTCGGTCATAGCATCTGCCCACCTGGGCACCTAAGTGGGCACGTAGGTACCTAGGTACCTTAGGTAGATACCTGTCAGTCCGTGCACTAAGCGTCGCAATACAAGACTTTAGTATCACGAAACCTGCTCGCATCCCTCGCTGCAGAATAGAATGTGTGAGAAGGAATTGTCGCGTGCACTCCATCTAAATAGGACGTTATGCAAAGGGATATGTATTCTGTTTCGGGCTTTTCCTTTCTATGTTTGCGTACGCGTATCTAACGGAGCACTCACCTCGTTTTATCCCCGGTAAGTCAGTGCGCCCTAGGTACTTAGGTACTTGGGTACTTGGGCACACTCTAACCCTTGAATGATTTACACAGATTTCCAAAGCAACCAAAATAACAGACGAATCAGGATGTACCATAAGAGAATTTGGAAGGTAGATAAACCAGATCCACTTTTATCGCAAGATTGAACAAGGGTTAGTTAGACTGCTTGTGTGCCATTGTCCCAAGCCACTTATGCGAAGATCCTCCACAGTCACTTGCTGACGTGCCTCATTATGCGCCGTACTTCAATGCGCTCAATGATCTCAATGCTTCCAATGCCCTCAGGGCCCTCAATGCCCTCAAAATGCTCCCGATCGCTGGCCCCGAGCAGGGCGACGAACGAATCGTCCGTTCTGCTGGCACAATGGTCCCCAATGTGGGGCCAATGTGGGACCAGTCCAATCCGCAGTCACTCCCCTAATCAACACAAACTCACAGGCCTCTCTCACCTGGTTGCCCCTTGCTAGTCGCTGACCGACCCAGCCATGCAATTAATCAGCCGTATGTTTAATTTGCCCTCAGACAGAAAGGCGCTCCCGGCCTCTGGACCCTGGCCGCTTCTACACAAGAGCTCCTCCGTCCATGGTCCATTCATTTCCTGCAGTCTGATCCCCCTAGGTCTACACCGTTGTGACTCGGATCCCACGCGGAAACTACGGAGTAGCTTCGACCCAACACTGTTCTGGAACCGAGGGATCCCGTTTTCGAGCCAAATTATCTCTCCATCGCAAGGGCACGCTGTCGAAAAAAAACCACACCCTAATCCAAGGATTGTTCATTAATCGGACGCTACGACGCTTGTCCAATTTCGCCAAAATTACGCCAACTACGCGCCGCGGCGCTGGGCCTTTCCCGGCTTGACGATCCATCTGAGACTGACGGGCTGTCTCCAGGACTACTAGGACGACAAGCTGTGAGTCCTCGGTAGCATCTCATTTCCTCAGTATCATTACCATCGACAGTTCCCGCCCGTCGAGTCTCTTGGGTTTGCCCAACATGGCCGCATCACCGCCTGCGTCGCCACTGCATTCAAGAGAGCGGCCTCTCAGCGCCATTGTCAAGCCTGGTCCCAGGAGCTCTAGCCGAATGAGCATGAGTAGCAAAGCTGGCATCGGCAGCAGAGCATCTGACGATGATAGCCGAACAGCCGTCAAAGTTGGTAAGTTGCTTCTTTGTTTTATGTGTTGCTTCGAACTCTTCCATGCTACAACCAAACAGCTGCCACCTCTCTTATCACGAATTGCTGACACCCTCTCTTTAGCTGTTCGCGTACGCCCCGCTCTGAAGGCCAGTGACCCAGGCTATGACCTGATACCGCAGCGTTTCCAACGCTCTATGGTCCAAATGACATCGAACACGAGCCTGGCAATCGACTCACCCCAAGGTCGCAAGGTCTTCGTTTTCGATCGCGTTTTCGGCCCAGACGTCAAGCAGCATGGAATCTGGGAATACCTGTCAGACTCGATCAGCTCTTTCACCCAAGGCTACAACGTCTCTGTCTTGGCATACGGGCAATCTGGTGCCGGAAAGTCGTATACCATGGGAACTTCTCGCCTGGGCGAGTTAGATGACGATTCAATGATAGGTATGGAGTGCTCTCTGCTGCCTTGCGATGGATTACGTTGCCAGCGAAATGTAGTCGTAAACCAGGGGTGGACACCGCTAACTTTTACCTCCCCTATCACAAGGTGTGATACCTCGAGCTGCCAGCGCTTTATTCGAGAAACTCGACACCTACGATAACGGAAGCAGCAGCATCTCATCCAAGCGACAGTCCATCTCGAACCTGCGAACGCCTCGAGCGTATCAACAGAATTTACTCGGTAATCGCAAGTGGTCATTAAAAGCAACATATGTGGAAATATATAACGAGCAGCTGCGCGATCTACTTGTTCCTGACTCGACGCCGTCCAATGAGAGAACGAACATCGCCATTCGCGAAGACACGAAAGGAAACATCATTCTCACCGGCCTCAGGCAAGTTGATATCAACTCTGTCGAGGACTTGATGAATGCCCTCAACTTTGGGTCGAACATTCGCCAGACAGATGCAACTGCTATCAACGCCAAATCTTCTCGCTCCCACGCCGTTTTCTCGTTAAACTTGATTCAGCGTAAGAGTAGGCTTCAGACGGCGGCCGAAGGAGAAAAGAGGTTGTCCATGCCTTTGGAGGCCATGATGGGCCAGGATCTGGGCGTCACGACTGACAGCAAACTTCACTTCGTAGACCTGGCTGGAAGCGAACGTCTAAAAAACACTGGCGCACAAGGAGAACGAGCTAAAGAAGGCATCTCGATCAATGCTGGTTTGGCATCGCTGGGCAAAGTCATCAGCCAACTGTCCTCTCGCCAACCCGGCTCACACGTGTCATATCGGGATTCCAAGCTCACTAGGCTGCTGCAAGACTCACTCGGGGGCAATGCCTATACATTCATGATTGCGTGTGTCACACCAGCTGAGTTTCACCTCAGCGAGACGTTAAACACAGTGCAATATGCACAGCGTGCCAGGGCCATCCAGTCCAAGCCCCGGATCCAGCAGGTGGATGATGGAGACTCCAAGGCTTTGGTAGAACGACTTCGAGCAGAAGTGTCTTTTCTGAGGGAACAAATTCGAAGCTCACATGGGAACTCGAGCAGCCCGAGAAGAGCGAGTGCAGCGTTGAATGAACGATCCGAAAGGCAAAACGAACGTGAGACAGAACTTCAAAACCAGCTTCTAGATGCACAAGAGAACTACAGCGCTTTAAGTCAGAGACATGCCAGGCTCATTGCTGAGCTCGCCAAAGCAAGGGAAACCGAGTCACAAGAGGCGGGGCAGAGTGAGAACACGTCCGCTGATGATCGATTGCACCGCTCCAACTCTTTCGCGCAAGCCGTTGAACAAGTTGTGCTGGAGTATGAAAAGACAATTCAAAGCTTGGAACAATCCCTCTCCAGCACTCGAACGACGCTTTCTAACACAGAGACTTCGCTTTTGGAGAAGGAGACAAAATGTGCTTATGTTGAGACGATCAACAGTCAGCTTCAAACTCGACTTCAAAAACTTGTTGATCGTGAGGTTAGCACGGAGAACTATCTGCACGATCTTGAGGCAAAATTGGACGGTCATACTAGTGGCGAGGAAAAGAATGCGACCATTATCACGGAACTTCGTAAGGAAATCGCGCGAGTTAAAGAAAATGAGGCTGCATGTGAGGATTATATCTCTACGCTGGAAGAGCGATTGGCGGAAGCAGACCAGGATGCTGAGCTTATGCAGCGAGAAGTAGATCGCTTAGAACAAGTCGTCGAGCGCCAACGCAGCTTGGGGAAGCTGGACTCCTTGCTCTATGAACTAGACCATGTCGAAAACGGCAAATCTAGGGAGTATGAGGCAGCCACCAACGCTACCACTCTCGTCGCCCGTTTCTCGGACCACTCTCGCAGCCAATCCCATGGCGGACACAAGAGCCAACTCAACGGGCCTATTCCTGAGGAGTACGACGAGCAGTCTAATGGGGAACATGTCAAAGATGTGGATGATACTGCCGGGTTGGGAGACGAGTCGAATATTGAGGGTGACACAGCGGAGAGGATCGATTTAACGGAAGCCAAACATCTGGCTAATGGTGTCGACCGACAGACAAACGCACAGCACAAATATGTCGCTGATAAACTGGAGAGCGTGACCCAGGAGCTTGTCGACCTCCGTGTCGAACACGAGACCAGAATTCATGAACATGAACAGCTCCAGGCTAAATATGAAGAAACACTACGTTCGCTCTCCGAACTTCGAGATGCTGTCGACGAAGCCCGGCATCCTGTGCGATCAAGAGTGCGTGACTCCATCATGTCTGCATCCACACCGCCTCAGACACGCCCCGATTCGTTCATGTCTGACAGCAAGTTTTTTGATCTCAAGGACGAACCCCGTTCATCGTTGTCGCGCTCTCTGTCTACGGAACTGTCCTCGGCTATGCAGTCCCCTGCCACAATGGACACTTCAGCAGGTGACCTTAGATCGGAAGACGACTCTGCCACCACAAAGCCAAGGGTGTCAACCGATAACCTGGCTCAACAAGCTGATAATGAGCAGCTGGCCGCTGAAGTCGCGAGATTGCAACGAATTGCCCAGGACAAAGCAGCCGCCGAAAGGTCGCTGGCTGAGAAATACGCTGAACTAGAATCCACCCACAATGAGACGCTTGTCATGATCGAAGAACTCAGGACTGAAATATCAAAGGCCCGTGCAGTTGAGGCCGCTTCACCGAGAACCACTACTCCAGTAATCCGTCGCAAATCAAGCCAGAATCTCTTGGTCACCGACCGAGCAAATCGGTCATTTGCTTCACTACGAAATATCGCGTCCCTGAACTTCGAGAATAAGCCTGAAGTGATGCAAAACTTTGAGCTGAACTTGAACTCTGCAATGCATGAACTACAGTCCCGAAGTGAGCGCATTCAGGAGCTGGAGGCGGATATTGCCTCAGCCAAGAAAGAAATGGAAACTAAGATGACCATCATTTCAGGTTTGACACGGGAGAGATCAAGCTTGAAGGCCAGCCCAATGGACATGTCTATGGTTGCAAATCTGCGTGATCAACTGGAGCGGAATGAGAAACAAATGACGCAAATGCGTGAGACTTACCAGTCTCGAGAGAAGGAGTTGACATCACAATTAGAACAGCTTCGAGAATCGACAAAGAACGCCAGCCCATCATCTGTCAACGGTACTGCAGGCAACAAGGGTGCTGACGCTGATGTTGAAAATGAAAGTCGGCAAAGAATTGCTATTCTCAGTGAAGAATTGGCTAGCTGGGAACGAAAGCATCGCCTGGTTTTAGAATCTACAGAGAAGAATGAAGCTGGTTTACGTGCTATCATCGTGAAGCTCGAAGCGCAACTTGCAGATTTGCAGAAGAGTCACACCCACTCTCTATCCAAAGGCGACCCCGGGAACAAACAATCCATACGAGAACTCGAGGACCAGCACCAAAAACTCGTCAGCTTTCTGCGTACCGAAATCAATGAACACAGGGCCATCATTAACAGCAACGCCACAAAGATTGCCGAGCTTGAGGCCGATCACTCGGCCGCCAAGTCCCAGCTCGAAGAATTAAGGACGACTCACGAGAATGCTACGGAAGAGCTCGAGTATCACCGTAAGCTGGTGGTCACACTCGAAGAGCAGATTACCCATCACGTTAATGCAGTGAAATCCCATCAAGACGCCCTGAAGCATGCCAAGGAGGTCCATAACAAAGAACTGTCAGAGTTGAAGTCGCGTGAGCAAAAGAGCTACGAGGAGCAGGCCGAGGTGCTTATGCAAGAGCATGCTGATGCCGTCCAAAAGCTAGACGAGGAGCTCGCTCACGCCAGGGATGAGCTGCGCAAGGTTGCCTCTCAGGTTGCAGAAGGCATGGGTCTGGGCGTCAGTATTGAGCTGCTTTCAGAGCGTATAGAGAAGCTTTTGGTGGACCAGAAACTCCTCGCAGAGGACCAGCGCAACGCTGAGGAGATGAAGACTCGCGTTGCTGAACTTACTACTGTCAACGAAAAAGCGTTAGGCGACGTTGAGGCTGCCAAGATGGCGTTGACCGAAATGCTGTCAGATACCTCGGAGACTGTTCCTTCGTCGATTGCCGACCAGCTTGCTGCCGTGAAGATGAAGCTTGTTGACCTCGAGAGCCGCAACAACAAGAACAGCCGCCTTGTTGAAGAGCTGGAGGAGCAGCTGCAAAACAATTTCGACGAGGCTCAAATGACCAATAACCGTCTGAGCACGTTGCAAATCGAGAGAAATGCCCAGCTGGAAGAAGCCACCACTACTCGTGCCCAGCTTCAAGCCGACTTGGAGAGCATCCGAGAGGAACATGCGTCTCTCCAGGCTAAGTTCCAAGAGCTGTCGACCACTGGTGAGGTCAAGCGATCGAATTCCAACTCGACCATCCGCAAAAGCAGCTCACATACCTCACTGCCTTCACCTCCGCCTGCCATCCCTCTGCCGCCACTGCCAAACGCAGCTGCGAGGAGCAGTTCGCCAACCAACGTTGTCTCCACATCCCCAACGACTGGCCGACCGCCCAGCAAGGACAACCTCAACATCTCCCAGCTTACAGAAGACCAAGAAGCTCGCATCAAGACGATCGAGAAGCACCTCCAGGCCGAGCGCCAACTGACGCAGACGCTCGAGGAGGCGCTCACAGACCTCGAGAAGCAATCCAAGAAGATCAAGAGCGACTGCGACACGTGGAAGAAGCGTGCGCAACAGCTAGAAACCGAGCTCAAGGAGCTCAAAGATCGACAGTCGGAGCAGCAGCCCGACAACCGCTGGAGCATGCAGGCCGTCGAGGAAGAGCGCAAGAAGCGCCAGGCAGCCGAGCTGGCTAGAAAGCAGCTCGAGGAGAGAATGAATGCCATCAACAAGAGCAAGAAGAAGAAGGGCAGTTTGAATTGCTTCTAGGCGGGGCTGAGCTTTCTTTGGAAGACGCGACAGGAGGAGTCGGAAGTCGGCGGCGGACAGTGAAACACGTTTTCCCTCTTTTTTCCCCTCTTCTTCGGAAGCCGAAAGTCTACGTGCGGGATAGATGTGGTTTTTTTGTTTTTGTTTTTGTTTTTTTCTCTTTTTGGCAACGGCCTTCATCCTAGCAACGCATCTGGTGTAAAGTATCATTTATTTGTACAGAAAGCCTCTAAGTTTGCTGCCTAATGCGACATGCACATATTAGCGGGGCCGCGGCGTTTTCATCTTTCATCTTTATGTCTTTTCTTGTTTCAGGCGGGGCAGCGTGCCTTGACGCTTCATCGGTTCTTCTATCCCCCATTGCTCATCTCATCCATCAGTCTTCGCTTTTCTCTCTCTCTTTTTTTTCATTTTTTTTTTCATCCCCATGCCGTGCCTGATGGTGCATTGCTATACCTAGCTCTGGCTTTTTTCTTTTCTTTTTCTTTTCTGATATCATTTTCATGGCATGAAGGGAATGGGCTATGCTGTTACGCAGCTGTATGGTAAATTGAAGTAGAGATTAATGAAGATTGTTCGATTTGAAAGTACTTGCTTTGAGACGCGGACGCTGTCCGCATGATGGGACGGGAGTGATTCGCTTCACTATATTCTGAGGCCTGTGTTACGTTGGCGCAATTACTTACTCTCCACGGTGATGAGGGCGGCTTCGTGCCATGCATAGTAGCTGCGGAGATTGATTGCCAAAGAACCCGTGTTTGTACACATCGCAAGAACCCTTTACTAGGATTGCTTGACTTCAAAAATCGTTGTTATAACCCAGAGCTGGCAATAGAAGCGTGCAAGTCACCGACACACAATTCGCAATTCCGTCGTAATTTCAGCGCATTCAACCATTCAACTACCTGGTTCCTAAAGTTGCCATAGATTTGATACAACTTTCTCCGTCATGTCTTTCAAAACATTACAATACAAGACCCAGACATGGGTGATGCTGTACATAGCATAAAGAGTAAAGATATCTGTCCAAGAGAGAACAAAATCGCCTTCAACACAGAATCATCGAGGTCCCTTTCCCGAAACGCCCTTCCTCACGAAGATGGTGTATGCTGATTTGAATAGAATTCGAGGTGCGCCACAGCAAATTGTTCTCCTCATCGCCTTGGGCTATTTTCTTCCAAATCTATCATATGGCTGCAAGCTATTCTTGAGCTTGGAAGAAAAGCGTGAATGAGGTCTCGACTATTTGTTGGAATATGAATGAGCCGTGGACCGTCGGTCGTCTCGCTAAAAAAAAAAAAAAAACAGGTGGTATTGACGGAGCGAGTCGTGGCAGTCAGAGTCACCCATGGGTGGGACGAGATGCATGGATATAGAATCAATTCGATTGAGGATGAGTCTATTCCATCATGACGACGGTATCCAGACGAGCTCGATAATTCCGTCTATGTTGCTCATGGGCTGCTTATCAGAATGTACCCATCGTCCATCATTTTGCTTTCGTGTATATGTTTGCAGGACGGAGCCATCAGATTGGATTTCCGCCTCCTCCAGTTCCCAGGCAATCTTCTTGCCAGTCTTCTCCAGGTTTGGTCGTCGAGGTCCCAGCATAAAGTCAAGGTTCCAGCCCTTGTCTTCTGGCGCAGCATGGAGCGTGGCCTCGAGCTGGTTGGTGTCAAACGTCACGCCTTCGGGGTAGTGGGCGATGGAATAGCCGGAAATGATGAAGTTGTCTTTGGTCTGGAAACGCTGCAGTGTGCAATCTTCTCCGCAGGTATGCGCAATCTTGGTATACTGGCCAGGCTTAGCCTTATGCCAACCTCCACCTCGGTAGTGGTGCAGTGAGAGCGGTTTGATACCCCATTCATAGAATCCAGCGGGATGGCCGAAGAAGTCGAGTTGCCACAAATCCCAAAAGGTGGTCAATCGAGTATCTGTATTTTCGTAGATGCATTTTCTGAGGATGATGTCACCTTGGGGGCCCCAGCCGGAGTTGGACTCCAAGATCTTTTGCTCGGTGGTACAGCTATCGTAGAGCTGCGCGATTCTCTCAGCCATGGGGAGAGATAAGAAAACTCCTCCTCCGCCAAATGCTTGAGATCCATGCCTCTCAAGCGCACCGGTGTCCTCGGATAGAGTGCCAATATACATCTCGCGGGTATGATCATGTCTCGCCATTTTTTCAACTAACTCGTGCATACTGGGAAAGAAGGTATCGTCGTCGCAGGTAACCAGCCACTTCTTGGTTTTTGCTTCAGGGTGAGTGTAGAGCGTAGGAACTAGGCTTAGATACCTGACAGCCATCTCTAGAGACGAGTCCGAGTGATAAACATCCACGTCAATACCGACATCCCCCAGTAGATTAGCCACCTCCTGGAGCTCATTATCGCTCGCGTCCAGAAGCATTAGTAGCAGCTTGCCACCGTTGGAGCGCCCACGGCTGTCGGTAAGCCAGAAAATCCACTCATTGATGGGCGTTGTTTCCGGATCCATAAATCGCTTGTATGTGGTTGACACGCCGAACATGAAGTCGGAAGCGTTAGCCGTGGATGGGAGGCCGGATGCGGGAACTCGGAATTCAAGCGGTGCATCACAATGATCTTCCGCATAGTGTTTGTTGACATCCACCGTCTTGAAAGGGCCGTTTAGGAGATTCTGAGAAACCTTGGTCATACGCTTTCGCTCTAACCCTTCAGTCCTGGTGAACCGGACATATCGCTTCATATATTGGAATCGTTCATCCAAGTTATACTTTTCTCTGATATGCTGCAAATGGGGCATATCAACACTGCAGTTCAAATTAAATCTGCTGGCAACTAGATTTCCATCTGACAAGATAGATCCATCCTCGACAGGAGAGTTGCTGTTGTCATCAAGCGGCTTCTGCTCATGAACATGACTCGCTTTGATAACTGGCTTGTGAAAGAGTCTATGTCGAACTGGTCTTAAATCAGGCCGAACGAAAGCCATGAGAACAAGCAGCACGCACAGGGCGGCGAGGAGCGCTCTGAAGAAAGGGCTCCGCATCGTCATTGAGTGCTTAGGACCGAGGAAAATCGCTCCCATGATGATGCCACACGATCTGAAGGTCTTTCTTCAGCCCAGACTACAACTCTCTGTTGTTGATCGTGTGAATGTCGAATCTCAGATTAAACCCTCAGGAGTATGCCTGATACTCTATTGAGACACAGCCTGACCAAAGTGAGAAATCTGACAGGATTTGTTCTAGCTGCCAGCAAGATATCCAAAGATTGTCCAAGGCATGGGGATACGCCAAGGTAAACTGGACGAAGAAACGGCTGAGAGATTACTGACACTATTTGGCGATTGGCAGAGGGCTGCTGTGAGTGTGAGATGCAGACAAAGATGAGCCTCAGGTCATGTAACGAAAGCGGGTAAGTACAGAAAGAGGCGCCGTAAACGAGGGAAAGCAGACGAATCTGTATCGGTGCCTTGGTTCAACGACCGGCGTAGAAGATGGAATTCAGCTTGTCAAAAGTCAACAAACAAAAAGCAGGAAAAGCAGCAAAAAGAAGAAAGACGGAAGAGATGAGGAGGGTAAAGGAGAGAGAGAGTGTGTGTGTGTGGGGGAAGCAAACGGACACGAAAACGCAAGCAAGGAGAAGGTTGCAGGAAGGCACGACTGAGCATTAAGGGTCTTTGAGCAGGCAAGTAAGTAGGTACCTAGGTACTACCTAGGAGGTAGGGAGTCAGACAGACGTTGGCAACCGGCAGTAATACTGTACAGTGCCAGTGCCAGTGCCAGTGCCCTACGAACTATTACTCCGTGCATGTCGCGCTTTGTCGCTATGTGTACATTCCAGAGACGCACTTGACACTCCATTAACAACAAGCACAGTATCAGCTTCGGCACAGGGGTTGGTTGTGGTGTGGCGGGCTGGGGTGTTTCAACGACGTGACGAACAATCCGAACCCGGGACCAGCATTCCTCATAATTAACTTGGTACTAAGGAGTCGTGAGCACGTCGTCCACCACTTCAGGGCTGTACTGGGATAGGGCTTGATTCAGCCAATCTTAAGCTCTTTGCAATTTCAATTTTAAATAATGAAAAGTGTCTCCCGTAACTGTGGAATCAACATGTGAATTTCAAATTCCAAGCACCCTCGCCATTCCAAGCACCAACCAATCTCATTGGCTCACGATAATTCGCAATATCGCTGTCGTTTTGTGGCAGGCAAGGCTAGGCAGGCAAAACAGTTCATGTTCCTACGAGGCTATCGAACCAACATGCCGTCCCGCCCCAAGCCCAAGCCCGACGACGAACGAGTCAGTTGCGTGCGATATGCACCGTGACAAAGGGGGTGGGCCCGCGATTGGCCAGCAAACAAATGACATTGCCTGGCTCGACCAGGGGTAAAGGGGTGACGGACTAGTGACGGACTAGTGACGGACTGGTGACGGAAGGGGGAGAGGCCCGCGACGCACGCAGTCCAAGGCCACCCTCGAGTCTGAGTCTGGCCCCTTTGGCTGCCGACAGCACGCATCGGAAGACCAATGTGAAATGCAGCTATTACGGAGTACGTCAACCGCCGATAAATCTCCCTTTTTGATTCATTTCATTCCACATTCCGCGCATGCGTTGATAGGTGCGTGGCCGTGATGCACGCCCCGGTTACTCTGTCAACCCCCTGGGGCGACACAATCACGCTAGACAGGCCCGTGCATCCTCTTGCACTTCCGCTGCGATCGTGCGACCCGTTCTGGCACGCCTGTGCCCCTTCCCCTTGACTCGCGTTTTGGTTTTTTTTTGTCTCTTCCTCGGCAAATTGTCAGAGGGGAAATTGCCAATCCGATCAGGCATTGAATGAAACGCAACTGCTCGCCTCGTGTCCACGTTGAAAAATCCTAAACTTTCTTTTCCGTACGAAAGGTCCCGATCTGATATTCAAGGAATCCCTAGGCTGCCTGCAGCTTTAGCCTTGTCTGGAGTGTTGTCATGGAATGCGCCTACGGAGTCCGGAATAGTTTTGATAGCGTTCAAAATCGGTAAAGGATTCGAAAGCTTGAAACATCGAGCTTTCTCCGTAGGTAGGTTGCAATTTTACCCTCAAGGCCAAGGGGCCAAGGAGTGGTCATTGTAATCCGGCATTAAATTGACCCCTGCGTACCTCTTGCCTGCCTTCCATTCCCCGGACCGACTTCATTTCAGTGACCCACTTAACCCGCTGCCTTCTATTGGGCAATCTACCAGGTCTGTGGGCCCCTCAGGAATACAGATCTTCATGGAATGTGCGAGCGGAGAAGCTGATTAATCACCCTGACTGAGCCTTTACTCATCTGCTATCATTAACTGCTCCGTATACTAGCATGCTTACCGCTTATCCGACTCCTCGAAGCCCAGCCTTGTTGTCAAAGTACATACACCCCTTGGGGTGCGCAAAGACATTCCACCTGTCTGATATATTGACCCTTGGTCGCGCGAAGCCGGACTGTAGCCACTGTTCCCCGTTAGACAAGAACAATGTCTGCTAGTGGAAGGAAACAAACTCTCAGCGCCACAAGAAGGGAAAGCGAGAAGCAACTTACAAAATCTCATCCATATCGTTCAGCGTCCTGCCTTTGGTCTCCGGAAGGAACACAAAGGCCCAAACCGACGCTAGAATCATCCATGAGGCGAAGAAGAACCATGTCCCATAGCCAAATAGATTGAAGATATAAGGAAGCGCCTTGGTGATGGCAAACTGCGTGAGCCTGTTGATCCGTCAGCCATATTCGACGAGAATGAGAGGCAAGCAAACCACTGGATCAGGGCCGCCCATGTGCCCGTCAAGTTCCTCAATGCTCCTGGGAAGATCTCGGCCGAGACAATCCATGGTATGCCATTCAAGCCAAACGACCAACTCGTCCCCACGAACAGCAATCAGCTTATCTATCCATGCGGGTTCAGAGAATAATCAATCGGCGCCTTACAAAACAGAGTAGATCATGATCATGACAGTAGCTGCTTTGCCACCAGCTGCTGTGGATGCCGAGAGAGGTTTGCCCAAAGCAATAGCATCCGCAGGGTGCCCGATCTTGACGTATGCGCCGACTATCCACAAGCAACCGGAGCATACCATGGACGATACTATAGTAGGGACTCTTCTTCCCCATGAATCTATAAGGAAGCCATAGAATGCGATGGAAGCGACAGCTACTCACGAGCGGTCAGTCACACAGGAGGCGGCTGGGGCCAGCGAACACACCTTTAACCAGGCCATAGATGCCCGTGTACAAAGCCACATCGCTGATGCCAATTGAGGCAAAAAGCGTCGGGGAGTAGTAGTTTATAGCCGCAGCGCCCGACATGTTCTGCAGTGCGAAAGCGCAAAACACCAACACGACGCGATTCCGAAATCCCCTCTGCGACAATTCAAACAAAGCGCCACGGAATAATGCCCAAGACCCTGTGCCGTATTTCTGGGCTATTCTCAACTCATCTTCTAGGCGGACGCGCAACATGTCCAGATCTTCCTGGACGTCTGAAAACCATGGTCAGCAAGTCTGTTCGTCTGGTTTTTCGTTGCCGGAGCACCTGGAGAGAGCACGCGCACAGGCATGAGATCGTGGCAACATCCTCACGGCTTCGAGAACCTTTGTCGCGTCTTCTTCGCGGCCCTTGCGCATCAGCCAAAGCGGGCTCTCGTGCAAGAAGAGTCCGCCGATGAAAAGGACGCCGCCCGGAATGAGCTGGACGGCCATTGGCACTCTCCAGGTCTCAGTCGACGTGACATCCATGTGCTGATTGATGCCGTAGTTGATCCAAAAGCCAACCAAGGAACCTATCTGATAGGCAACTTCGAAAAACCCCGTGAGTATGCCCCGGATAGACACCACCGACAGCTCGGCAATGTAGCTCGGCACCGTCGCAGTGATGGCACCGCAAGCGACGCCGGTAAGCGCGCGTCCAGCGTCTTGTACGTAGGAAAATCTGTGAGCAAGCGGTTCTTGTCATCCAATTCAATTGAAAGACGGGATCCGGGGCTTCATGACTCACATATATAAGACAGCTGATCTGTGGCGGCCGTCATGAGCGTTGCACCGATCAGAAATATCGTCACGTTGGCTTGCAAAGCCCATTTGCGGCCGATTTTCTCAGTCACTTGACGCAGCATCTTAGTACGCACGGGAATAAAAGGCAAAAAGAAAATAGGAACTCGCAACGATGAAACTCGCGCAAACCTGTGTCTGCCAATCCTTTTTCTGTGGCTGCAGACTTACGCAGAAAACAGATCAAGGCGCCGAAAAACGCGCCTGCCTGAAAGGCCGACGTGATATTGCTCGATATGTCGGCTGCAGCACTCTGTTGGATATTGAACGACGACTTGAAGCTCTGTCGAGCAATCGTTGTCCCTACAAAGGCAGAGTCGTATCCGAACCTGCGCTTTTTCATAAGCCTGTGTCCAGGTATGCAATGGTGATTCTTTGTGCGCACGCACAATATGGAGCCCGTGGCCATGATTGCTGGCTCGAAGTAAAGCCGCCAGTTGTAAACCTCTTTGGGCGTTGGCCGATCTTCCTTTGCATGTAAGCCGACCATGGCGATGGGCAGCCTATCGTCTGATCGTCTGATCGTCTGATCGTCTGATCGTCTGTTTCCACTCGTCTATTGCGTACGTGGGTAATAGATATTTTGATTACGTCAGGGTAGAAAAGTATTTCTCGCTCAAGACACTATCTCGTCGAAGCATGTCGAAGCAGGCCCAGCATGACTTGGTAACACAACCGTCGGATATCAAACATGTCAACTGGCTGCGTCGTCCTGATGGTCAAAGTCTGGCGGACAGTCTGGGGTCCGCTACAACGTATACATTAATGCCGACTTGGCACAGGGTATGGGGCCTCTTGCAGGATGCAATGGCACAGCATTATGTTGCTAGCCGAGTCCATACGCTCGCCATCATGCCGATTTTCAGGGCGCCTCGTCGCATAGCTGGATGAGGAGCCGACCCGAGCATGCGATGGCCGTGGCAGCTCTACTCCGTGTGATGCTCACATCGCGCAGGGGTAATTCCTAAAGCAAGTCCAGTTCGTCAGGTCTTAGGGTATAGCCACATTGTGGCCTGTAGTCAAGTATGAATTTCTTATTCTTCGCCAATTACCAGCTGCGGTCAGGTCTACCTAATGACCACGGGGCGAAAAGGCCTAGACATAGCCATTATAAGCAATGCAAAGTCCGCAGCACATTTCATCGTGGTTATAAGACGAGAACATTCATTCTCTACCTATTTCCCCGTGCAGCAATATTACCCAGATACCACAGAGCACCGAGCTGAACTAGTCGGCGCGGCTTACAGCGATGCCGAAAATGTACTCAGCGCCACGGCCATCGCTTTGGCGAACTTTGTACAGCAGTGGTCTGGAAGGGAGCTTCTTTCCGATTTCAGCAATGGATCCAGCATCTCAAATACTACACCGTGTTGGTGAGCCGCAGCGCCTGCGAAGACACCGGTGGCAGATGGCTGAGAGTACCCGAATGTGATGATACTATGGCCGCAAGAGGCTTGTTGTGAAGCGAGGTGATGCCGGATTTGGCGAACAGCAGCTAGGGCTCTTTTCTCTGGAACTCTGTGGCGCTCTCGCTGAGTGTGGATTGAGATATGGAACGGTACATAGCAGTCGGTCTCTCTCCAAGTAATATGCTAACATGTCCTACAAGTGATGTGTAGATTCCAAGTTCCTTATTCAGCTTATCGACCTGTTGAGGAGGGAAGTTGTCTACAAGCTTGGGCATTCACACTTCCACTACATTGATCGCTCGACTACTTTAACACAATATGCTTTGATAATCCTGTCATTTCAGCTACACTCAGCATCGTATCGTTGTTGCATTTGTCAACCAACCACATATTTTCCGTCAAAAACGGCCAATACAGGCCATCACAATGGACTCAGCAAGCCGGGTGACCAAGGCAGAAAAAAGAGCTCCTTCTAGAAAACTGCTCTGCTACCTCCAATTGTCGACGTTGAAAAGACACCTCATCACACTCGCATGCAAACTCGAGTCGTCGAATGCGCGTTGCGTCTAGGCATAGCCATCGAACGTCGAACTCGCCAATCGATATAATGTCCCGCTCGAAGTTGATTCATTTCTAGCGTGGTTTCGATCTCTGACTGAAGGCTGGCTCATCATATGCCATGGCGATTGCACGGGATTCACGACAGATATGTAACGTAGCTGGTATTCGCGTGGGGGAAGCGGCGTATGTTTTCAACCGCGTGATGACTGTCACTTTTTCATCGTTGCGTGACTGTCTCCTCATAGATTATATGCAGCGAGTAGCGATGTTCTTCTATGCAGCACAAAGGTGTCGACAGCCACATGCGTTGCTTGAAATCATGCGAGATACTGATGACGCAATGCCTCATACAGCAGTTGCAGTATGTGGATGGTGGCTTCTTGCTGCATCCTGACCTTTGGCACAGCAACCGTCGTGAGTACAGAGACAGGAATAGTGGCCCAGGCGAGTCGTTCTGACTCAAGGCAATAAGGAAACTGGCCTAACCTAACTACAACATGGTTCTCTGTAGCGTTGTTGTAGACTCTTTCCGTTCTTAAGCTAAAAGGCTACACCACAAGAAGTCACTCGATCGAAGCTGCTCCACTAAAAGCCACCGAGAGGCATTAAAGAGATAAGAGGGCACCAAGTTTACACCGACCCAGTATTACCCGTGCAACTTCGAGTAACTTCTTGTATTGTATGTAGCCTTTTAGTACACGCTTAGCGGGCTAATGATAGCGCCATTAGAGGTCTTTAACCATAAATTTTGCTATGATAATAATAGCTTCTAGCTAACAACACCTGCTGCTTTATGTGTATTGGAGCCTGGGGGTAGTTTGTAGGTAGGGTTGCAAGTTATGCAATGTAGCTCCTTGTACTCTGTAGCTTAAACTGTTATCAGTACGCGATGATACATGTGAGTGCAGCCACCTTAATTGGTTCGAATAAGTGGGCCGAGCGGGTCGGTACGCAAGTCTAGCCTTATGGGCATCAAATCGCATGCGCAGATACAATCCGTTTCAGGAAAAAGCAACCACATAGCAGTCCTGAATCGGATCGGGATCCTTCCCCGATTCTGGACAGTTCTAAAGAAGGAGAGCCAGCCTCATATTGTGTTTGGGCGCATGTTATCCGCACACTAATTCGGGATATCGAAGAGCCACCTAGTGTATCTATCTAGCCTAGGCCGCAGGACCAATGGGTTGAATGGATGCGACATCTGCTGATTTATAATCAAGGAGCGCAGAACTGTATGAAGTAGAGTCATTTAACACCAGACCGTTGCTCATAGAACACAAATCGGCTTCGCTTTGTGCGCTGTGGCCATCTATTGGTACGGTTAAGCGGTTAAATTCGCAGAGTTGCGCTCAACTCAGACGAGCCATTAAACGCGCAGCAACGGATTTTTGAACGCACAGCAGCAGCTAAACCTGAAACAGAAGGAGTTATACCTCCTATAATATAGGTAAAGCCCTTGATACGCTAATAATTAAGAATTACGTTAAGAGGATTACTGTAGAGCGCGCATAGCCTTTTAATATTAGATATTAGCTAGGTATAGTGTGTTATTGTTAGTTGCGAGGTTGTAGTGTTACATTAGAATTATATCTAACTGCGTTTAGGCCTAGAGAGGAGAAATTATAGGAGGTATCTCCAGGATAAAAAATATATAGAGAGGTACCTCCTTCTGTTTAAAGGTTTAGTTGCTGCTGTGCGTTCAAAAATCCGTTGCTGCGCGTTTATGCACTCCTGCCATGTGCCCGACTTGCCGGCGTGATGAAACAAGACTTTATTAGTGGTGCGGGAGAATTCGATAGCCAGAGAAAACGAGGGCGTGGCACGTGTACAGCGCCCAATGTGTGTGTGTCTGTCATTTAAACAATCCACCTTGCTCTGTACCTTTCACTGTTACGCAGTGCGCGTATATGACCCTCCTGAAGCCATGAATGTCCTGACCATTGAAGTTGAAAATTGTGAGTGAAAAAAAATGTTTATTACAGATGACTAGATCTCAGTTTTTCTCTCGACTGCCAGTTTCGAATTGAATAATACCCGGCCCAGAGAGATTCCTCGTCGGCACATGTCCCTGTTTTCGCGGGGAAAGCGTTAGGCATGGTGGTGTTGTATTGTTCTCAAGTACGGAGAACCTTGGGGCCTTTTGCCTATAATTTAAGTTAGTTTTCAACTCTATTCGTTACCATTATCTGCGGTATACATATATAACGCAGCGCAAATCCCTGTAAATCTAATACAAAGTAAACCAATCAACGGAGCACTTCCACGCCTCAGCTGCCCCATGTCGTGCCACTCAGGCCCTTTATGGTAGTAGCAAGTACGGGGCAGGTTTCAGAACAGCAACAGTACAGAGGTTCAGTCAGATATAAGAAGGCTCAGCCGACGGGAAACCATACTTGAGAAGAAAAAAGGGAGGCCAGAGATTGAGAAGACCGTCATAGCCGCAGCTATAGCCAGGCCAACTCAAAAAGACCTCATCACCACCACGCTCTCCTACTCTTGCCACGCTCTCTTTTTTTCAACATCGTGCCCCACAAGTCAGCACTTACAAAGATGCGTCTTATGAATCTTCTCTTCATTGCTGCAACGACTCTCGGTTCAACGCTGCCATGGAACCAGGACCAGGCCGGGGACACTGAATCAACCGTGGAACGCGACCTCTCTGTATTGAGCATACACAAACGAGTTGAGTTCGGGAAAGGCTGTGCCATACTTAAGTATCCACTTCCAGATGGGAGAACAAAGAGCATATATATTCAAAATGTTATCGATGGCAAAAAAATGGGCACAACAACTGCAGGGCCCTCGTCCATTACCGTCGACGCCAGAGATTATTCTTCTTCCGAACCACATGTTCAACTAACGATCCGAAACGGGTATAACGACCCTTTCATCTGGTTGAGCAGGCATCGCGATTCAAATATCCAAAGTGCCCGAACATATAGTACTCGAGTCAGCCTTAAATTGAAAGAAACAGGAGACACCGAGTTATGTCTTATTCTCGGAGACAAGCATTGGTTTATAGAAGTGCCCCCGAGCTGGCCCGTGCAATACGATCCGCCCGCTTAAGGGCACGGATATGCGCCTAAACACGAACCAAACGCAAAGGGGTTTTCCACGTGATCGCTGGGGCTTTAGGGGCCAAGCCCCGGAGGAAGCGGGTTACAGTCACGTGCTGGTGGAGGCAGGGACACCCTTTCTTTATTAGTCTGATATTGCTATAGAACGCATAGAATAGCAAATAAGCAGACCTGAGCACCTACGAGTTCATTGTTCGTTTCCAGTCCTGCCCACTTTGGCATGCCACTACGTATGCCCTAACCACAAGATGTCCCTGGGACGTCACCACGCCATCGCCGGCCGCAGTGGTTTTCGTCCTAGCCTCAGTCAACAAGGCAAGGCTGCGCGGCGGCCAGATGGAACGTCAGCACATTGCTCGACGGCAGCTCCGGCGGGTCTTGAATGTCGCAAGATAACATATCGCGTACCAAGTTCCTCTGCTGTTTCGGCCTTTTCACGGCACCACCTAGCAGGCAAAAATTCTCTGCTAAGAAACGGTCCCAGAGGGCCGTTCAGTGGTTGTCAAGTCTGTTGACTCTTCTCTATCTCAAGGCGCTCATTAGCGCCTCGCTTCAGGGTCTTCGTGCGGAGGAGTGACAGGGGGGATTTTCACGTAGCTGTACATGAAAGTTGCGCCCTGGACGAGAGAATTGCAGCGTTCAGCGTTGTAAGAGGATGTTGCTCTGCCAATCTTGGTAACACGGATAGCCTCGGCGCCGAGACTCAAAGATTAGGGAAGCAGACCATCCCACTTTTGGTCACTGTATTTGCGTTGGTCACTGTGTCAAGCGAAAGTGCCCGATTCCGACGTGTATGGAGCCTCTGCGCTCTCTGAACCTTTGACGACGCCAATACAGTCGCAAAAGACTTGGAATTCGCAAGCTGCATCCTGTCTAATCAATGCTTGTTTCATGTGGACTTGTGCGGTTTCAAGCCCCTTTGTCGATATTCTTCCTCTTCCCATCTGCGGCGTCGGCCTCGGCAAGGAGTGGCCAGCAGGCCTGGAACAGGCGGAGGGGCCCGATGCTGTTGACGGCCATGCACTCTTGGATGTCGTCGGGGTCCGTGTCCAGCGTGGCCTTGAAGCTCGGGGCGGTGCCGGCGTTCGCGACGACCACGTCCAGAGTGCTGAGGCCCGCGGCGGCCAAGCGATCGCGAATTGTCATGGACCGGAGAGTCCTGGCTGTCCTCGTCCAGGTGAATGATGTGAAGCTGCGAGTTGTCGCCCACGAGCAGCGTCTTTAGCGAAAGGGCTGTCTCGTGATTTGGGTCGCTATCACGGTCCGGTCGTACAAGGCCGCAGCAGCAGATCTGATGCTATTTGACGCCCGATGCCTGCTCTTCTTTTCTACTCAGGAATTTTAGTGCATTTTTACAACCGACGGACATACCTCTATTGGCGCCCGTGATCAGATAGGTCATGGTTTGAGCCATGGTGTGGATTGGTCGTCACCCGGGGGGCTGGGTGAAGGATGAGATGAGGAGGTGTTTGCGTAGAAAACCAACCGGTCATGTCGTGGCTTGGAGATCTGCAGCTTGCTTTTACGTCAGCAGTCCACCATGACAATAATCCGCAACAGAACCTTGATACTGTGTCGAAATTGACCTACGGTATGCACCTGAGGGCATGATTGTCACAATGGAATGACGTGGCCTATCGTTCTGCTTCCATGCTCGAGCCTCCGAGTATGTCTGATACGGCTGAGCACGTTAACTTGCGGCAGAACAAATCCCCCGCAATTGAGTCAACCGGCCTGGCAGCTCTCTGTAAGCTTGTTTGTATTGGTCTTGATGAATCCAGCCATGACACCCTTGTGTAGAGACGTCGATGCTCTGAACTCCCCACAAGCCACCGAACCTCTGTACCAATCTGGCGTCCACTTACTTTTCAACACCTAGGGAAAGCCAACGGAGGTTGTTACTGATTCTCAACGCTACCCAATGTCAATGCTAAACCATTTGTGCCACAGGTCCCTACATTGAGAAAATGTTCACAATTAAACATACATCATCTCAACGGTTGGCCCCGGCCACGCCACAAGTACATGTTCATTTAGACCCCCCTATAATGTACCGAGCGACATGCATAGTATCAGAGGCCTCAGTGGGCTCCAAATGAGACGGAGAAGCCCGGGGTATGGGAAAAGTTCCATCTACTTAGGTATCTTTATCTATGCACCCTTGTTGTGTTCCATGTTATGGCTCCCCTCTTTACACCATTTGATATGTTCCAGGGTGAATGCGGACCGAACCATATAGGTAGCGCGGTCGCGGTGTTCCAAAACGACTTGGATTTCCGAATTGTCCATAAATGTATGGGCATCTTGTCCCTAGCTCGTCCTTGTCGAAACTAGCTCACGAGATGCCGGACAAGAACGCGGCGTGGCTAGGCCCTTGAGGTGACTGATCATTGCGACCAAGACCTATAACTGTGGCGCTCTTTACCTGTCAGAAGTATTCGTAGACTTGATGAACAGCAAAGATGCTGCGCCACGATGAACCCCTCTCGTCTATATTCCGGAAATGACGGCACACCTCTTCAGTGAATACCACTCCAATCCGACAGCAACGCACCGAAAAAAGTTCGCATGTCGCCATAATCCAAAAGCTGGCCTCCCTCCGATAGATAGGGATTTTCCATGACAGGGTATACCAGCGTGTTGTCAGTACCCACTGCGGATGCATCGTGGTGATAATCGTTGGTCGGCACGGAAAGAGCATCGGTGGGAAAGTGACTCTTGCAAACCCTTGTTAACGTTCTGACTCTGTTGGGACTCTAGAGGTTTGCTTCTTACCGTTTGTTCATGCTGGGCAAGTTGGGGCATCTCTCTGTCGACACTCACTTCTGAGACTACGCTATGGGAGGCTTCTATGACGGGCATTTCGGACTGTTTCTCGTTCTTCTCCGCTTGATGACAAAAGTCGCGCGCAATCTGAGTAAGCTCGGATATGATGCTTCCAGGCAACGCCCCTTTAGATATGTATTCTAGGTGGCTGAAGTATCCAGTCGCTGCGTCGAGCAGGGCAATGTTGTCCCTCGTTTCCTCATGCAGGGGATTGTGCATGACGAAATCGAAAAGAATAAAGAGTCCTGACAATGGCATAACTCCCATGATGCTAAGTCACATGTAAGCCAGAAGCCACAGGGAAGAACCAGGAATGAAAACCCTACAAAATAGGCATATGGGGTTCAATGTCGATGCACCTTGTCAACTCTATGATTGTTCGAGCGGCCCACATCAGATAGTGCTTGCTATTTTCCCGCCTGGCATCTTGCTGGTTCGCTATGCGCATAACGAGCCGTTCCAACACGATCCGCATGCTAAAATACATGTAGTGGGTTTGCACGGCGACGAGCTTTGTTCCTGGTCCAGCATATTGACTCAGGTGATGGAATGGCTCCCCAGGTCGAAAACCATCTGGAACAGAGAGCCGCCAGTCTTCGAGCCGTTGATAAACCCGGTCGATGGCTTTCAGATACGAATCGTGCGATTGGCGACGGGCACTTACTGTGAAAAGGGTGTTGTAAGCTATCGACGACAAGCGTGAGAACCGAATGCTTGATAGAAACCAATTGAAGTTCTCAAATTCCGAGTCGGGAGAAGGGGGTATGGGGCTGGCAATGTCGTCGTCCGATATGATCTAAGCACTTGTTAGATGCACCGGCCAGCTATTCGTAAGAAACGGAAGAAAGCGCACCGAGCTTATGCGGTTTTGGAAGCATGTGTTCTTCTCGATATAGTAGACGACCCAGAAAGTTCTCAATTGGCTGACGCTGGCATTGGCTGATTTATGATAACGCAATGAGAGGGCCATTCTGGCTGCTTCTGCAATCAGGGTATCATCAAGCTGCAAACAGCATGCGTTCATTGCAAACACGGACTGACAAACGGGTCTCAGTACCTTTTCTCAGAGGTTCCTTTCGGCTGTGCTTACCATGGCAGTCAAGGCCTGCATCGACCAGGTCACCAAAAAACCACTACTATTTTCGGCGTCATTTTCGGACTCACCTGCAAGTTTTCGAGAGATTCTTTAGGGACAATAACATCGGCCACATATCCTAAAGCAGTCTGGAACAAGCTCCATGTCGTTCCTTGGCCGGGCTGAAAAGTGCCGCCATCAATGTATTGACTGCCTAGCGCGAGCACCGCGTAAAAAAGAGCGGAAAAAGTGGCATCTTCCAAAGTATCACTCGAATCATCGTGAAGGAGAACACGTGCAGTAAATTCACCACGATCCAGGAAGGGGTACATTGGGTGTATATATTTAAAGTAAGCTGCGCTTCAGAGTCAATCTGACTTTCTTGCTCCCAGCTTCGAAAGGGGGGGGGGGCTACTCACCATCGATGTACACATCAGCGACCTGCCTCGATATCTCCATCGGCTGCCGAGGCTTTGTGAACCGTATACGGGCCCAGGAAGATGAGGCTCGGCCACGGAGGCGCTCGGCTATCGTGGTATCTATTCTGTGGATGAGATTTTTGAGACGATCTGACCCGATCATTTGGGTTAATTGTTCGACTTGAGGATCAGAAAAGAAGGCCAAACTCGAGCTTGGTACTTCAGGCCTCGCTAGTTAATACTGAGATGGTCCCATGCGAGCTTGCGGAGAGACTTGACAATACCTCGATCGTCGGAAGTCTATGTTTGTGAGTACGTTTCTTCACAGGTCAGTGGAGTGGTATATTAAACGAGATAGGCCCACCTTGATCACACCGGTTTCGTCTGTGAGCTTCTCATTTTGTGGCCCATCTCGCAGGATACAGTCAATGTATAGGTCGCTGATATCGAGGTCAAACCCAGGCGACGAGGTGGCACGCGGCGAGTCAGAGACTACATTTCTCTCAGCCCAACGGTCACAACTCCAACTCAATCAACAAGCGAGTCTTGTACCTTTGGGCAGAAACCGTCTTTTGTGCACGCTGAAATGGCACGTTTCCCCTCGCTTCTGTTGCACATGCCTCTCAGTAGCTGTTCACGAGCCCCGCGCCGCACTCAATGGCGAAGACTTACGGCGCAATGGGTACATATGATTGGCGCCCCGGGAGAAGCATCAGGAGCTGTACCAAGGTCATCAGCGGCTGAGAAACGCAATCACTGAAGCCGGCGTCGTGAATTACCGATGCAGCGCACTTTCCGCAGCCTGCATTGGTCGCAGGATTTGTTGATTCTCGACATGCCGGCCCGCGGCGAAGACGGGGAATCGGTCGCTGGCGATTTGAGTCCCATCCAGCAGCAGACGAGGGGGGTGGGGATAGATTATGAATTAAAGATGCTACCTGTGCTGACTGGGCCAGACCAGACGTTATGTCGGGGTACATGAGGTGTACGAGGCGAACTTGGTCAGAGGTGGTTGATCTTACCAAGACGTTGCACGTGTCCAGCGCGGGGCGGAGAGATCTAGGCCGGTTGGTTACTGGCACGGGCCTACGGTGTGGTGCCTGCCGCACCGTGGCCTTGGTGCCAATGGATGTACTGTAATAATTAAATCTCAAGACGACAGGTGGGCAGATGGCAGCGGCAGCTGGCAGCGGCAGGCGGCGCGGCCTTTGAAGCGCCCAATCTTCGTGCACCGCATCCCCTGTACAGTGGGCGTATAGTGAATCACCGGGGGCTTGTTTCCGGGCTTCCTTGTTCAGATCTCGCACCGTGGCGTGTACCTGTCACCAGGTGTGTTTCCCTTTTCGAGGTCATTTTTTGCTGGCGAAGAAAAGGTGAATATTACATATATATCTTGACACAGTACACTGATGTGTCCGTGTCAAGTTGACTTGTTTGCAGATCCCGCCAATGAGAAGGTGGCAGCAACATGCAAGCTTGAACCAATTAGAGAGCTTAGATTCTTAGTAGGCTTGCTCTCACGCCCCAAGCTTCACCCAATCGCTTGCCGACTTTAACGGGGCTAGTTACTTCTGGAGCTCGCTTTCCTGCCTCGTTATCTTTTCCCAAATTGTCCAGCCAGCCACAGTTGAATTAGATCGCTACGATAGTGATGTCCTTCGCGAAGACGTGGTGGTGAGTGACCCCAATGCACGAAAAAGGCGGTCAGATGGAGTCTCATTACTGACGCTATTAAAAAAAAAAAAGAGCTGTTACCCCCCTCGCCGGCAAACGCATACAACGCTGCATAGCCCGTCAAGCCACGTCCCAATTGCCAAGTGCCCTATTCATGTATACCGACCGCGGAAACGGCCAAGTAGCATGCTGAAGCCCATGCCAGGCTTCAAAACGAATCTTGAACAGAAGCCGGCCATGTCTCCAAGCCATCCCACCGTCTAAAACGGCAATGTCTGGTTGTAAATACTCTCGATCGTAACACGACCTTGCCACCCATCGCTCCTTCCACGAACCACGTTATACCCGACGTACTTCTTCTCGTCCTTGCGCAGCACAAAGGCATTCTGCTCGAAATTGACAACAATGCTCGCATCGGCGTCGGGAACGCTCAGCCACGTCCAGAGACTGAGGCCCCCCCGCGCGGCAACCAGGAATGCGTCGCGCTCTGCATCATATTCTACGCCGAGCTCCGGATCGATGATGGACGCCGAGGAGAGCGGTGCTGGCGTGTACACGCTCGTGTGGGTGAATGCCCTGCTGGCATCGGAGTTGATCAGGGTGCCCGCGGCAGTCAGGTTCGCTACGAGGATGCTGTTTGTCGAGTTGAAGCCGTCCATCAAGGCAACGCTGGAGATGTTGAGCGATGCGACAAGTGTGCTGTTCAACGGACCGATCTGGAACTGCAAAGTTGACTCGTGTTGGCCGTGGCCACTGGGAAGACCGTAGTTGAGAGGCTCGTCAGACCAAGTCACCCAGCTTAACGACAGATTCCCCGCGACGCTGGTCCACAGGTCGCTGACTGCATATATGTCCAGCAGGCCGGTTGTCTTATTGTGTAGCGGCGCGATGATGACATTTCGGTACATGTCTTGTGCGACGTAGTGGAGGACCTTCCATCGGCCAGAGTACTCGATGCCGGCCCATGTGGGAGCCTGCCAGATGTCCTCCAGTTGCCAATAAAGACATCCCAGCTGCCGCTCAGGACGGCCAGACCCAGCACGGTAGAACTGAATCTGGGATCGGTAATAGTCCGCCTGGAAGACCTGCGTAGCGTGGCACCAGGCCGAAAAGTTGGCCACCTTGTCCGTCTTGTTCGGCGTCGGGTAGTATCGCTGCACCGCAAGCGTCATCTCCGCCATGCCTTTGCTGGAATTGCGATAGTTGGAGATGTTCAGTCCGCCGGCCGGGTAGTGGTGGTTGCGCAACATGATGGTCGAGCTGTTGAAATGCAGGTCGTCCTCCGCAATGGCCTCCTTCCAGGTTGACAAGCTGGGCATGGAGTGGAAGCCGAACTCGTTTGCGAAACGACCAACGGGGTATGTGTCCGGGTCGAAGGATACCAGAGAGTTGTAGTTGTAGTGATCTGTGTCTCCGTAGAGCGAGCCCTCGGTACGGTTCTCGTATCGCTGCACAATGGGAATCGGGTTGGAGAAGTTGAGCGACAGGTACCCGTTAGTGGTGCTGCTCGGTATATACGTAATGCTGCGGCTGTTCCCATACACTGCGGGGAGAAGGGTGCGAATAAAGAGCGTCTCGTACTCGTCTAGATATCGTGGGTAGTTATCCGGCGCCTGCTGCTGGACGCTCCTTAGCTCGAGGTTTTCTAGCTCATTGCCTCCGGCCCAGAGGGCCAGGGACGGGTGGTGATTGATCCTCCGGACCTGGTAGATTGCCTCTCTTCGACAGTTTTCCAGGAAATCGGGTGTTACTGGGTACAGGGCATCGCCGAATTCGAATTCGCTCCAAAGCAATATTCCCATCTCGTCCGCCAAGTCGTACAAGAAATCGGGAGAATACGCGCCGCTTGCCCACACCCTTAGCATGTTTTGATTGCCGGCTACAACAGCCTTAAACAATGACTGAATGCGCTCCTTGGTGACGCGTGGCCAAAAGGCATCCGGAGGTATAAAGTTGCTCCCTTTGGCGTAGAACTCATGACCGTTGATCTCGAAATGCCCTGGCGCAGTCGCAGTCGCAGTCGAGTCAGTCCGCATCCTGCATCCAAGCAAGGAACGATGAACTCACAGTTATTGCCCGGCGCAACGCCCTTGGCGCTTTGCTCGTCAGTTACCGGACCCAGGTTGAGGACAATTGTTCTGAAGCCAGTCCTTTTCTGCACAGTGGCCAGGCTCGAGTTCTTGTGAATGATGTCCAGAGAGATGTTGTACAGGTTTTGCTCGCCCATACCGGACGGCCACCACAATTTGTATTTGCTGTGGTCCAGCATCGTAGAGCCCGTGATGACGTCTCCTCCATTTGTGACGTCGGAAAGCAGGCCATGATCATACAGCCTGCCATCCTTGTCTGTGATCTTGAAGGCCATTTGCGCGCCGCTTGGAACCGGTGTAAATGAGTCCACGCTCGCATTCAGAACCCAGTTTGCCGTTTGGCCAGGGGGGAGATTATTCAACTGCGCGCTGCGATAAATATCGACTGCAGAGTTGGGGATGACAAGTTTCGCACGAGACACTTGTGTTATCCATGCTTTCTGCCATATTCCTGCCGGGGCAAAAGCTGGCCCCCAGTCCCAGCCAAAATCGGACTGTTGCTTACGGATGAAAGCCCGATGAGGGTATTCGAACCAGCCTTCGATCCCAAATGGCCATGTCTCTGCACCTGGCTTGTTGGCCAACTTCTCGGCCACCTCAGTGGCGCTTTGGAAATGCACCTCGAGTAGTGGTTCATCGACCTCGGGGCATCTGGACCAGATGTCCGTGACGTTGAAGCGCCATTGTCGGAACTGGTTATCAGTAGTTGCCGCATGCTGACGACAAAAGAAGACGGTCGAGAAAGTATCGAGCCCGTTGAACAGGAGGAAGGTCTCGATGCTCTCGTCCGCTTTCGGCCGATAACTGGCAGCATCGGTCAGCGTATGTCATTACTGGGCAACTGTTGTGTCATACAGATGCTCGATATTAGACACATAGGTCCAATTGGATTGAGCAATCCAGCGAAGATTAAAGTCGTTCAGGCCATAGTAACTTCACCCGTTTAGGATCAGGGAGGTAACAGTGAATCAGCGCTTTTCACATACGGGTCACCAATGACTTGGGCCTGCAACAAGTCTAAATGGACATGTGAGGGAACATGCCCGGGGACCGAAATGTTCAGCGCGAGATTCTGCAGCTTCCAACTCTGCTCGGTCAAGTCTAGCGTGCTTGCAGCATTTGCAAGGGTAGGGACATGAGCCATACCGAGGCAGAGGACGGGAAGAATCGGCCAGTACATGTACATGTTGGCAACAGCAGCCCAGAGTCCCAGGACCATGAGGCGGGGATCGTGGCGGCCAAGACACAATTTTCGAGTTTTCGAGTTTTCGAGTTTTCGAGTTCTCGGGTTTTCCAGGGGGAGGAGGTTTCAGTCAATTTGGTGAGAAATATTCAACCCCGAGAGAATCTAACTCCCGATTCGAAGCTTTAGTTGACCGATTGAGTTCTGACGTAATGGAAGCCTCAAAACTGCACCGTGGCCGAGTGCGCACCGTACACTGCGATCCATTAAATAATTTTCATTCATCCATTCATCCACATCCGCTGCACCACGGGGGAAAAGACGCACAAACCCCGCGTATGCCGCATGTAACTGAATATTAATGTATCAGCCCCCGGTATTAGTCTCTGGCAGCCAGCCAAGCGTACCAACCCAGGATCACAGTATCCACAGAAGACAAAATAGATGTGCATGATAATTCTCGCATCATGGGTGCTCGAGTATCTTGTGCGAGTCAAAACCATATTGTATGACTGCTATGCGCAGGCAGTTTTATTTACCAGCCCGAGCTGAATTACTGATACGTTCTTCGGGTCCAGATTCATAGAGCAATCTCACATAGTGGAAAATGGCACGAATGAATTGATTGATTCTTCTTCTGATGCCTCGCGCCTTCCAGCTCCCAGTTGCAGGAGGAATTCCTTCAATTTATCTCTCAAATCCAGCCATACATTTCCGACAATTACCTAGCTTTTCCGACCATTCTTGGCAGCTTCCTGGTATCGACTGCACCCCCCTGCATCCATTCAAATTTCCTCTTTTCCAGCTATTTGCGGCACTGATCCTCCTGACGTGGCCTTTCTAGTTTCAGCATCATCTGTTGCGTTTGCATTGGCCTCATTATCAAGCAGTAGCTCGACAATCTCGGTGTTCATTCCCTGTTCGGCGAAGAACAAGGGCGTAGCCCCTTCTGTGTCGACTGCATTTACATATCAGCCCCCTCCTTTAGCAGTAGCTTAACAATCTCAACATTCTGGTTCTGTACAGCACAGTGCAATAGCGTAGACCCAGATATATCGATTGCGTTTAAGTCGGCCCCTTTCTCTAGTAGTAGCTTAGGAATCTCAATGCTCTGGTTGAGTACAGCATAGTGCAACGCCATAGACCTGTATATGTTGACTGCGTTTACATCGGCCCCCCTTCCCAAGCAGTAGCTCTACAACAGCCCCATTGCCTCTATATGCTGCTAACAACAGCGGCGTGTCTCTCTTATCATTTAACAAACCTAAGTTATGTGTCGGATTTGTGGAGAGCAATTCCTTCAGTACTTCGACAAGATTCCAGTAGCAGGCTGTGAAAGCTGGACTACTAGAATCGGAAGTCAAAGAGTTTGTAGGTGAAGGCTCACGGAACTTTCTCACCGCTTGAGGCCAATGTTGAAATGTCGTTGAGCCTAATCCCTTGATGATCCAATCAAGTAGCTTTGATGACACCCCGAGACTTTGCCGGTCCTCACTGCTTAATTGAGCATAATGCTCTCCCCAGAACCTGTGAGAATAGTGGAGAAATGTGTTTCTTCGTATTGTTACCTCGTAAGCAGCTGCGCCCCGAGAAGATATGTACTTTAAGCACATTCAGGTGACGCGGGCGTGGGGTTCTACGTTGTTATAATCCATCTGATGCTCTCCCTTGACATGATTCTGAGCTTGACCCCAGATCTTAAGGTATCCTGTAGCAATTTATTGAACTCATCAAAGGCGAGAGGTCGCAAGTTTTCTGATGCTCCTCCCACATTCATATAAGCGTTCATGACATGTGCGGAAATCTCATCATTGACACGATCGTACGCCGCTTGTCGGAGAAGTGCCTGAAGCACTGACTTGTATGAATGTTTAGAGTTCCCATCTATCCCTCTGGGACAATAAAAGTATGCAAATCGGTGATCAGGGTCTAACGCAGCTCTACCCAGATGCCATTGGATGATTCGAGCTCTGCAAACTAAAGGTATAAGCCCTTGCCCACAGTAGTATAGGAAATACTTACAACCGTGTGGATTTCCCAGTGTCGACTGTTTACAATTAGCTTTTTGCCTAACATTTGTAGAATGTACTGACATGTGCCACGAAGCCAGAAAATCTGGCGGTTTGATGCTGGTTCCGCTGAGGACCGATTTTTGAAACTCGGATCACTCAGCAGCCATTGCCCGCATGTTCTATACTTTTGGTTGACTCCTGTCCCCTTAAGAACATCATTGTGGGCTTCTTCTGGTCGATAGTCGGATATCCACTTTCTTACTTTCCCGTGTTGATCAATCTCCATCTTGCACCTGCTGAAGGTGTCTTCACAAATTCCATGATGGCTAGATATTCTCTTGGCCAGAACTTGCCATTCCACGGCCCTGTTCTGTGTTCTGACGACTCGGACTGGTTTATTGTGAGCTGGCATAATTCAGCATTGGTATAGAGACATACCTGTAAGCCCTTCAGAAACCCAGCTCACGAGCTTGACTTCCAAGACCAGCATCACATTGTAGAACTTGATCAAAACGGGCTCCAACGGCTTGAACTTGTTTAAGACATCATTCCTTGTTCCTAACAACAAGGACTCAACGTCTGCCCAGTAGCTACGGTTAGAGATTAGGACGCCTAGGTCTCTCAGCGCTTCTCGAAGCTGGGTGGCTTCGCCCAAGTATGCCTGTTGATCAAAAGATTTCCTAAGCCGCGACTCTTGAGATCTGGATGGCGGAGATCTGAAACTTACCTCTAATACCACGCAAAAGCCCCGCCAGACAATTGGCGTAATATAATGGGGATCGAAATTTGCGGACCTGATGGCATGTTCGATAACGCGTGGGATCTTGTTATCTTTCTGCATAATCTGCTCTGCGACTTCCAATAAGCTTGCCGGATCCCTTTCAGTCCGACTTTGTGCTTGGACTTGATCGGCTGCAGCTCCTCGTAAACCTCTGGCCGAGTCTCTTGTAGGCTCTTGACAGCCTTGTCCCAGCAAGAAGATCGTGAGTCTGGGAGATGAGGAGGGTTTTGTAGTAGCTGTTCATCGGAGCGTTGTGTTGGAGTCTGATGCTCTTTGGCTTCGGGGTCGACCTCGGCCGGAGGATCAGCGTCGGGCGGCGTAGTTGCTGCACGGTCTTGGCCTCGAAACTTGAACAGCTTCTTTTTAAGCTCATCTGTTGTACCCATGGCTTCATCGAGCGTGGACGGCGGAAATGATGGGTGATCTCGAAATAGTAGTGACGGTGGTGAAGCGGGCTTGATGGCCAACCTTCCGCAGAGATCAAGTGGCGGCTACAACTGGTTTGCTCGGCTGCCAATAGGGAATCAATAAATCTCGTGACTGGCGGCTTGGAACTGTCTGACGGAGTTTCCTCGTCAATTTGCTGACTCGACAGCCCTTCTTGAAGAATGGCTTCCCCCATGTTCAGCGTCATATCCCATCAGCAGCTGAGGCCCAGTCTATCTATCTGAGGCTGCATGTAGCAGTGACACTCTCCTTCGATTGTCACTCTCGTGGTATTTGTATGTTGTTATTTGCAGTTTTTCAAGTTGATGGAGTCAGTGAAGGCAAGAGCGCAGTTTGACAAACACGGCGGCTTTGTGGAGTCAAAGTCGAAAGTAGGCAACGCTTCCTATTCCCACGAGATATACCGCATGGAGCAGAAAGGACTCTGCCATAGCAGCTACAGCAGAGTCCTTTTTGGGTAACGAGGTGAAGTGGATCTCATAGATGTTAAGGGAGGTGAAGTGAAGGTTGAGTTGGGATGAGCATTCCGATTGTTGATGTCGTTGCTTCATATGGCGTATATGGCCATTATGCCCATGTAGTTTTGACCATAAACGCATTCTTAGTACTTACCGCCTATGTCGTCTACGGAGACAGAGCTTGGCAACCTTCTCCACAATGCACTTTCAACTTGTGATAAGCCTCTGACAGCTTTTTCTGTCGTGCCTTCCAAGGTTGTTGAAGCTACTCCTCGGTTGGCACTCCCCCTTGCCTGTCACTCCTGCTTCGCTGACATAACAGCTTACAAAGTTCTTGTCATCTATGCCCGTCTCATGGTTGGGAAATAGGTTTAGTGTCTTTTGACCGGACGACAATCTAGGGGCTTGTTTCCTTGCTCGAAGGAAACAGCGATAGACGATGAGGAAAAAACACAAGAAACAGGGCCAGGGCTTCTGAAGTTCTGATTGGCACTGTCCCGCTCCACCGTGTGGCTGAGCCACTCTCAGAAAAGGATTTTCAGCTGCCAAGTGGTGCGAAGTGGTACCAAGTGTCCAGCCAGGCGCTGCGCCACATAGAACGGGGAGACATGGAACAGGAACATGCAAATGAGATGAGGTAATAACGTCATGTACATGTCCTGCGGCCAAGCTCCGTGCCAGCACAACACACATGACATTAACATCCCGCGTTCGCTAAGCCGCCGCCCACATCGACGATAAATAGCGCCAGGTCGGCAGGCGCCACGTAACAAGACAGGTTCCCGAGCTCCTGGCATTGTCGCAGAAGTTCAATTCTAACACTTGCTTGCTTGCCTCTTCCTGATACCCCCGCGGGAATTCGATATTCGTCTCAAATTGTCAGCATGTCTGATACAGGCAAGCCAGTCCCTGATGGCGCTTCTGAGCTCAGCGGAAGCCTGTACTATCCCCCGCCCTCGCCAGGCCACCTTCCCGCCTACCCTCCAGCCCCAGCTCCAGCTCAGTCTCAGCCTCAGAATTCGGCACATGCGAATGATAATACACAAACACAGAACCAGCCTCTACAACAACAACAACAACAACAACAACAACAACAACCGCAGCAGCAGCAGCAGCAGCAGCATACACAACAAGGCGGCCTGCCTCTCGCGAATAACATCCAGCCACAAGAGCAGCAGTATGCCTCTCAATACCAGCAGAATCAAGCTGCCTCAGCCGAACAGCAGCAACAGGAGCAGCCCGTTTTCCCTCCTCCTCCTCCTCCTCCTCCTCCTCCTCCTCCTCCACCGACTCAGCACAACGGGAAACAATCCTACCCAAGCCATGGCCAGCAAGTGCCATACTCTATCCCAGTATATAATCCTGCCAATCCCACTTTTGCGCCGCCGCCTACCGAGTCTGGTTCAGGTGGTGCTCAAGCAGAGTCAACAACTCAGACCCCGGGCCACTCAAATTCGGCCCATCTTGAACAGCCGGCACCTCAGCAACAGAATCATGCAGATACGGGTAACAATCACAAGAAATCAGGCTGGGGCGGCCGCCTCAAGAGCATGCTGAGTGCGGGTGCTGCTGCTCCAATCAACAACCTCGCTCACAAACTCGGAAGTCAAAGTTTTCTTCCAGAAACTCTCGATAAAGAATGCGACAAGGCTGCCTCCATTCTCAAATCTTTCTGCAGTATGTAATTCCACATTTCAGTCATGCGAAACGACGCCTGTGCTAATGCTTCATCCAGCCAAGGGCGTTTACGCTGATCCTGGCGGCGGCCAGCCCCCAACATCTACGGATCCCAAAGCGAAGGAATCGTCGAGTGATTTGATCGACCCAACCAAGGAAAAGCCAAAGAAACGTGTCATTGTCACCATACCACCCAAAGTTATTTCCAAGGCCGTCGGTCTCGCCATTTTCACCACTTTTCGTGCCGGCTTTCACGTCTCCGGCGCAACTGGGTCTGGCATCCTGATTGCTCGCTTGCCAGATGGAACCTGGGGGCCCCCTTCTGGAATTCAGGTATACTCACTCGGAGGTGGGCTTCAGATAGGGTTGGACATTTATGACTGCGTTTGCGTTATTAACAGCAAAGAGGCTCTTTCTGCCTTTACGAACACTCGAGTCAGCTTGGGGAGCGACTTGGCCGTTGTTGCAGGGCCATACGGTGCTGGGGGTGCAGTAGACTTTGGCACGGCAGTGCAGCGAGGAAGGAATGAGGCAAATAAGCCGACTACCGCAACCAACACTGTCGACAATGCAGGGCCTCATCACCAGGAAAACTCGTCTACAGCATCCGTGGCTCCTCCTACCCAGGAAGGACGGCACTCCAACATGCTGAAGCCTTCTGCCGGCGATCCCAAGCGTCGCAGCCTCAGCTCGAGTGCATTCAAGCCGGTCTTTTCATATGTCAAGTCAAGAGGCTTCTATGCTGGTATCCAGGTAGATGGCACTGTCGTCGTGGAGCGAAAAGATGCAAATGCGGCGTTTTACGGTGCGCCCGTAACGGTGCAGCAAATCCTGCAGGGACAAGTACCCCCCAAGGGTCCGGCGAATATGTGGCCAGTTGGCGCTCGTGGATTGATGCAGACTCTGAAAGGTGCTGATGCCGGCGTTCTCGGGGACCAGCTGCCACTTCAGGACCAAGCTTCTTCTGCGACTTTACCTGGAGCTATGCCATCGCCGGGTACATCTGGTGGAAACACACATGTAACTCCTACAGGCGTCTCATCTAGTCCACCACCGGCGTATGAGGACGACGGAAGGCACGCTCATGTTAGCGATGCGAAGTATGCTTGAATGTGAGGGAGAGGGGATTTTGATCTTGATTTTTTGATTTTTTGATTTTTTTCCTTTTTTGGCGCAGCCTTAGGCTCTTCATCGCATTGTTCGTTTCGCTCAAGTATACACTCTTTCTCTTTGCCCAGTTGGTTTTGGTAGGTGGCCACAAGAGGTGGATAAGCAGACCATAGGAGTTGAATGACATCTACCATTGGCTTTATCTATGCTCGCCCCATATTACGGATACAGCTGCAGTACATAATTTCGCACGGTCATAAGGTCCAGAGATGGCGATGCATTGCGCGAGCAACATCGACAATCTGCCATCAACGATGGGACCCAACCCAGCACCGCACCTGGGGGCCATCCCCACAGCGTGCCGCACGGGAAGTGGATTGCGGGCGCAAAAAGATGGGGATTTGCGACTTCGGGTCTCGGATGGTCTTGCGGAGTTCTCCGTGACCAATGCTGGACACTACCGGATCCAGGTGCTAGATCTGACGCAGCAACTTAGATCGTAAGATGATGGTTCTTTCTTGTCCCTCCTATCAATGATGTTCCTGCGCCAATTCCTTCTCATCGCCGAGAAGAGCGAGTTCGTGCTCAAGTGGTACGAATCTTTAGCTGACGGCATGTGGTCTGTCCGGGATGGCCGAATGCCTACCGCCGGCCACCCCTCGAATTCGACCTTTGACTGCCGGGTCACAACGTGCAATTAAAGACCGTATAACTACATGGAGAAAGGTCAGATGCTGCATCCTTCGCCTTAGTCACGCTTCGGCCCAGAGGCATCGATCGAATCCATTCGTGCGACAACCGCATGGCGACGAATGCAAAGCGGTGGCCACCAGGTATAGTTACTTGAGCTTCTTGGTAATTCACGTGCGTGAATAGCTACGATTGGTCCGTGAGCCAATTCGGCACAACGTCGGCGCCGTCGCATACTACGACGTCCCATGTCACGATTCATCAATCTCTCGATATCGATCCCTGGCCCCCAATGTCAGGGTTCGGAACTGGGGCTCGCGTGTTAGCAGATACCTGCCTCCGAGTGTCTTGCGATGTGTTCTGACGTAAGGTTGCATCATGTTCCAGAAGGGCTCCACGGCTGCTTGAATCAACGTTTAGCTCCATCGAATGCATTCAACAGCCATGTAAAGAGGAGCAAAGCCGGTTAGCAGTTGGATTTTCTGGAGTGTACTCCGTGCTCCGTAAACTATATAGTATTATTATAACAACAGATTATTAGAAGTATGCTCCAGTTATAGGGATCAGCAAATAATTGATAAACAGCGGGGCTCGCGAGCGACTTCCGTCGAATGAAATTTCCCAAGTAATACCAATCGATGATCGGCCCTTTGTGCGAAGACGACGGCTGGGCTACGAATTAGCCTGGGCTAATCAGGACAAGCGGGATGAAACGACTTCAGCTTACGGTGAGCCTCACTATAATTAAAGTCGCAGAAATTCTAGATACAAGGCCCCACGAGGCCCTGGCTTACGAACCTTGCTCCTTGGAGGAGCTGCAGATATACGAATGTAGAATGTAGCTTTGTAGCTAGGACAATGGCCAGTACATTCTAAGTTCCTCGCAGCGCCACCCCCGATTTCTGGTCGGAGCTCTGACCACAGATCGGGGTGGCGCGCGACGGCAGCTTGCTTGGTAGTTTATATCCTTATCCGTACCTGATTAGAGCGAGCTCGGGACCAAACATGTAGTAACAGTACCCGTACACTCCAACCCCTATCCCATTTTACAAAGATGCTTTACAGGGCTATTTAGGGCGCGCTTTTCACGATACCCGAAATCACCATAGTTGCTTTATTATCAGTCACGAGTGAATATAGAGTACAGCTCCCTTGCAATGTGCTATACTTTGCTCTGTGCCTTGACGGTTACGCAAAATTTGACATAATACCCTACCTAGGGGCCTTGGCCGAGATTAGTACCGTATGAACTGATTTTCGATTGCCTCATTGCCCCCTTGTCATGGATTTTCAACGGGTGTGTTGGGGAAATGTGGGAGGCCTGAGTCTGTTCTGCCCCCACCTTGTCGAGTCTGTAGATAAAAGTCTCCACACTAGGACCCACAGTTTGGTCAGGTCAGGTCGGGTTCAGAAGGTCGGGTGAGATGTAGACTCCACGTTGTCTCTCGGACATTGCCGAGGATTCTGCAACCACCCACGTTGCGTGTGCTTGTGAGATTGCTCAATTGATCAAGGGCGTCGCTGTTTGTCCCGAGACTCATTCACTGCGACGTCACGAATGCGAACCGGCTGCAGGACAGCGCGTCCTAAGTCACATCTTACTCGGTTTGGCCCGAACAGAATGTGCTCATTAACAATTGCAGCCGCAGCCGGCGTGAGCAGAGTCCCACAAGTTTGACGTCAATGTTGATCTGCGGCGTCATCAGTTTCTCCCTGGCGCAGCATGTCGTGCCGACAATGCAGAAACAGGGGTCCGGGAGCATTATCAACATGGGGTCTATCACATTGAGAATCCCCGTCGATACGGAGTACGTAAACACGCAGCAACTATGCCTAAAACGGATGAAGTACCTCTCCACCCGATTTCGACCTAGAGGTACTTCTCACAATTCCCTCTTTAGATTCAAGGTGTAGTGCGATCGCGAGCCTTATAGGAAATATAAGATGTACTTTTGTATGCAAATTAGTATAGAAAAGTACATTTTCTGCTTTGAGTAGACCTAAATAAGTACCTCTACGCATAAATTAGTATAGAAGAATAAATACATCTTATTTCTTCTATATATTTAATTTTCCCTCCGGGAAGAGGCAAAACTATCGGATAGTGCTATTAAGTAATGGAATCCTTAGTTGTCTTCTTAGGCATAGCCCCCTTTTCTCTTTTCTTTTTCGCATCCCTCTATTTCCCCCCCTACATTTATATCTTCTTTTAGTTTCTGCCTTTAAGGCTAGCTTCTCTGTTAGTGTCAAGCCTTAGCGGGTCACAAGGACGAAGTGAGGATCAGGGAACAGTGAGGTCGTAGATAGGAAGGTGCTACCTAGGGTCGGGTGCTTGACGGTTTCAATCTCTGGCCTCTATCCCCTGAGTCTGCGATCTTATGGTCCTTTATGTACACGTTGTGGGCTCGCTGCTTGTTCGCAGCTAGGGCTTAGCCCTTGGCTTCCTTGTGCCTCGCTGGTCCTGCGCTCGCGTCCCCGTACGCCCGCAGCCCGGAGCGCTCGTGACACGGAGGCAACTACAAGCTAGCTTTTGCGGACGCACTACCGCCCCGCAGCCACAGACCTAGATTCTAAAAGCTTGATTATTGTGTTTATACGGTATTTTGTCTGGTATCTTATAGGTCTCTGGTGTTCACTCCTAGGTCTTACCTTATGCAGTGCGTGGCACTAATTGGGAAAGGACATAGAAAAAAAACTAATATATTTCATTTTTTACTTTATAGATAGTGTAGGGCATTTTACAGGCTAAGATGTAGGAAATGTAAGATTTATTGTCACATATAAACTTGTATGTGACGGTGTTTCTTCCGTTTTAGGCCTAGTGGCTGCTGCGTATTGAACAATCCGTTGCTGCGTGTTTACGTACGCATGCTAGGGGGAGTCTGGAAATGTGGTCGTATTCGGGTGAATAGACTTATGCCCGGTAGCACTGCGACCCAGAGGCAGATCGATACGACTCTAACGGATGATTGCCAAGACCGAAAGCCTGGGAGCTCAGTGGATCAAGATAATGTTGTTGCCGGTTAAAGTAGCAGCAAAGTCGGGGTTGTTCTTAGCTTCAAACCATTCTGGTGCAATCATGAGAGGGTAGTAGTCATGTTCATGACGATGAATGGATTGGTTATAGATGGGTCTGGTCTGGCTTATGATCTCGACAATGCCATGTTGCTACTACAAAGTCGGCAACAGTTGGTTGGTAGTATGGAAGCAGACCTGAGGCGGTAGTCGTCACAAGAGGAAATTTTCATTGCCGTGGAAAGTCGCGCGTCATCGACGATGAATGATAGGCTCGAAAGACCTTCTGTTTCGAGATTAGAAAACATGCAGGTGACGGCGGAAATGAAACGCAATTCGTAGATTCACAGCACTAGGCAATGAACGGGCACTACTCCGTACCGAGGTACCTACAGTACATACCTAGGTACCTGGCAAATTGGCAAATAGGCACTAACGATTAGGTCAAGTTCCGACTAACCAGCATCAGTGGAGCTGAGCGGGGCGATGAAATGAATCTAGAGCTTGCGGGCCGCGC
>KQ061726.1:20653-52361 GCA_001008035.1 Atkinsonella texensis | reverse complement strand
AGAGGAAGAAGGAGGAAATAACGAAACTCGTTCAACTTGGTGGTGTGGCTACGTCCAGTCCAATCTTTTTCCTATCGGCAAGGCCAAACGCCAAGCTGGGCTGTGATTGTCAGACTCACCACGACCAAGCTGACCGTGGGTGAGTAATAATGGTAAGCTGACCATCTTGCGCCAGCTGCGACCGCCAGCTGCGACCGCCAGCTGTAACCGGGCTCTTGAACTCGCAAGACGACGACACGCAGCATCCTCTGGTTCGACAGAACCACAAGTTCACATTCTCATTCCCCCGCCCCAAACACACACAACACGCCATGACGCCAAAAGACAAGCTCTCGCTCCCGCGCATCCTCTGCCTCCACGGCGGCGGCGTAAACGGCCACGTCTTCCGCCTCCAGTGCCGCACCATCACGAGCCAGCTCGCCCACACATTCCGCCTCGTCTTCATGGACGGCCCCTACACCTCGACGCCGCACAAGGACATCGTCCCCGTGTACGGCGACCTGGGCCCCTTCCGCCGCTGGCTCCCCTGGAGCGAGGACCAGCCGGCGCTGCCCGCCTCCGCGCGGCCCGAGGACATCATGGACGCGTGCCTCGGGGCCATGCGCCAGGACGACGGCTCGGGCCCCTGGGTCGGCGTGCTCGGCTTCTCGCAGGGGGCCAAGGTCGCCATCAGCCTCCTGTGGGCGCAGCAGCGCGCCGAGGCGCTCCTGGGGCCCGGACGGGCGCGGACGGGCTTCAGGTTCGGCGTCATCATGGCCGGCAGCGCGCCTGTCGTCCAGCTCGACGCGAGGCTGCCGCGGCCGCGGGGCGTGGCCGATGCCGCCGTGCTGGGCACCTCGTTTGACGACTGGCCCGAGGATGGTGATGCCTGCGGAGATCATGTCGTCGCGGTCCCGACCCTGCATGTCCACGGGCTGCGGGACGCCGGCTTGGAGAGGCACCGGAAGCTTCTTGGCTTGTATTGCAAGCCTGGGGTCACGAGGCTGATAGAGTGGGATGCGGGACATAGACTGCCTTTCAAGACGGGCGATGTGCAGCTGGTGGTGAGCGGTATGTTGGCCATGGCGAGGGCAACGGGGGCTATTTGAGCGAGATATGAAAAACGGAATACATCTTTCATTTGTTTTTAGTCATGCTCTCGTCTGAGTTGATACGCAGCCGTGTCCGAAAGACACATGCATGACTGGGCCTTCACGATCAGTTGACTATTCATACTTCAAGGGTTGAGAAGAAGACAGAGGTAAGAAAGAACAGGCATTAAATAGACTCTCTGGTGGCACGGCCCCCGCCACGAGCCCCCCCCCCCGGAAACTAGCACAATGCTTCCAATCTATTCAGTATTTTATGCAAAGTATGATTAGGGAACCGTCACCGCCGATGCAATTCTTTCAAAGAGAAACACAGCCCCGCTAACTCCAGCCCTTTTCAATCTTGGAAAGAAAAAGGAAAAGAAAGAAAGAAAGAAACCCGTTTTGTACGGTTCCCGCGTGCACTAAGATAGCCCCGACATCCCGCTTCCGCTCCAAACCCGGCTATCGAATAAGTCCCAAAGAACGCAGTCTATCACAATGAGGCTTGGGATATGCGTTCGCTTCGGCCATCTTCTCCTCGTCTTCGGAGAACCACCCCGTGGCGTCTTCCTGCATCCGCCGTTGGATGATGTTCTCGTGCTCGCATCGGTTTTGCAACAAGTGCAGGAAATTGGCTTCGGCTGTCCTGTCCAACTGTGAGAGCTTGGATTTGCTGTATGACTGTATGTCCTTCGGGTTGACAAAGTAGTTGATCTTGTGTCTCGGCGTGGTGCGTCCTTCCGTGTAGGGCGGCTGGGGAGCATCCCAGTACATCTTGGGCGTTGAGGAGCCGCTCGAGCCGCCGGTGAACAAGGATGATAGGATTGGTAGAATGAAGAAGATCAATATCGGTAGCATGGTGAGCAGGTTCTGCAAGCCACCTTGCTGTTGCTGGTCATCTTGCGCTTCTCGGGGTCGTCGTCTCGGTCTCGCACCCCCAAACTGATGCACCCGAATGCCCGGTCCGCCGCCAAAGTTGAAAACAAATTCGGGTCCTGTGTCAAAAACTACTCTGTCAGTTCAAGGCCGGTGCAAAATCTGGCTGCCAACACGTAGAGTCCAGAATCTCACCTCCAAACCCGCCGCCTCCTCCAAAAGCCCCGCCGCCACCAAAGAACCTGGCAAACATCTCCTCCGGACTCAGTTCCTCTCCCCAGTGACCACCACCCCCGCCGCCCATCCCGCCCGCCGGTTGCCGTGCAGCAAATCCAGAGAAGGGGTTTTGCGCCTGGGCACTTGCGAATCGATTGTCGGGATCGATCCCAAGCTTGTCAAACTTCTCGCGCTTCTCCTTGTCACCCAATATGCCGAACGCTCGGCTAACCATCTTGAAGGCTTCGTCTGCGTGCTCGTATCCATTCTTGTCCGGATGGGTCAATAATGACTGTTTGCGATATGCTTTCTTGATGTCCGACTCGGTGCAGGTTGTCTTGCTGGTTTCGAGGCCGAGGATGTCGTAGAACGCAGTGGGACTACATCTTCGAATGCGGAGTACGGCTTCCTTTTGCTCAACGGTATATGTACGCCCTGGGTTCCCTTGGTTATGTTCGCGGCGCCGAACCGGGTCATCTCCAGTGCTCGCACCCGAGGTCGTGGCGGCGGGCATTGGGGTCTTTTTTTTTTTCTTTTCTTTTTTTTTTTTCTGGATAGATTGCCTAGATAACAGGAGCTGTCGGCCGTGCCAGGACTTGAATCTGCTTCCGGTTGTCGTTTGGTGACGACTTGTTCGATGACGGGCTGCCGCGCTAAAAGCAGAATAACCCCGGCCCAGGTGGATGGGAAGTGGAATTCGAAATTGGAACTCCAGCAGTATGGCCAAGTATCGCTTGGTGCAGTTCAAGTGCGAATATTGCGATGCGTAAAGCGACGGGTTCCAGATACCAAAGTCGACAAATAGAGCACGTACAAATCGACCAACGGGGTATTTGAGTGTCAAGCAAGCTGGCATCAATCCACGTGATGACACAGGCCTACCCTGCAGGTATCAACCTCTTTTATGATATACGACTTTCACACTCGCGATTGGCATCTTGAATGAATTGCTTCGTAGCCTTGTTTTTTATGTGAGCCTTCTTCAATATCTTGTTTGGCGACTATGATGAGTCTGTTGCGTAAGGAAGTGCTTGTGTAGCGATCAAATGCTTTAAGTGCCTTTGTTCCCGTTCATGACAAAATACCTCAGCAGCTACCCCAAATCACTTTTCGAACATGGAGTCCTCCAAGCATCTGTTAATATCATCACCAATTTTTTTTTAAAAAAATCACGACACATCAAGAATGCTAATGCCGCTGAGCGATTTTGCAAGTGCTGCGATGTGAATATGCTCAGCGCCGCGGAGCCAAGCCATCACGTGACATGAGATAAACCAGCCAACACGTCGAGACCCTCCTGCTCGAGCAGTCTATCGCATAACAAGTACAAAATGCAAGGAACAAGAGCGCTATTAAAGCGCTCAGTGTGGAAAGGTTTGTCGAATAATAACGGCCCCCATTCGCTCTGCGCATATAGATTGACCAAATTCAACAGGACCTAACCTGGTGCCGTACGTTCGCCATCGAAATATCCTCCGCCCATGCATTTTCTAATTCCGCACGCAGTCTTCCCATCGTGTTCCCCAAGAAGCAAGGCGACAAAGTCCCCCCTGTGCGGACGCAAGCTCGGTCCGCCACTATATTGCCCAATTTCGTGGGACTCAAATTCGAGATTCACAATGGCAAGGACTATCACCAGGTGACCATCACGGAGGACATGGTAGGCCATAAGCTGGGCGAGTTCTCACCGTACGCTAACACCGTATCAAAACATTGACAAGGCTAAGGACGAAGGACCAAGGGATACTGACTTGTTTTATGGCATCAGGACTCGAAAGGCGAATATATGGGATAGAAAATAGTCCGGCAAAGGGCGCGGAAGTCGGTAAAACACATTTGTAAATTATGGTCAACCGGCCATCAGCATCATGAATTTTCGTGGGTATTGTGAATACAAAATTAATCAAGATGTACCATTCTATTGTGCCCCTTGCCATGCTGGTGACAAAATGAACAAAACGCCAACGGCCACACAACTGCGTAGCAGCTGATTGCATTACGCCCCCAACGCCAATCCCAAATAACAGCCAGAGTCGGAAGCCCCGTTAAGCAGTGGCCCATGCAGTATGATTTCCAAAGTAAAACCTAGCGATAGAACTCGCTTCGCTTAACATTAACACCATACTCTCCGACGGCCATGCCCAGGTCTTCCATGGTCAGCACTGTCCGGTTCTGACTGCCGCCTTGGCCGCCGCCTCCGTACCCAGGACGCTGTATACCCAGCGGTGCTCCCTTGCCCTGATCCTTGTTGCCAGGCTGGCCGGCCTGCTGTCCCGGAATGGGAAAGCCAGCAGCTGCACCCAGAGTGCCCATGGGATTATTGGTATTGCTCGAGGCGCGGATTCGGCTGTACTGATATGCGTCCGCAGCAATGTCTGCTATGAACTTTTGTGTCGCGAGGGCGAGGAGGCGTGCCAGCCGGGGATCTGTCTGTGGTGGTGGAGGGAGACCGGCTTTGGTCATGTAGTAGTTCGTGACGGCATCAGGTATCTGCCTCTTCGTTAGGATGCTTTCCAAGCGATCAACCTTTCAGAAGACCAGAACGCACAATTGGAGCATAATCATCAATCCTATTCAGCAAGTCTCGCAGTGACGTGTCTTTACGCGTTGGGAGTTTCGGGTCTGGTGGTGGCGCGAGCTTAGGTGGCGGATTCGGCCCATCGTGATGTTCAGGTCCGATGCCATTTGTGTTGCCATTCTGGACCGCTTGTTGCGGATCTGAGGCGTCGGGAGCGTCAATGGCCATTTGAAGAGAAATGGCGTGTCGAGGTTTTGGAATGTTCGTTGGATGACGCTTGGCGATGACCACCAAGAAGAACCTGGCGCTCGCAGCATAGTGGTGCTGCACAGTCACGTGACAACAACCATGATGTCAACCTGACATGGCAAACATATATTCTTTCATCAAAACGGAACAACATTGACGATTAGAAATGGACCACCAATTTTCCAGTACTTTTCTTTTCCGTTGAGAGAATTATGCTGAAGCTGACAAATCTACCAGACCGTCATTACTATACACAGCGACAGCTCTTTTCAAAACCGCCCAACTACTATTCCCTGCCGATGAATGCCGCACCGTACAATCAGAGTCTCATCAGACCCAGAGCTTGCATGCATATTGGGTCCCCCACGAGTCACCAAATTCAATCCCACCCGTCAACGCCACCGTGATAGCCATCCCATTATGTGTGCGATCCACACCGCCCTGGTGAAATATTGTCGAGCAAGTCCACTAGAAAACCATGACCTTGCGAATTCCCATGAACCAGTTTTTTTTGAGAGCCTGGTTTTCCCAAAACTCGTATAGCGAACCCTTTAGTGTCATAACCAGCGGCGATGCATTTTGGAGGCGGCCGGTCCCGCGACGGGAAGTTTTAGACAGGAAGCTTGAACTTCTTGCCCTTCAGTACCTTGGTGTAGTAAATATAAAAGAAGTCGCTGTAGAGAACAGTTTGGATGACGCCAGCAACGATGGCAATCCAGTCGAACTTGTACTTGGTGTCCATGAAGTATCGATAGATCCAGTTGGGAATGTACAAAGCTCGGTAGCTGCCAAGGGCAAAGAGGTAGTGTGTCGTGATGGTTTCGGCCTCACCAGTTCTCTGGAGCATGAAGAGCTGAGGCAGGATGGCCACTGACTCGAGCCAAATGGAGAAGGCCCAGAGGATCTCGGAAATGGTGTACTTGTACGGTGCGAGAATGGCGAGAATGGCAGCTCCGGCGAGGAGGTATTGCACGCGGAACGTGTCGACGTTGGGATCGTTGGTGGGCTTGTAAGCATTGGTCATGAGGTAGACTATATATCCTTGAGCGCCGATAAATGTGATTTTGAAAAACAAGTTGTAGAGGCTGTCGGTTGAGAATATATCTGCGCAGTGACGGTTAGTGCTGCTGCTCGAGGCATGAACTGGACGGCTATGTGTCCAACAGGGGGTCGAATTGTCGCACCCATATATCGAGTAACGTAGACGAATAGATAGAGCGCCTGCGACTTGAAGGAGATTCCAGAACAGCTCTGGCAAAAGTTAAGTTAGCAAAGGAAAACGGTCCAGGAAGGCGCCGCAGCGAGCGCATCCACACATACGTTCAGCTGAACCATCTTATGCAATAGGATAAAGATGCTCGCCAGATGCGAGAAATCCGCTAGGAAGCAGTCAGTAAGAAGAGCTGCGGACGCATCACGACGCGCGAATCAGCTCCCAAGTCGGAGTAACGAACCGGCAATGCGGAAGACGTTTAGGACCATGGCGTAGCAGTGCGGCCGGGCTCGCCCAGGTTGCGAAGTAATTGAATGATAGGCGTTTTGGGAAACAGCAGCCGGAGGGGGAATGCATCAAGCTGTTGAGGGCGTTTCTCCTGGCGAAATAAAATAAAATAAAAGAATGGTGGCCTCAATCACGGGGAACAGGCAGTGGGTGTTGGATAGGTGCACAGGGCGTGGAATTCAAGGGAGCCCTTGGCCGCTTGCTTGCTTGCTTGGCTTGCTGAATGCTTGCTTGCATGCGGGAAAAGGACACGACGCGGTAGTTTGGGGGCATTTGATTGCGCTGCGGTGAGCTCATAGGCCCAACAAAGACCCACCGGGCACCGTGCGCGCATGTGGGTGACATAAGCTTGCGCCACGACTGCAAGCTAGGTCTTGAATCGGCTCGTCTGGCAATTGAGCCGTATGATCAAGGTGGAGTTGGTTTGCTTTATATATAGAGCTCGAGAAAGGGCAAGTATTATGCTATTGTAGACTTGTAGGTGCATCTTGATCATCATGTATAGCCGTGTTACTTTTTTTTTTTTTTTTTTTTTTGCGAAATCTGATCTGTAGCTGTACCGTGCGAAAGCGAAGCCCGGCACTTTCATGGCTGGTGTGAGGGCCAATGCGTCCTGCGGTGTGGCGCAGCAGCTCGCCGAGCCTGGCGTGATTACAAATTGCCTAACAAAGGCGATTCCAGATTCCATCGTCGTCCTTGAACGTCTGCAGTGAGTCTTAGCAATCTCCCATGCCATGCTTCAACCTTTCTTGGTACGAGAGTGACTGATTCGGCCCGTGCGCTGGCCTTTAAATATCGAACAACAATCCATTGCAGCAGGATTGCAGGATTTCGAGTCCTACGTTCACAAGGACCTCGGGAGGTACCTCCTATTTACCAGTGACAAACAGTACCAGGTCTTGGGCCTGTATCATCAATTGTATCAACCCGCCTAGCGCATTTGTAATCATCATCATACTGTACTCCGTACGTCATAACCCACACCGCAGTCCTTGGCCGTCTCCCTCAACACCTACCGACATCTGACAAACTACAATTCTCCTCCACCTGCTTAATTGCAAACACAATAATCGTCGCTCAAGTCTTTAGCAATGACCCATCTACCCGGGACGCATGAGCAGTCGCTCTCTGACCCAGATGGCTCGGAATCTGGCTGGATCACCATCCGCGTGACCCATCGCAAGCAGGAATATGCCTTCCAACTCCCCGACGAGGCCACCGTGCCCGATCTCTTTGACGAGATTGCCGCCTCCCTCAGCATTCCCCAGTCCAACCAGAAGATTTTGGTGCCTAGAGGCCCTCTGCTCAAGGCACCGTTCCAAGAACCATACTCGCCACTCAAGCCCCTGCGGGATAAGACACTGATCCTGATGGGCTCGGCTGCCGCAGATGTGCAGGCCGTGCAGAACATGTCGAAGAAAGTGGCCCAACGGAATGCGGCTCGTACAGCGCAGAAGTCCAAGTCCAAGGCGGGCCAGGGCCAACTGGGAAAGCAGAGGCGGCCACCATCACCGGGTCTGTCAGATGAGGCAAAGTACACATTCCTCCAGGTGCGCCCGCTGGAAGGCTTGCCGCGTCCCGAGCGGAGCCAGGCGCTGTTGATGAAACTAAAGGAGGACCCTGGGATCAAAGCGGTCATGCGGAAACACAAGTTCACCGTGTCTCTCCTCACCGAGATGGAGCCCCTCTCCCACACGCAAATGACGCACCAAGGCACCTCAAGAATTCTTGGACTGAACCGCAATCAAGGCGAGGTGATCGAGCTCCGTCTCCGGACGGACGCGCACGACGGGTATCGGGACTACAGAACTGTACGAAAGACATTGTGTCACGAGCTGGCTCACAATGTCCACGGGCCGCATGACCGGCAGTTTTGGGATTTGTGCCACCAGATTGAGCGAGAGGTCGACGCCGCTGACTGGAAATCGGGCGGACGCACCATAGGCGAGACTTCTCGGTACGTCATCTCGGGGCAGGCCATGGCCACGGGGGAAGATGAAAGCCACGAGGATGACGGTGGATGGACAGGGGGCGAATTTGTGCTTGGCGGCATCGGAAACGAAGACACCGGCATGAGTAGGAGAGAGGTTCTGGCACAAGCAGCTTTGGAGCGGCAGAGAAAACAAGATGGTGCGGAGAGAAAAGCCTGTGATGCAGCGGAGAAGGGCTGGAGACCGTGCCAGCGGTCGCAACAACGAAGCGACAAAAGCGAGTGATTCGATATTCGCTGCTGCGTCTATAACAATCACGACGCTTTCGTTTTCCTCTCCCACCCACTTTGGCAAAGGCGTTAGCATGGTAATGAGCGGCCGACATTGATCATACGCATGGTGGAATACAATCTTGGCTTGAGCATAAGTCGAGCGCGCATTCAGCCATATATTGTGTGTTTGTTTAATTACGCACCTATGACATATAATTAGGTAATGACATATTCATGGTACATGATGTAGCAAGATACGAGCGCGTTCATTTCCAGTAATTACGTCAGCTCCAATGTCCGTGGGAGGTCTTGTCTCGAATCACAGCCTCGGTAAGGCAACGGATCAAGCTGCGAACCATCGACGCTGAAATGGAAAGAGTCATTGCGTGAATAGCTCCCCGCAGCATCAATGTCCGGCCTGCCCCTAATGCACCCGCGCAGGTCGATATCCGCATAGATCAGCCCGCAGTCGTCTTCCCACTGCGGACCAGCAATGACATGGGCAATGGAACCGCCGCCAGAGATCCAATCTCCCCTGCCTGGTCCGAGTTCGGAAGGCACCTGGACATCATCCCTTGGACCATGACGAGGAAGGGGCATTTCGCTCGCGTCGTCATCTCGACACAAAACAATTTCATTCCCATCCTCGTCGAACACGGACTTCCTCCGTCTCTGTCGCCCCGACCTTACGGCTGCCACGGCGCTCTCTACTCAGCCCGCTCTTGCCCCGCACCAGCTCCGTCGCCAGCCGTGCCGGCTTTGGTGGGGCTGTTGGCCGGAGAGGCGGTTCCGACGCGGATTCCAGGCATGGCTTGCAGGGTTGCCTGCCACTGGTTTGAAGTTGAAGAAAGGGGGGAGGGGAGGGGGAGGGTTGAGTTCACGACCTAGGAATGAATAACCTGGGTTGGGATTCAGTGGTTGAGTAGGTAGGTATGCATCCTCTATCCTCTGTCCTCCATACGCGTTTAATAAGCGCCCATCTAGATTGGTAGATCTGAAATGCAATAGGCCAATCAGAAGAGCAGCTTCACGCTCCGGAGATCCACAGCATCCTCGGGTCGGTTCCAACTCTCCCCTTACCCTCTTACACCCCATTGAGCTGTTTAGACTAAAAAGCAGCGACCGTGGCCAGTCGCAATTTCGGAATATCACTTTATCATTTAATACTGCTGCATCTATGGTTGCTATGTCAAGATGTACTTATGTGCGCGAGCCATCGCCGAGTGCACGTTTGGCTACTATATCTCACCCGCCTCTGGAGAGCAGCATGACTTGGACGCCACGCAGTCATGAGACACTCGATGCAAGTATCGGCGATCCCACACCACGTCGTCTGTATCGACAAGTACGAAGAAGGATGGGCTGATAATGAAGTAGATTTGGTGCGTGATTCAACGTTCAAAAGTTCCGACCAGACGTGGGTTCTCATTCCTGGTGCCATTCCGGCTGGGATAGATGGATAGGATAAGACCCCGCTTGAGTGAAGCCCTGGCTTGGCTTCTTCATACTGTTTGTACTCTGAAGAGTTACTCTTGTCCATTACTTGCCCTACATTTCAAGGGCCAAGACATTTTCGGCACTAGGGAAGCGAGCACGTATGACGTGCTATCGCTAGTATACCGCTAGTGATGTATCCGTACGGAGTATCATGAAGAGCGATGAATGTCACGGGGTAAAAGCCGCCTGCTGGTAGGTATTTCCGAGCAGCCAATAAGTTGTTGTCCGTTTCGAGTGAACTTGTAACCTCAATCCTTGTGTAATGTAAGCATGCAAACCATCTACATCCCGCGCTTGATGCTCGATGCTGTCGTCAAGAAACAGAACCATGGGCAGGGTTGAGAGCCCAGATGAACTTATTAGCGGAGATTCGTGGAGGTCTCCCTCCTTAACCTAAGTACCTCGCCAAACTAAGACCAAGGTGGGCGGATAATGCGCCTCCCGATCCCTTGCCAATGCTGATGCCACAAACCTAAACCCTTTTTGTAACATAACTATGTACTTTCGCACCGGCACAACAGCGCAATTGTACCACCAAATTGGTGTGATCAGGAACAACAACTCATCACGACGATGTCGTCAGAAGATTATAAAAATCCTCTCACCCAGCCCAGTCCTCATTGGCCAGCCGTTGTCCGCCCTGAGATCTGTCACGATGAGACCCAGCAGGTTCCGATCGAAAACGCCACAGCCCCATTCCGGAAGTTGTCACATTCCACCTTTCTCGTGCGAGACTCACCTGATGACTTTTGATTACTTGGGTAGTCGGAGCAAGCAAGCGAAGTCGAATAGAGTTTTTCTGGTTTCTCGAAGCCCAGCATACCTGGAGTCAAGGAAGTTCGGAAAAATTATAAATTGCGCTTGCAAGACTGTTTGTGCCATTCGCATGTTTTCCCCGTCTTGCAACCAGAAAACAAAAGTATACGAAACCTTTTTGAAAAAAAAAAAAAAAAAAACCACTTTTTTATTCCGGAAAAACTTTCCAAGCTTTTTTATTTTTAAAGTGCCTTGGTGATATCTTCTACCGCCAAGATGAAGTCAGCATGCATTGCCCTCGTCTCCCTCTTCGCGAGCGCCACCGTGGCTGCACCGACAGGCACGGACAGGATGATGACGACGGTGAGCTCCAACAAACGTAAATCCCTTGCCGGGGGGTTTTTTTTTTTTTTTTTTTTTTTCAGATTAAGATGAGCTAATGCAGGACCTGGCCCGGGATTAAAAAAAAGAGAGACAGCCTAGGCGCATCGGTTAAATCGCCGATTGGGATCGCCGGCGATCTGTCGAACAGCGTGGAGAGCGCCGACGGCAAGCTTGAGGCTGGTGTTGTGGGGGCCAAGAAGGATCTTCAGAACGGCGTCAAGGGGGCTGCGGGCGATTTGGTCACGGGGGCCCAGGGTGCGGCGAGCGATGCGGTAGATTACATTGCCGGTGCTGTCAAGGGCGCCGAGGGTGCTGCTGGGGACGCTGCTAAGACAGCTGCCGGGGCTGTCAGTTCTGCCGTCGGAGCGGCCACTGGTGCCGTCAACGGCGCTGTCAACGGTGCCAAGGGGGCCGCCAACGGTGCTGCCAACGCTGCTGCCGGGGCCGCCAACGGTGCTGCCAACGCTGCTGCCGGTGCTGCTGCCGGTGCTGCCAACGCCGCCAACGCCGCCACGGGTGCTGTGAATGGCGCTGCGAATGGCGCCCAGGCAGCCGCTGGCAGTGCCCTCAGCACTGCTACTGGCACGGCCACCGGCGCCGCTAACGCCGCCATAGGATCTGCTGGCAACGCCGCCAATTCTGCCACTGGAGCCGCCACTGGAGCCGTCAACGGAGGGAAAGGCTTGGTTGGAGGCGTTCTGGATGACGCGGCAAGGGCTCACGACGGTGTGGTCGATGCCCTCGACAAGATCACCAACGGCGTGAATGGTGTGACCGCTGGTGTTCTGGGCGCCGCTGCCGACATCGTCAAAGGCGCAAAGGGTCTGAACGAGGGAGTCAAGGATGGCACTGCCAAGGCTGTAAACGGCGCTACTGGCTTGACTGGCAGTGCCATCAGTGCCGGCAGCGACATTGCTAAAGGAGTCGGACGCTAAGCCAAGCATGGGTCAAAGTGAACAACAACGACGACGACAACAACAACGGCCAACAGTCGCGCTGAGTTTGATTCTGAGAAGCATGACTGCCAGAAGTAGCAACACCTATCCCTAGTTTCGTCCCGAGAAACAGCCACTACCTACCTACTCTAGATAGGTAGCACCACAGACAACTCGTAACAAGCCTTTTAGTTCTTGAACCACCACTCATGATTGAAAAAGTATCCATCTCTGAACTGTGTGATAATGGCACGTGTGATGAGTTTGCGGCAGCAGGCTTGGCCACGACCAAGTGACCGCCTCTTGTATGGTGAGTCCGACCTTGACCGTCAACAGGTCAGCAGCTACCGCACCCTGAGAAGCAAACCCCGTTGCCCATCATTGCCTTTTAACGCGGCCGGACCCGGTCTTCAGTCCAACACCAAGAACAATCAGGATCCTGGTCAGCACCATCGGGGCCGTCATCCAAAACGCGGCATGATCCTCCGCCGTCCAGTTGCTGACCTTGAGCCAAGCGCCCCAACCGCCAACTGCTCCGGCGACAGAGTGGCAGAACGGGATATCGCTCAGCAGCATGCCCGCGCACGAGAAACGCCACAGACGCGGACCGTCAAAGCTCCGCAGCACGATGCCCTTGACGAATGCGAAGTAGAGCTAGCTGCCTCCCAGGCCGGTGTACAAAAAGGCCGAATCGCCGGTGAAGGTGCCAACGCCTCGGGTCATCGAGGCCAGGTAGGTCTGCGGGGAGGTCAAGACCAGAGCGGCCCCGCCAACGGCCAGGAGTGGCTCGATGGTGGTTGTGATGAGCCGATAGGCCGAGGGAATAGTGTCTGTAGCCGAAGCTGACATTCTGGGGCCGTGAGGTGGTAGGTAGGTAGGTAGGTAGGTAGGTGTCTTGGGATGGATGCCATTTCCACGGAAGCACGGAAAGCTGGGGTAATAAGGTGGTAAGCTTTTATGACGCAATAAGACCACGCGTTTGCGCGGCATTACTAATTCACACTACCTACGGACAGAGTAGAGAGTAGGGAGAACGGAGAACGGAGAACGGAGAACGGAGTATATTTAGTAATGCCGGAAACCCCAGCTTTCTGCTGACATCGGGTATCCTATTTAGGTCTAGCGCCCATGTTATGCCGAGTCATGAGTTGTGACCCCTGCATATTGGCGGCGCCCAGTTGCGGGGAGCCGGGTAGCAGGGTAGCAGGGTCTTTCCTACCTGAGGTACCGAGGTACCGAGGTACCTAAGTTATCTCCTTCTCACGGCCTCTCCTTTCTGTACGTACCAAACCAACCGTGTTGATTCGTTTTTCTCCAGCCCTCCTCCCTACCGCGTTATCACGTCGAGACAACGAAGAAAATGGACAGCAAGATTCGGAATCCTTCTCATGCACGGGCCAATGCGCCCACATCCAACGCCTCTACGTGTCCCCAACATGCTTCCCCAGCGGAAGGCTGTATAACATCTCGAGAACAAACACGTACCGCGGCCGGCCCGGGCTTTTTTGCCCAAGCCCCCGAGCGCAATCCGCATGAATATGGCCGAAATGCGCACAACAACCAGAAAAAGTGCGCAAAACAAGCTTCGGATTTCTTCAAGGACAGTGTCAAGCGTGCTCGAGAAAGATGTCAGAGGTACGAGGTCTTTACCTGCCCAACTGCGTGTCGCTGATATTATACTACACGATAGCAACGTACTGATCGGTGCTATATTCAGACAAATGGAGACTGACAGACAACTTCAGGAGTTAAACATCAGCCGACAAAGACAGGACCTGATCTGGTCTAGCTCTGGCCGAAAAGAAGGGCGGTATCTGCGGTTCCTGCGAACCAAGGACAAACCCGAGAATTATCAGACCATCAAGATTATCGGCAAGGGTGCCTACGGCGAGGTCAAACTGGTGCAGAAGAAGGCTAGCGGTCAGGTCTACGCGATGAAGTCTTTAATCAAGACGGAGATGCTGCAGAGAGAGCAGCTTGCGCATGTTCGGTCGGAGCGCGATGTTTTGGCAGAGGCCGAAAGTCCATGGGTCGTGAAGCTGTTCACAACCTTCCAGGATGCGCATTTTCTCTATATGCTTATGGAATTCCTACCAGGTGGTGACTTGATGACAATGTTGATCAAGTACGAAATATTTCCGGAAGATATAACCCGGTTTTATGTGGCAGAGTGCATCTTAGCCATCGAAGCTGTGCACAAGTTGGGCTTCATCCATCGGTAAGCCATGTCTCGACGTGTCACTTATCGAAACGAGTACTGACACTGTTGTAGAGACATCAAGCCGGACAACATCCTCCTGGACCGCGGCGGCCACGTCAAGTTAACCGACTTTGGTCTCTCTACGGGCTTCCATAACGTGCATGATAATAGCTATTACCAGCAGCTACTTCAGGGCAAGTCCAACAAGCCCAAAGACAGAAACTCGGTCGCAATCGACCAGATCAACCTTACTGTCAGCAACCGGTCGCAGATCAATGAGTGGCGGCAGTCGAGGAGAATGATCGCATACTCTGCTGTCGGAACATCTGATTACATTGCGCCGGAGATTTTCACAGGCCAGGGGTACTCGTTTAGCTGCGACTGGTGGTCTCTCGGCACGATCATGTACGAGTGCTTAGTAGGATGGCCGCCGTTCTGCGCCGAGGACCGCTACGACACGTACCGGAAGATCGTAAATTGGAGGCAGACTCTGTGTTTCCCTGACGATATCCAGCTCGGCGTGGAAGCCGAGAGCCTGATTCGAGGGTGAGTGAGCTTTGCTTTTGCAAATCCCACATCAGCCGACCTCGTGCTAGTGCTAACGAATCCCAGTCTGATCTGCAATCCCGAGGACCGAATCGGGCGCGCCGGGTCGGAAGAGGTGAAGTCGCACCCTTTCTTTCGAGGGGTCGAGTTTGACAGTCTGCGCCAGATCAGGGCGCCCTTTGAACCACGCTTGACTTCCGAGGTCGACACCACGTATTTCCCGACCGACGATATAGACCAGAACGACAATGCTAGCCGACTGAAGGCGCAAATGGCACAGCAGGCGGTCAACGGCGTTGGTGCCGCGGAGGACTCGCTAGATATGAGCTTGCCCTTTATCGGCTACACCTTCAAGCGGTTCGACGCCAATTTCCGCTAATGTGCCTGGGCTCATCCGCCTTTGCCTGCCTTGTCCCTCTGAGGGGGGTGCTATAAGGATGCAATAAGGGATTGGTCTGATTTGCTTGTATTAGTTCGCTGACCTGGATTCTAGATGATCCAGCCGAGTTGCTTCGGGACCAGGTGATGGAAAAGTGAGATATGGATGTACAACCTGAAAAATATGACTGCGTAGTAGGGCGATTGCAAATAAGACGTAAATCGAGTGTCCACTTTTGAAATGCGATGGTTTGCTGCTTGCCTGTCTTGTGCATATTCAGTCGTAAAGACGGCCTGAGCGTCTCTCGTCTCTTCGACCTAATCACACTGAATGGAGTAATGCTATTAGTACTGGTACGCTGCTATCTGTTGTCCATCCAGTGAAGATCCAGAACAGCTAGAGACTTCGAATGCATTCCACGCCATCCGCGAATGCAGAACATGCTATCGAAGGACCTGACTTAGCAGGGGCCTCATCTTTGCTCGACTTTCAGAGGCCTGCTGGTTAGTTTAGTACGTAATGCTCCCGCAGCAACGAATTTTTGAACCTGAAACGGAAGAGGTACATCTGCGCTTTCCCCCAAGGAACACCAAACCGACACGTATTATATAGAAGCAATTGCCCTCCGATGCTCGCACACCTACCAACGCTTTTACGACTACTAAGCGCCACTAAACCGCAATCAATTCCACCAAGATTCGGCATCGTCATATCTGTTCCTTGTGCTAGGCTGTGCAGATACAACCAGATAGAAGTGATCCATTGCCTCCCATCTCCTACGGCCTCTTATACTACCTCTTGTTCTCTATTGCTCGCTGCACTTCGTTGCCTATTTCTAGGCTTCAATTATTGGTGGCCACCCACATCAATGGACATCGTGCCTTCCAATCAATCGAGATTGCACCGGTGTTTTCTCTTCCCATTTCCGCTTCTGGTCCTTCGGGATCAATCGGGATCGCGCCCCGCCGCTCGTTGCGTCTTTCCTAGGTTCAGTTTTGGCTGCCTTCCACATCGGTAGATATTGCCCCTCGGAATTGATAGCTGAGATCGCGCTTATGTAGCTCCTGTAGTCGTTGGTCCATGTTGCACAGCAGGGTCTCACTAGACCTAACAAGACAACAAGACGATAGAAGGCAGCAGAGTCCAAGTAGGCCCAACAAGGCAACAATTGACAGCTGGCAGCAACGAAGGCAACAGAAGCAACAATTGCTGTAGCACCTGGAAGCGAAAATAGAAAAGAAAGAAGAACAAGGGTGCGGTATCGATCGATTAGAAGGCACAACAGCTTTCAATTGCAAAAGGCAGCAATGGGTTGAACCTGAAAATAGGCAACGAACGGCGCCGCGATATCATCCGATGGCAAAAGGCAGCTAAATTGAACGTAGGAAACAGGCCACGAACGACCGCGCAACCTCAAATGATTCCAAAGGACAGAAGGCGGGAGGGGGAGAAGAATACCTCTTTAGATATCGATTGATCGGAAGGAACAGTCTCCCTTGATGCAGGGGGGTACCTATAATAATTGATAGAAAACAACCGGTTGTATCTAGAAGCAGCAGGCGATAGAAGGCGACAGGTTGCTTCTATCTAGTTGATTGACAGCTGAGGAAGCAAAGTGCAAGGAACAGATATTGACGATGCTGAATCTTGGTGTGAACGTGCGGTTTGGTGGCTTTTAGTAGTAATAAAAGCGCTGGAGGCGCGCAAGAATCGGAGCGCAAATGCTACTATCTGTTATGTGCCAGTTTGGTGCTCCTCAGGAAAGAGAGGCTTGCTGCTAATAAATAAGAGTAGGGTTTTGTGACCGGTCAATGTGGTTTGGGAATCAATGCTGGCTGTATCCCGGGTTGGGATGGCACGCGCATGTTACAGGCAAGGCAGTTGTTCCCTGCTCGCTGGGAAAAACTCGTCCAGTCGGGACTCGTAGATTGTCGCATGCGAGAGATAGCGGAGACAACGAGCAATGGTTCCGTATCTCATCGAGGACCTTAAGGCTTCACGAAAATGGGTTCCCGGAACCTCAGCTGACCTTTGGTCGCCTTGGTGGAACAAGACGTGTGACGTAGCTCCTTGTAGCTCAGACGATTATTAGCTCCTATTGTAGTACCAAGTAAGCTATTTTAAGGTGCCTTCTCTTTCTATGCTTTAATTGGCCCACTACCCCTATCAGTTGCATTTGTGAAGCCTTAGCAATGGATTTTTGGACGCACAGCAGCAGGCTGTACCCAAACAGAAGAAGGACCTCCGCACCTGATACTTTTTCCCTCTGTCCGCCTCGAACACAAATAAAAACCCTTGAGACGCTAATAATCGGAATTGTGCTGCAAGAGAGCGGTTGTGGCCTCTTGATGTTAGATATCGGCTGGGATGTAGCGTGCTGTCGTTAGTTGCGAAGTTTGTGTTGTTCTAATGCTGGGCATGTATGTGGTTGTGTTGGTTGTGTTTTGTGTTTGACCGCGTGCGCGCCACGGTATAGGAAGGGGAAATTGCAGGAGCTAGCTCTTTCCGCTTTGGGCTTAATTAGTTGCTGCTGTGCGTTCTTCCAAACTTCCTGTGCCACGCCCCACTTTAACTTCGCCATTACGTGGGTACTTGCGGGACTTTTTTTTTACCATTGACACAAGACAAATCTTATTATTCCCAGATGTGGCTTGGTCGGATCCTCCACCTTGTTCTGACCCCGGCGAGGCCCAACGACGGCCCAACAGCAGCCCAAGGCTTGCATCAAAGATGGATGAGCTGTTTGTCGACCAGACATACGACGGCCGCCCATACCAGTACATCAAAGCCGAGAGAACGCCTTCAAGAACGGCTATATCTCGTTCTTTCTCCCGCCCTTGGGAATTGTCCAGCTGTCAATCAATTGGCTTTGCTTTGGTGGACTGTTCGCTAGGAAAGCCACGCCGAAAGGGACCAGTCAGTATCGACTTGTCTGTCCTCACTGGTCAATCTCAGATGGGCAACCCAGAAACCAGCAATTCCAAAAAGGACAGACCATCATCAAAAGCTGAGGCAAGCTATAAAACGGAGTGTTGGACCAAGAAAGACTGACGAATTTGCTTTCCCTAGTAAGAGGGGCTACGGGGCCGATGAGAATGCTAGATGCTGACTGCTGCGTTAGTCATAATCTGCGATTGAGAGGTGTGGCGATCAGCAAGTATGTTGTTTGAAAAAAACCCTTTCCCAAGACAAGCAGAATCAGAGATCAGAAGGGGCTGGCCAGTTTGCTGTTCGTCGCGCGAAATGCACACCGGTGAAGCCCCCCCGCGGGTCCATGTCCAGGCATTCCCCCGGAAGAGCGGAGTTCTCGAATGCTTGTGGGCGTTTTGGTTCCGGGCATCCTGTCCTAGTCTTGGTGAAAACAGGGAAACCGCCATAGCCATATGAGGGCTCGTGCTGTACGCACCAACAACCAACAACCAGGAGATTTGACCCATGGATTCGTCACGGATATTCGGTTACTTTGCACTCTGTGGATCCCTAATCAAAACATTGATAGATCAGACTTGACTGCACTGACCCTCTACGAGCGGAAAAGTCATCTCCAGAGTGGACTGGAAGCCAATGCCATGCCTCACGACTCGATAATGCTATTATGTTACAAGAGTAGATTGGTTGGTTTACTCGTCAGCTCCAAAAAAAAAAAAAAAATCCTGCGCTTTCCTTCTTTCAACCTCATATCTTCGCACCCAGCGGTTAACTCATATAGTGGTAAGGAAGATTGCAAAACATTGCGACACTCGGCGGCATGTCGGCAAGGAGCTGACAACGATTTCAGATATCCCATCTCTCCTGATCCTGCTTGTCTAGGAAGAGGGTTTATTATTATTATTAAATGGTTTTTTTTTTTTTGGAAACAACATTCTTGCACATCGTCACACCTCTCTATTGCCGAATATGGTTGACATAGCGGCCATCCTTTTTGGTGTTTTCATCGGCCTGTGGCCCCTGACGATGGCCAAGGTAATCCAGCAAACTCGGACCATTGCGAAATCTCGAGCATACCACAACGCCTACCTCTACATGATATGGATGGAGTCCATCGTCAACCTCATCTTTTCCATCATCACCTTTCTCTACAACATTAGGCAGATCCCCGGCAGCATACCGTTCTACCTTGGCTTAGGTATGCTCGCCCCTGACTATCCATCGTCAATTCCTCCCGTCAAGTGGGCGGTAAATGCACTTTCTAACGCTTCATCCTCGTCCTCTCGCAAGTTGCGCTCTGGGCCATCCAAACCCAGCTACTCTCCCAGATCATCGCCAACCGAGTGTCCTTGATCATGGCCAACAAGGACAAGGCGTTCTGGCTAAAATTCGGCCTCTTTGTAACCATTGGCGCAGTCAACATCGCGGTGTGTGTCATCTGGACATCGGCATCCCGTCAAGATGCAACGCCAGGGGCGAAGAATCTGAACATGATGTTCGAGAATGCCGAGAAGACTTTTTTCCTTGTTGTCGATCTTGGGTTGAACCTGTTATTCATATACCTTGTGCGCTCCAGATTGATCGCCCTTGGCCTCGGCAAGTATTGGAAGCTGTTCAACTTGAACATCGGCCTTGTCTGCCTCTCTACAGCCATGGATGCAGCTTTATTGGGCATGCTGAGCTTGCAGGACCCGTATATGTGAGTAGGGGGTTCTACCTCTGTCCCTTGCGGAAAAAAAAAAAAAAAAAAACTCAAAGGATGACCGAACGGCCAAGACTTTCTAACACAGAGGACAGCTATGTTCAATTCTCGCCAGTCGTCTACACCGTCAAGCTTAACATCGAACTCACCATGGCAGCTTTGATTGCCAAGATTGCCAAACAAGCCGTACACAGCAGCCATAACGTTCGCCCCGCCCCAACTAACCAGGGCTTCGGAAGGAATTATGCCAGGGTGGACGAAGAGAGACGAGTCGCTACCAGCGTTGGCCACGGGGAGATGTACGGACACGATGCCATGATTCAAAAGGCTCGCCAGGACAGTAGCGAGTCAGGTGTTCCTCTGCGGGAACTTGAGCGTGATGCCGGCATCTTAAAGACCACCACCACTACTGTTGTTGCTGAGGAAAAGCCGGATTACCCTTCACATGCGCTGCCGATGGACAACAGTAGGCTGAAAGTGCGTACACGCTTGAGTGACTGAATTGGGCATGTTCAGTCCACATGGCCACGGTGGTGATCCGCGACACATCTATCGAACCACACCACTCGACGTTATCAAAACCTCGGAAGCTCTAATAATAATCTATGCAAGTCATCACTCGTAATATGCAATTCCATAATAGATGTATGTTAGAGCCGTTTCAACTTTCTTATAGTAGTTTAGTATAGGGATAATAGAGGCTTAGACTGGCTCATAGTCACGACGGACATGGAAGGGATGCGATGCGCAAACCGGGGCTTGCAAAGTAAGTCGAAGTCCGTACTCTGACTGTATATCAAAGACATGGATGGACCCTGTGACTGCAAACGAACCTTATGGCCACCGCTTCCTCGCCGTCTGGTTGCTTCCAATCAATATACATGTAATAAAAGCTGCTGTCAACGCCGCGTGTACACGCCCGTGCTAACAGCATGATACCCCTTCATCCCAACCCGCGCCGCCAAATCACTCCTCCACGATTCGCCCCTACCAAGCCGTTCAACCACGGCGGCAAAGGTCCATCTCGGCCTCCAGCCAAGCTCCCGCACAGCCCTGCTCGAGTCATACACACGATCAACCCGCGCCGGATAGCCCCAGCCCTTCTCCCCAAACACCTTCTCAGCAACCTCACACACGCTGGCAAACACCCGCCGCGGCTCACGATCCAGCGCAACGAGCACGTCAGCCTCGTCACGAAACGGCGACGGCGCGCTGATGACGTACTTTGCCCACCCGATATCCCTCGCCCTCGCCATCGCACACACAGCCGCAGCCACGACATCCTCGACATCGCACCTCCGATACGCCATCTCAAGAACCTTGAGATTCTCATCAGCCAAAGAGCGCCGCGCAGCAGCATCGTCATCCTCCTCAGGGAAGAAGCGGCTCGTCCGCAGCACAACCACCGGCATCCCCGTCTGCCCATGCACAAGGGCGCACATGTCCTCGGCAGCAGCCTTTGTCACGCCGTAGATGTTCTTGGGCCTGGGCACCACGCTCTCGTCGATCCACGCCGCGGGCGATCCGGGCCCCGGGCTCAGCGCCAGGCCAAACGTGCTCGTCGTGCTGAAGAAGACGAAGCTCTCGATGCCGTTTAGCCTGGCGGCCTCTTCGAGCAGGACCAGCGTGCCCTTGATGTTGGTCTCGATGAATTGCTCTCTTGTGTGGCTCCCCACGTGTGGCTTGTGGAGGGCTGCTGCGTGCAGGACGTGCTTGATGGGGTTGGCTTGCAGGATGCTGGAGACTTGCGCGCGGTCCGTGATGGGCGCGACGTGGTGCGTTGTGGGTGACGCGAGGATGTCGACGCCGAGGGGGTTGAAGCCTTGGGATGGCAGCGCTAGCATTAGGGCTGTGCCGAGGTGGCCTGATGAGCCGGTGACCAGGACATCGTGGGGAGGCATTTTCTGCCAGCGTTGATGGCAGTTCTGGCTTGGGGTTTCCCACAACTTTTTATGCTTTGCCACTGTTTGCAGATTGGTTTGAAGCCAGCTCAACTTACTAGTGACTGCGGCGTCATCAGCCCGCCGCATGCCGGAGTGGCCGTGTTTCGGTCGCTTGAATCAAATTAGGGCCTCTTTCATCGGCGAGTGAGTCAGACTCGCCGGCGGCAACTTGCTGCAATTCAGCCGCTTCGCGAAGAAGGCACAACTGCCGGAAGCGATCTGAGGTTGTGGCTTAATCATAAGGACGATTGCATCACTCAACCTGGTTTGGTTGCTACTGTTTCCATTCGCTGCCTCACACTAGACGGCAATTACTATAGCCATAGCAAGTTCACTATTGTTGTAGGATATGTTTCCGGTACAAAACATAATTGGTCCGCATTTCGCGCCTACTACCTCCTAAGGTCTGGACTGCTCTCATAAAGGCAAAAGAGATATGAAATCTTCACGTTCGAATCAACACCCTCACCACCAAGCCCCATCCGGTCTTGCTCTCCCAGATGCCCAACTCATTTTCCCGTCGGAATGTCGTCTCCTCGGCGTCGACAGTCATGCTAACATCGTCTGACGTAGTTTGGGATCGTGCCGCTGTCTGAGATGGCGGGTTTGGCACCGACGCTCCAGCGGAAGGGCCGTCCTTTTTGAAAAGAGACCACCGACCAGCCTTCTTGGCTTCCTTGTTCCGTTCCACCTGGGCTTTTACTGTTTGTCTATCAACAGATGCTGTTGCACAACTTGGCTGAAGATGCCTGGCCAAACGGTGCGCCATGTCTTCGTCTGTCCACCAAGACTCGGCTTCAGAGTTGAATTCGTCGCTTGCCGCGGCATCCTTCCATAGTCCCACTTTGTCAAATTCATTGTCGTCCTTGCCAGATGATCCAGATAAGTCGCAAGTGACAGCGGGTCGATTTCCGTCCCCGTCTATCTTGGTGTGTCTTTTCACCCTAATCAGTTTGACAACGTGGCCGCTTCTTTTCCTCTCCGTGTCACTATGTCTCCAACTCTTGTCGATAGCCTCGCCCGGAACGAAGGTCGCTTCCACGAGGTCGGGCGGGGGATTGATGCTTGCGACGAGATCGAGTAGTTCTTCGACGTAGGGGACCAAGAGTGATAGTGTTTCGTAGTCACGTTGATCTCGTGTGGACGACCTTGCCGCCTGTTCTTCTAGGATTCTCCCGCGCAGGCCAGAGAGTTGCGCAGAGAAGAGCGACGAGATAGCTTTCGAAGATGAAGCGTCTCGTGCGATACGTGCATATGCTGACGATGCTGCGCTCTCTGAAGCACCTGGCGCGGACGTGTACGGTGGCGGTAGTTCCTCGTCTTGCTGAGATTTTGACGTTGGAGACATTTCGCCAATCTCTTGCGAATTACACGTAAAGAGGAGTGTGTAGGGCGGAACTGTTGAGTGGATGGATTATTGGCCAAGGACAAGCTCAAACCGGTATAAGACTAACCTGGGCGCCGGTTACACAAAACAAGATCCGCCGCTGTGCGTCCACTAAAAGAACAAGCAAACCACAGCTTAAGCAACAAATTCAGTGTTTATAGAGCCGGCCTGATCAAAACGAGACTCGGTCGAAGCGATGCGCAAATAACCTCGGCATTAGTTCTCAGCTACGTCGCCGGGCAGCACGAACAAGGGAGCCAGATTAGACAAGATGAGGCTCGTTATGACAGCCGAGGCGATTCTCGGCCAATTCGAACAACTCATCTCGGACGAAGGAACTGAAGTGGCCACAAGACGGACATTGCAGGGAGAAGACTGGCACAACCACATTGAAGACTAGGCATTGATAACAATTGGAGACACCACCATGGAGGATGAGGCCCACGGGACGAAGAAGGGTAAGCTCCGCTAGCTGCTGTATGTAAGGAAAGGCTAGTGGTAGCTGTGTGGGGATGAGGGATGATGGGAGGCGGAGCAGCCTGGCTGAGTCTTGGCGGCAGACATTTATCTCGGTGGCTGTGAGCTGAACTGTTTGTCCATCGAATTCCACTGCTAATGAATGGATTCAAGGCCAACGTGCTCGCGTAATTGGCTGTGCATTGGAAGAATGGCCCGTCATTGGTGCTGCAACTGGTAATTAGAAACGAGGCTGACTAGTACATAAGTCAGAGAAGTTAGCCCACACTAACCTTCCCAGCACCAAGTCCAGACTTGACATGAAAGTGCCCGGGCTGAACAGTTCTCGACCGAGAGAGAGTGTATTTGATTTAGCCCATGCTAAGGAATGACGTGGTATGCTATTGATTGAAAGTAGCTTACAGTAGGCCGAAGTGAATTTCAATAGCATGGCATAGCATGGCATAGCATGGCATAGCATGGCATAGCCCGCCCAGTGTCAGGGTCCAACCAACCCGCCGCGAGAGTGAGGAAATGATGTTCTGAAAGATGCTGGCCAAGCCTGGCTACTGACAATTGTCAATCTCCCTTCCAGTTCCGTCAAACATGAGACAAGCGCAGAGCTTGCCACGACGTGCAGGCGGTACCCACTATTCTCTGGCTCCCCCGCTTCGCTTGTTGCCTGTTGGAGTCATCGCCAGGTGTGGGTCCCGTGACCACCCGTGACCACCCGTGACCTAAGGTGGTGTTCTTGGCGCGGGCGGAAGGAAGGATGAGCAAATAGGCGGCAGAGCACGGCTACTAACACGGCAGGCTTCCAGAAGCCTCAACAAAGCTTCCATGATCCATCCATGCCACGTTTCGCCCACTCGAGCTGAAGAGTCGAGACACACCCATGGCATCCACTCGCAACAGGCGAAAAGAGTTTCCGCCTTGGACTTGGATCAGGCTTTCTGCAAGCCAGCCTCACTTCCGGCCATGTTAGCTGTGCAAGCCGTGCTCGCTGGCGATCGAGTCCCGCGAACAAGTTTGCAGAGAGAGGCGCTTGTCAGATGAGGGGGTCGCCATGCTCGACATGCTCGACATGCTCGAGCTGGCTTTCTCTGGTTTGCTGGCCCCGGCGGGATATAAGGTCGCGATGCAGCCCGCGAATGCGAATGTGGCCAATTCTTCTGGATCCTTTCTTCACCCCTCGTCTTACTCTTGAAGAGCAGCAAGGCTATCTGTCAAAGGCACGAACTTGGCTTTTAGTTACGATAGCAACAGCGTCTTTCCAAGGACTACTATTCCGTTTGTGACCAGCTATTCTTTGTACGCCATCGTCACTCATCTACCGGCGCCATCCAGAGAACTTTTTGCTTTATTCCTTCTTTTCCACATTCCTTCCATACTCTTCGTCTTTCATAATGTCCTACAGAATCTCAGGCCCCGATGAGTACCTCGCCGTCACCGGTATGGGCGTCCGTACCGTCAAAATCACCAAAGCATCTTGGGTATGGCCGTTCCAGCGATGCAGCCGCTTCAGCGTCCAGCCGCATGATTATGCAATGGACTTGCGAGCCATGACCAGGGAGAAGCTGCAATTCGCCCTCCCAGTTGTCTTCACCGTCGGCCCAGACGTCAATCAGCGCGGGGCCAACTCTCGCTTCGAAGATGCGCCTGAGGACGGAACCCCAGGGCGGCGCGAGGACCGTGGTGACGCTCTGATGAAGTATGCCATGCTCTTGGCCCAGTCTCAGAATAGCAAGGACGACCAGGGCACCCATGTTGCCAGCATTGTCAAGGGCATCATCGAGGGTGAGACACGCGTGTTGGTGTCGAGCATGACCATGGAGGAGATCTTCACCGAGCGAGAGGTGTTCAAGAGGCGTATTTTCCGCAACATTCAGAGCGAATTGGACCAATTCGGGTATGTGCACAATCTCTCCCCTTGCAGATTTGAGTCACAAAGAAGCCACACTAACGAATCTCTACAGCTTGAAGATTTACAACGCCAATGCACGTAACCCCCTATTTTGAGCTCTAAGCTGCCCCGCTCCGTCTTTCTTCAAGATGACAACGACTAACATTCTCCGCAGGTGAAAGAGCTCAAAGATGCTCCAGGCTCCGTCTATTTCGAGTCACTCTCTCGCAAAGCGCACGAAGGCGCCACCAACCAAGCTCGAATCGACGTGGCGGAAGCCCAACTCCGCGGTAACGTTGGCGAGGCCCAACGCAAAGGCGAGCAGGACCGAGAGATTGCCAAGATCAACGCCGAGACAGCAGTCCAGAAGACGGAGCGTGACATTGAGCGCGCCCAAGCCGAAGCCCAGCTCAACACGAAACAGTACATGCTTAACCGCGACGTGGACATGGCGCGCGTGGAAGCCCAGCGAGCTCTCGAGTCCAAGGATGAAGAGCTCAAGAAGCAGGTCGAAGTCAAGCGCGCCGCCGCCGAAGTCGAGCGCCTGCGTGCAAGGGATGTCGTCAAGGCAACCATTGCCCGAGAAAGCAAGCAGCAGGCCGCCGATGCAGCAGCCTACGAGGTCGCGGCCGATGCTCGAGCTAGGCAGGAAGCAGACCAGCGCATGGCCGACGCGAAAGCTTACAAGACGCGCGTTGATGCCGAAGCGGGCGCAATTCATCAGATCAAGGAGGCAGAGGGTCTCTCTGCCATGGCGGAGGCCTTCACCAAGCTCGCGCGCGCCTTTGGCGGGCCGGCTGGTCTCCTCCAGTATTTGATGATTGAGAGGGGCACATATGTCGAGCTCGCCAAGGCCAACGCCGAGGCTATCCGTGGTCTGCAGCCCAAGATCAGCGTCTGGAACACTGGCAGCAATGCTGGCGGCGAGGCCGGCGGTGATGATGCCACGACTGCCATGCGCAACGTGTACCAGATGTTGCCACCCTTGATGACGACTATCAACGAACAGACGGGCATCACGCTGCCCGAGTGGCAATTTGGCAAGTTGAATGCCGGAATGCAGGCCATGAACGAGTCGGCCGTCAATGGTAATAAGGCCGAGAACTAAGCGGACTCGGGTTGCCAGTGTGCCATGCGCGGTGCAACATGAGAACCAGTCGTGCAATGACGGGGAGGACTTTTTCGAGGGATACGAAGATGTCTGACGCTGGGTGAGCAAATTGGCGATTGGCGGGTTATGCACGATACTTTGATGCCGTTTCTTTTTGTCGACACAGACACACGTTGCACGTTAGATTACTTTTCCTTTGTATGTAAGAATTGGTACATGGTCTTGAATTGCAGACAAGTGATTACAGTAAAACGCCAAGAGCATCCACGTCCCGCGCACGCAAGAAAAGTAAAAAGCCAACAGCACCTCAAATAACACCCGGCAACACAGCCCACCGATTCCGAATCTTGTCCTCCCCAAACCGAGCAGCATACCACCTCCGCCCCCTGACAGCCCTCGGCAACATGGCACACACCTCGTTGACAAGAAAGGTCCACGCAGGCACGCACCCAAACCCAGCAGCAACCAGAAAGCCGGCCCACTCGACCCATTCGCACAGGTAATGCGCATACAAGACATGCCGAAACAGGCCGGCCTGCGGAACGCGGTAGTGCTTCTCCACGGCCACGCCAGCGGCCCGCCTCCTGATGCGGCGGAGCTCCTCGTCGTGGAAGAAGTTGCCCGCGAGCCCGAGGTAGAAGATGGCGACGCCGAGCACGAATTGCCCCGTCGACGACGCTGCCTGCCATGCGTCGCGCGTGACGGGCCCGTAGGCCGCGAGCCAGGCGCCGATGCACAGGCCGTTGCACACCTGGAAGCCTGTCGCCATGAGGGCCACGAGCACATGGATCGGCGACATGGACGGCTGGAGGAGCGGGAAGATGAGCGCTCGGTACGTGTAGTGGATGACCTGGGATTTTGGTGAGCCATCGCGGGCGTTTTGTAAGGCAGCCATGGGAGTAAGGGGGGGGTTTCACTCTTACGAATAGGCCTGCTAGCACGCGGTTCTGCCATGGCAGATCGTCTATGCCGTGCTTCTGCGGCAGCGTGCGCATCACGTACAGGAGCGTCAGGAACCCGGGGCTTTCCATGAGCGTCCAGGCTAGGCGGCCGGGGAGATTGAGCCTGCTTTCGACCGACGTCTTGCCCATGCCGTACCACGGGAGGACGAACTGCAGGAGGCCCAGCTGGTTTGTCGTTAGTTTTTTTTTTTTTTTTTTCCCTCAACTCTTGCCCTTTCGGTCGGGGGTGCCGCGACGTACGAGGGGGTAGCTTGTGCGGAAGACGAGGAGGACGAGCTCCCAGTTTTGCCTGGTTGGGGGCACCCAGTCTGTGAGGACCATGGTGCGCGGCGCTACTGATGTTGATGGCGGAATCGATATGGTGAGGTCGTTGGTGAGGTCGTAGTTGGGGCCGACGAGTCAAGCTCAAGTGGGGTGTGGTCACGTCTGGTGGCGTTCATCTGTTATCCGCTCTCGCAGCCTGCATGGGAGTACTGCAACGCAGCCATCCAAGCACGGCAATACTCGTCTTGGTTTGAAAACGACCTGTTCATTCGCGTATTGCCATCGCACTCCTTGATCTCCGCTGCAATGTTGACCCTTCGTGCGCGCTGCAAGTCGGAAAGGCCACATGGAAATCCAGTTTCCGCTAGCGCATTTGATCAACGGCGCAAAGAAGCACAATGCCCCAACGCAGCATCAGAAGAGCGTGTTGGAAATTAATCTAGTATATTCAACATGTGATCATGCATTCCCTTCGTTCATGAACCAGCTTATTCAGACAAGACACACCAAACGCCATGCCAGCCACGAAACCATCCGTCACTCATCGCTCTCAGCGCTTCGCACCGCACTGCATCCCACATCACGTTACACCAGACCAAAGCGGTTTACATCACAACACAGTCTCTATCTCGACCGCCGGTCGTGTGGCCATGGTTAGCGGGCTGCCTTCGGGGCGGCTGGTTTGTCGATATCATCTGGCCGTGTGCGCTTTGTGTACCATGCACACTGCTTATACCGGAACCACTAACCCCGGTCGTCTGTGTCGAAGTCGCCATGCTGCTCTGTGAGTGATTGGGGTGTCCCATGGGCGGCGGTACATACGCGGCATCTCGCGCAGCCTGCGCATAAGAGGGCGGAGCGTCGTCTCCGTTCGATTCTGCCCGACGAGTGACGCCGGGTCGGCGGGGAGGCACGAGTGGACGGATGACTTGCTCTTGAGGAGCCGGTTGCTGCTGTGACGTGCTCGCGTGTCGCGGCTGTGCTGCGCCTGAATTTGTCATAGGTATCGAGTGGCTGTTCGAGCTGCGTCGCTCCGGCGCGATACCCGTGGTCTGAGAGGTCTGTCGTCGGCCTCGATTTACTGGCGTTGGTCGGTGACCCTGTTGCTCAATGAACTGCTCAGAGAGAATCCTCTCTTGTAGTCGCCGCGTCTGCTCTTCTCGATGCTGTTGGTCTTCTTCCTCCTGTAGTTGCAAGGCAAGCGCCAAATCTCGGTCTTCCTGCTCGTGCGGCGAAAGCGGAGGTCCTTCGGGATCCTGTTGTTTATCCTTCCCACGCCTGTTCTGCACGGTTGTCCAGCCTTGCCCACCATTGTCAATAGAGAAGTCGTGACTACCTGGCCCGGCTTCGCTGCTTGAGCTTACTACTCTAAAGTCTCCCGAGAGATATTCAGTATGCTCTCCATTAACATCTACCAAAGTCTCCCAGACAACTTCTTCGTGTGTGCGGTATCCAGCGTCAGTAACGAGGCTCAGCAGCTGGAGAGTCTGTGGATGACAATATAGTGTGCTAAAATGGTCGTTCCGGAACAGTATCGCAAAAGTACCCGGCCGCATCGCTTTTCCTATAACCTCGATACCCCAGGCGGTCAACTGTGTAGCAGAAGAGTCCAAAAACATCTTGATCGTAACGATATCCTCGTACAGTCGTTGCTCGTCTTCCGATAACCCCTCATCGCTAGACAGCTTGTTTGTGAGTTCTTCCTCGCAGAATAGTACGTTCTGCACATCTTCATACGAGGCTGCTTGTCGTTCCACGGCACCGCACACCGCGTCGCTCGGCGCTGGCAACCAGCCGTGTATAAGCGGAATAGAAAATGTTGCGTAAAGACTCATCTCCATTGTGTTCTCGAACGTTCCAGGTATCAGTTTTTCACGCTCAGTCGGATGTAAATGTGTCAGCGAGGTACGCTTATAAGCATTAACCATTCCTGGTGTCGGCACGAAACGCGGGTTCACATTCATGCCGGTATGAAGGCTCTGCAGGAAGGCATACAGGTCAGAGACATCGGGAAGTGCTTCATCAGAGTTTGTCCGTCTCGGTGACATGAGTTCATCAAAAACAGCTTTGAGGAGAAGATCCAAGCTGATTTGCTCCCGCGATCTCAGAATTCCTACGAGGGTTGTTTCGGGGCTGTCAGGTGGCGTGGTCATGGTCAAGGCATTGACCAGCGCTACCAGAGGACAAGGACCATTTTCGTTTTGTATGAGGATAGGTGACGTGCGCGGGTTTCGGTCCAACGTGGGATCATGCCATCGAATGTTCTTGATTTGGTATGTCTCTGCTTTGGCGTCAACAGGCTGCCGTGAGGGAACCCATTTTTTCTGCAATCCTGTGGACCTTGATGGTAAAGGCGGCTTGTGTTCATCGGTCTCCACGTCTATGGTAGCATTATTTGATCCATGAGACGATGGACCTGCGTCAATCAAACTCCAGTCGTCGATTGCGGCTGCTTCACCTGCAGCGACAACCTCTGATACCTTGCCCTTGCCCTTGTTGGCGGTGCCAAGGTCGTCCCAAACATTCTGCTCTTCAAGCAAATCGACTGACATGGCAGTGGGTGGCGATTGGACTAAGTCTTTGTCGTCATTTCGACAGATTTCCTCTTTCCATGCAGACGGTATATCATCATCATCTGTATTCAAAGAAATCGAGACGGGGGACTTTGGAGGCGGGTTCGGCTGCAGCAGGGAAGGCTTGTTATCTGCTGCCCACGGGTCGCCCTCTATCCCCTCGGCTGCCACTAATTGCGGTTGGGGTGAGGATCTTCCAGTTGAGCCGCTCCTTGAGTCAATAGCTTGTTGCCATGGGTTGGTGCTCGATCCTGTATTGTTAATGTCGAGCTTCGAGAGTTCATCGGTCGGCAAAGCACCTAAAGGCTGGGCAACAGGTTTTCTCTTGAGAAATGGATTCGTGGCCGATCGACTACCGCTGGGCTTTAGCACATCAGGCGTCTGTTTTAGTTTGCCCGGCTCACTGTCGCTAGGTATATGTCTTCTCGCCTCGTCCCATACATTCTCATCTTCGTCTCCGGGGTCCAGACGGGCGCTGGTAATGCCTAGCCGTAGCGCCGCTGGAGCATCAGATGAGTTCGAGTGATATTTTGGAGTAGTTGATCTCGTGCCGTTAGTGCCAGGATGCTGTGGTTTCCCATTTTGTCCATCTACCCACGGCGTTTGTGAATTCCCATCTGGTTGCTTCTGCTCAGGATTCTGCTCGTCTGCGAGGGGAGGGGCTTCAGTGTCATGGAGCTCTTGTGCCACCATAGCTTCGGCGCTCAGGCAACCACGGATTTGATTTAGGACAGGATTTAAAATTAGGAAGGTCTCCCTCCTGTCGCATATACGATGACAGATAATGGCGTACTGCGCGTGAAGAATATTGGGCGTCAGTGGCAGCGGCAATGGTGGGGTAGAAGCGAGGGACAGTCAAGTGGTGCCGAATCTCGAGTCCTGGGTTGGGTTTGTCTGGGAGTGCCCCACTTTGGGTACATCTAGGTACCTACCTAACCTGGTATGTACTGGGACTGGCGACATTTGCGGGCTCTAGTGGGTCTAAGCTCTCCATGGTAAATATCCAGAACGTTAATTAAGTGTTTTACAAATCTACATCATCAGTGGTAAAAAGAGCCAATCAAAGGTCACTTTCTACGCTACTAATCTCAGCCAAGGTACCTAGGTACCTAGTGCATGATACCTACCATCGCGCGCCAACCTGGTTCC
>KQ061726.1:0-20318 GCA_001008035.1 Atkinsonella texensis | reverse complement strand
CCAGTACAGTCATAGTGATGGAACTCTACATCAGACTTACGGACTGTCATACAAGTGATGACAGGCTGGTCAGAGTCACCAGGAACCGGGTTGGCGCGCGATGGTACTTAAATTGCGTGCAAGTAAATAATTGAGCGAGACATGCAAAGCAACAAGGGAACATTGCTAGCATTTACCTACTAGTAGCCCAATAGGATTATATGGCAATCTTGTCCTCAATGCCCGGGTTGCGTGTTGGATCTCTCGTTTCTGACCCCTTGCTGACCAATCATCGCGCGCCAACCCCATTCCTAGAGACAGACACTGACCAGCCTTTTATCGATGAGCGATGCCACGCGCCCCTTCAACCCTTGAACTTGATGATGAGTAGACAACGTACAGACAGCCAGCCTTTCTACAAGTCTGACTAATTCTCGCAAGATAGAAATTGTATTGGGCTATCGCTAAATGTCGCTTATAGTACGTAAAAGTTACTCAGTTCGCTTCTAAACAAACAGGAGCATGTCCCTAGGCTCGCTCCCCAGATCGCAGCAAAACATGAACAATCTAGGACAGTAATATCAGACAAGCTCGCACACATCTATGGATAACATCGGTATTCGGCTTTGCGATCTTCATTCCGAAGCTGGTCACGTGAGTTTGGCCGCAGAACCATCTCATCCACAAATAATTCTGCAACAGCGTGTCCAACGTCTTCGGAACCTCTGTACCTAATACGCTTGCTCTCGACCCGAAAATCGAAATCTCTCCCCGAGAAGAGCTCCTCGGCGGCACTTCTCCACAGGCGCAGCGTATTATACTCGATCGGCGGCGGCCAGGTAGCACGCCAAGTGACAGTGCAAACGCTGCCATGCCGCGTATATCGAAACACGCCAGCGAACTTCTTCGAGTTCCAAATCTCCAATTTCTGCAGGTTTGGTATGAGCGATAGACTGTCGATCGTGTGCCGGAGCAGTTCATTGATGCGGGCAGAGTCATTATGCGGGTCAATGTGCTGAGACGTCAGCGAAACAAGTTGGACGTATGGCCATTTGAGGTCTGGGCAACTGTTGATGGCCCTGAAGAACCCGCTAGCTTCGGTTGAAAACGATGCTGCAATTTTATCCAGATGCATCGATCTATGGGCGACATTGTATCCTGTGATGAAGGCGACGGTGTAGTCTGTGGCACCTCCCAGTAGATTCTCCTGGAAAATCGACAGGTTCCTCAGGCTTTTTGGGTATGATTTCTTGATGAGATCAAACGACAGGCTATCAAACTCTGTCAGCTGCCACATTTCAAGAACTAGCTTCTCGATGTGTGGGAAGCAGGCAATGATCTTGTCAAGCGTCCCCGCGCCAAGTTGGCGACGTGAGTGTCTGCGCATCTCAAAAGCCACTACACACGGGGCTTGAGGAAGTTCCGTTCGCAGATTGAGATCCAAGCAGCGGAATATCCTACGGCCATCTGGCAGTTTCGGCCATCTAGATATCGGCCGTCTAGAGGTATTACTGCGGCTTGAGATGCTGTTGGTGTTATGGTCTATGCCACTCCCTTGTTCCTCCGTCATTGAACCGTAAGGAAGACGGGGTATCTTCCAATCACTTCCGTATTGTATGGGACTCACGTCGTCCAAAGGCGGCAGATCAAACGTACAAAACGACTTGGACCAGTGTGCGCAATCGCCAAGCGAATGCATACTGATCTCGAGCGTCAGCCCATGCTCCGGAGGTGTCTCCCACTCAGAGATAACATCCAACAACTGGATAATGCACGTGGACACGAAGGCCCCTTCATCGATATTATTTCCCACGTGCATTCCCGGGCAGGCCTGGCAGGCCCACAATGGCAAGTCTATGCGAAGCCAAATACGCTCGATTAGAAGCTTCCTTTCGACGCTAAGTCTTTGCAAGGATGAGAGGCATTCCGGGTGCAGAGTCAGTTTGGAAAAGTTGTGCTTCTCAAATATAGGCTGCCACCCTTTGCAAACCAGGGCGTAATTTGTAAAGCCTGCCTTGAATGGATTTCCCTCTCGAGTGCTCCGGACTTCGCGCTTCCCATGTACAGTTGCGGGTTGAAGCAGCTCCGAAAGTATCAAGTTGCGAAGCTCTGCAGGAAGCTTGGTCCACTTCACCATGATTCAATATCGGTATGTCGCGATGGCTGCAAGACTATTGCGGAAGGCTGTATATGGGATAATGGAAACGCTGTTAGGCCTTGAATGACATATCCGCGCAAAGAGCCGTTCTCGGTATTGGCTCGAGAACTCGGGATATTGATGACAACCCTGATTGTTTATACGAAGCTCTAACGTAGCGGCATAAACAGCTTTCCAGAAGAGGTCGACAGACTTGATGAGGGAAAGTGCTTTCTTCCCCTGCGTTTTGTGCCAAATGCAAAGTAAGGAGGGGAAGGTGGGAGGAGCAAGCTTCCCGTTTTGCCTCTTCAAAATAAGACAGCAGTGAGGCCTTGCAGTGTAGTGCATGTAATTGCATAATTCTCATGAATTCTTCTGACCACCGGTCAATAGTACCTTATCAGAGCGGGCGGTATTTCAACAGCTTGTCGAACGAACAGCTTAGCTGGCGGAAAGCGATTTAAAATAATTGAAATTCAATGTGATGCTGTGAGATTCGAAGGACTATAAGACTTAAAGCCGTCAGGTTGAGGAATGTCATAAAAAGATATAGGGAAAAAAGAGTAAAGGGGCAGAAAACTGAAGAAAAGCGCTTAGGATCTTGTCGCTAAATAACACAGTCTGTTAATGAAGTCTCTTCCTGAAGAGGATATTGTCTCTTATAAAAGACTATTATACTACACTTAATATAAAAGAACTACCTATATCTAACTAGTTTATTGCAATATATGTGATTTATAGAGTATATAGAGGCCCCTATTCGATCCTGCTACTGTCACGTGGTCCTGCTACCAACCGGTTGTCCACGCACTGCGCGAGAGGGTCATAGCCCGTTGCAGACCGCGTCTGCTTTGTGCTTCTGTTTTGATCATTGAGACACGCTGTATCCTTACCAGAAAATGACACTTGGTGAGCAGGAAATCGAGATTATCTCGGAGTACCCGCTCAATGATACGTTGGATCGCTACCGCGACAAGCTACGCAACGTCAATGAGGAGGCCGGCCGGGGTATAACGATCGCAAGCATCATAATGGCACTGCTTGATACTGCCGCCGCATCAAACCCTGGCTCTAGAGCCGGAAGGAAGACTCTAGTTGACGACCTCTATCTTCTATATGCAAGGGTCCGGAAAGAACCTTTCAAAAGCGAGTGCCTCCGCTATCTTGCTGCTTGCGTTATCGACTACGCTCCCGATGTCGAGCTCTGGGAAGTGGTTTTCTATATCATCAACATGCACGAGGCCCAGTTTCTGGAACGTCACCGGTTCTGGAATGAAGATGTCCCCTTTAACGATCCGCGATCTGCTACAGCAAGCGTGAAGACGTCTAGCAACAAGCGCGAGCCATCTTCCGGTCATACGTCTGACGTGTCCGCATCCAAGAGGCGGCGCTCCAACCGACAGAGATCGAAGCTGGCCATAAATTTCAACGAGAAGTTGTCCATCGCGAAGACTGAGCCGAGCTTGTACACGCGTGGCGAGGACCCTTGGGAGAACAAGATCTATTCTTACCTCATCAACTGACCAGCCGACCGTGTCATCAGCGACTGCAAGACGGTGGAGGAATTGTTGGAGTCAATGCGAGATGCCATTAAGGTACACCAGTCCCTCTACATCAGTAGTAAATTTCCACCGGGATATTTCTTCAGATAATATCATTATCACGAAGCCCAAGGTGGCGAATGGCTTCAAGGGCATGTTTATCGACCTTGACCTGGCCAAATTGACAGACAGTGGCCCTAGCGGAGCGCGGCACCAGACTGGCACGATTCAGTTTATGGCTTTTGAGGTGCTGTGCGGACAGATCACACCTACCGCCACGATTTGGAGTCGTTTTTCTACGTCCTGCTTTGGATGTGTGCGCGTCAATCATGGGAGAATGGATTTGCCGGTAAACAGATGCCGCCCAAGGGAAGCCGATCAAGGTCCTGGCAGGCTGCTAGGATTAAAACAGGCGACATGACCGTCGGTGGGCTTAAAAGAATCATGGATGAATTCCCAGATGCGCTGGATGTCGTCAAGCCGCTCTGTCTGAGCCTTCGATCAATCTTGTTTGGGAACTCATCGGATCTGAATTACGGGACGCCTGTAGGAGACCCAAATCAACTTTACAGATCCATTATAGCAGCGTATGATGAGGTGATCAGCCGAATACGAGTGTTGGGGCAAGCCGACCACAAGGGGGGGAGTCGGGGACCTGACTATCTCCTTGAGGACCGTAAGGCTCCAGGTACATGGCCGACCCTCAATTCCTTTGGATTGTGGGTCACTTTGCGAGTGACCTCCGGTAACCTTCGTAAAATTACTCCGTATACAGCTCTTAAAATCGAAGTGTTGTTAGGAGTCTGTAGACTAAATAACCTTTTAGACCCAACCTAACCTGACCTGACCTAACATAGCTGTACGTCCCAGCAGAGTTAAATGTAGGTCCTACTCCATTTTCAGATTATGTGTTATGGTACAATTTAGTATAAATTGGTCCTAACCCTTATTAAGCTTCGTCACCTTTGTACTTAGAGGCAGATGTACTAGCACAGCCCAGGGTATAATAATAATTTTCATATGATAATTTTCTTTTTACAGTATAATACTAAGGAATTATTATAACAATAAGGCTATAGGTTATATGCAGGAGGTCCCTGCTACCTCTCCTAGCATATCGTAGAGCCATTGACTAGCTTTCTTCCTTCTCCTTTCTTCATCAACATTTAGAACCTCTCTTTGCCAGATTTGCTGCAGTCACACAGAGAGATATTGAGGTCATCACTTCCATTCTTTCCCTTCATCGCTGTGCATGTTCTATGACATGTGAATTCAGAATTGAGTTGAGTATCGACTACTTCGCCAAAACTTACATGCATGAGGCAGGTGAAAGAACAGGGTCCATTACCAGAATTCATGCAGTACTGAACTTGTCCCTCACCTACGTACTAGTACTGCCAACCCAGGCATGCTTCGCAGAGCATAGCAGTACCGCCCCGTGGCATGAGAACGGATCCATCTTGTCATGGGAAACTTTCAATTTCATCTCTGCTCTTGGCAACTCCGACTTGTCACATACGATGAGAGCATCTTCCATTGACGAACGGCGACGGATCTAGTGAGCAAGGCCCGTTCCGTTCATCAGAGCCGTATTAGCTCCTGTTTCTGCAAATGGGCTTACGGCGTGGTTTGCACCTACGGAGAATACGACGCCTCTCAATTTTTCATCGCCCGCATGACAAAGGGCTTCTTATATTGAGAGGGAAGCATGAATGCACTTATCGAGGGGGAAATCTGGTTGTTTTTGAACTTTTGTGGAATTATTGAACAGTATCATGGGGCCATGACTTGCCACCCATCTCTAGGATATAGTTATGCCTTGCTTAGTACTTGTAGCACAGTATTGAGTTGGTAGTATTCATTATATCCCGAACCCGAACGTCAGGAGCAAGCCCATTCATGGAAACTATGTCGTTTAGTGATGCGTCCCCTCATGTTCGAGATTCGAGCCAGAGTAGTCAAGGGATCTACTCGAAGGATCCTGTTGCACCCATCCCCAACACAGCTCATCGATTTTACCATGATACGGGAAGAAGATTGGTTCTGCGAATCTGGTTAGCCATGTAATTTTCTGTAGAACTTGGATGGGTTTACGCACCATTTGGGGTCGTTGTTGGGTTCATTTCTCCGCCCAGGGAAGCATGGATGACTCCGTGCGGGCCGCCCTCCAAAATTGCATGATAGCTTATGAAGTCAGGCTTGTCTTGTACAATTTGCACAAGTGTGGCATTGTAAACCTGGGCCATAATCACAGCGTCTCGACTATCACCATCGGACACTGTCGCCAGAGACAATGATCGTCCCTTCTCATATCCTTAGGTGAGAACGCCTCGTACTGAGGCCGAAGCTCTCTGAATGGGCCATCGTCTACGCAGTTGATAACCCTTCCGCTGGCTAGAGTTTCGGTTCGTGTAGCACTGCCATTTCCGCCAAATCCTAGCACAGATGGCATAATGGGTGACTTTAATAGCTTCTGTACATCCAAGGTCCAATCCCAGTACCTACTCGCAGTTTTTATAAGATGATTTTCTTTGGGTTATAGAATATTATTATCGTTCTTCGGGGGGCGTGGAGTGTTCGTTGGAAACTTACGTGATAGGACCCGTGTAGCCACACTCTCGGGGTGCTTCAAAGTATATGTTTGTAAAGTATCTATGCCATGGCAGGAATTTAGCGCAGCCGTGTACAATATTTTTAACAGTTCAATTAGCGTCAGCCTGGATCCTCTGACGGCCTAGCCGTCCTATTCTGGTGTCTTATTGATGTTGCTGAGATTATAGTGCACGTAGGGAAAGTCGTCATAGAGTGGCGTTGGCAACCCGATGCGCGATGGCTTTGTCTTAAGCCAAAGCACTCCATCAAGGTAACTTAGCTGATGGACGGGATCAAGTTGACGCCATTCCACCCTCCTAGGTGGATCGACGCAGGCTTGATCAGGTTGGCCAAGGACGGCCACGGCTTGGGCAAGGCCAACCGTGAGAACTGAGGAAAGTAACACTGTGAGAGTTCAGAGTATTATGAAATGACGGTACGGAAAGATTCCTGCAATTGATTGCCTCAATAAAGGGGCATATGAGTATGCATTGAGCTTCGCGCTGATACTTATACTCCGCCTGGCCAAGTTCTAAAGCATTCTGTCGTGCCACTCACACTGTCTCGTATCAACAGATGAAAGGTCTGGGAAGGGGCGTTCGAGTACGGTCCTTTACTGCTTGGTTTCTCTAGTAGCTGTATCATACTTGGTCGAGGGTTGCATCTGTCTGACATGGGTTTCCTCCAGTGTTGCCACTGAAATGATTCTGAATATCAACGTGTAGGTGTGTACTCCGTACACGGTTAGCGAACGAGCGAATTACGCTAAAGAGCCTACCAATTCGTAGTCTCCAAGGTATTTTGTTTCGGGCCTTGGAGATGTGGATTAGATGATTAGCGTGCCGTCCGTTGACGCGTTGCCCCATTTCGAACTAGTTGTCAACCAGCGATGTGTGGCAAGTAACCGTTAACGTCACTCTCGCCACGTACACACCTTGCGAATAACTTCAAATGGCACACCATGGCGCAGTGGCTAAGCGCTAGAGGCTGCCTATCTGCAAAAAACCTAGAAACCTCTCGTAAAAGGGGAGGGTGAGAGAAAGAGATATACTCCATATATCTGAAACCCTGAACTCCGTAAAATATATAGAAAAAGAATCAGGGAATAGGATCGGCCAAAAAAGGAGGCCCGGGAATCAGCCTGGTACAAATACTACGGAGAGCAGCTGCAGGATTCGAGACGAGTTCTACGTACGTCTTCACCCGAACCAGACGGCTTCCGGAACGAGTAAGCCATATTCAGACCTCGTACTAGTAAAGCCCTAATTATAGCCTATTGCTACCCAAGCCATTTTAAATAATATCTCCATTGGGTGAGAACCGTTGGGAGGACCAAGGGATCAGGTGTATGCACTAGTGCCTACAGGTTGTTGCGTTGTAATTGTGTTGATTGATTGAAGGGAAGCCCACTCCCACCAATCAGAGCGCTCGTCGCGGATTAGAACCTTCCTAATTAAATTTACAAGCAATTGCTAAAACTCTTAACTACCGTAACCTTTTGTTAAGCTCTTTATTAATCTAGGCCTCTAAGAAGCGCAACCTTGAACGTTCCGGGCAACTTAGCTGCATGGCCCACTATTCTTCCCCTCTAGGCTTAGCTTGTTTAGAGATTCGCCTAATCGACTTAAACGCCCATCGTCAAATGGCTCACCTCACCTCACCGCCTTGCACCCACGCGTGATGACGACAGCTGTAACCTTTTTGAACTTTCGCCATCGCGTACCGCTATCGCCAAGGTCCGCCCGCTCAACGCCAGCCCACGTTTGCCCACTATGGTAGTAGTCTCCTGGGATTCGTAAGCTTCTCCCCCAAAATGTCTTCCTTCCCTAGCTCCAGCTGCCGAAACCAAACACGAAGAATAAAAAAAAAAAAGAACCCTCCCCCAGCAAAAAAAAATCAAAAATCAAAAATAAAACAAAAGAAGAAAGCCAGGCTAACTAAGGCTCAGCATCTACTCCCTCCTCATCCTTCTAGGCCCCATCCTCCTCCCCAAAGTCATCGCCTGGTATCGCTCCCTTCGGTCCTCCTCCCACGGCCTGCCCATCCAACCGACCCCCCCTCGCGTCCGCCTCGTGCTCGGCCTGTTGTTCTTCCTCTCGGCAATCTACCTGCTCAAGACGCTCCCCGTCTTCGCCCCCGAGAACATCTTCCTCCGCACGCAAAGCCGTCTCCAGGTCCCCGTCGACGTGCTCTTCAACCGCCTTGCTACCCTGCGCCCCGGCGACGCCCTCACGCCCACTGACCAGGCCCTGCGCGCCAAGTTCGTCAATCTCGAGAGTAGATTGCTCTATCTCCAGCTTGGCCCTTCCGTCCTCGCAGACTGTCCGTTCTGCAATTCCGACGAGCCAAAGAGCTACTTCTACTATGCCCTGCCGTCCATCCTGTGGCCCCATCTCGCAAACTTGATCGTCATCGCAGTCGTGACGAGTGACTCGGTGACGGGGAAATACGGGTCTCAATGGCGCACGCTCGCTACTATCACCGCTCTGGCCATCGCCGTTCTGGAAGCCTACATCGTGGGCTCGTACAAGTACCAGGCTAATGCGATGTCGCTTCGTCTCCAAGATATAGACTTCTTCTACTGGTCCATGCGAAACTACCGCCTGTTGGCACTCTGTGCGCTGAACGGCGTCCTAGGATGGGTGTTGTATCTCTCGTCCACGAACCGCGCTTTCGCCAAGCTGCCTTCTCCGTCGGAGCGCATCGACGACGTTACAAGCAGATTGTCCACGGCGAGAAGCCGTCTCAACGCTATTGGCATCGTCAACAACACTGCCATGAGGAACGAGGAGCTGCGCAATCGATGCCAGGCCTACTGGGCCCACGAGGTCAAGCTGATGCGCGAGGTGATGGAGGAGAGGGATGTGGTGGAGGGGGTGAATGATGCGCTCGGCAACCGTATCAACATTGAGAATATCAACAGGGAGGCTGAGACGTATACGGACGGCGTATTAGATGCGTTCTTTCACGGAGGAGAAGGCAAAGTAGACCGTTCGGCATAAACTGAAAATAAGATGGCATGTGTTTTAGTTCTACACGATGGGAAATCAGATGTTTGCGGGCACATACCTAGTCGCTGATTTCAGAGTGCAATCTCTAGACAACACCCGTGATACTATGCACTTCGTTCGGCTGGGCGCTTGAAGAGAACTGCATCCCACCTACTTAGAGGTAGGTCAAGGCCAAATCGAGCCGTTAGGTAAATGCATTAATTTTGTATGTTCTACAGAAAACTCCCTATAACCACCTCCTCCCACGGCAAAACCACCAGTGAGAACGCTGGTAGCAATGCCTCACTTGAATTTTGAGCTACTATCATGCTTTTGAATCAGGCTGTCCAGTGGCAGTGGCAGTGCTACTTGTACTACTCTTGCAAGGTGGACCCGCGCCTCCTTCAGGCGACGTGGCCTCCTGGGCACTCCTTTCCAGGAAGCTAGCCCATAACTCGGCGAGGGACTCCTTGTCCCTGGCGGAGGTGGGTTCTGAGAAGAGATCTGCGCTGAGGGACGGCGAGCTGGGCGTCCTGTGGAAGGGACTTGTCAGCAGGCGCAGACTCCCGGTCGATGCGCCCGGTCTGGAGAGACCGGCTTGCTCGCGCTGCTCATCCGTCCAGTTCAGATAGCCGGCCATGACTTGCAGGACTTGGAAGCGCTTGACGTCGCCGCGGTCGAGGGTGAGGAAGTGCAGTAGGTGGTTTGTGACGACTTGTCTTGTTGGGTGGGTGGGTTAGCTAGCGTGTTGGATGTAGTAAAAGGATGGGGTTTATCCCGTCTGAGGAAGGGAAGAACATACCTGTCTACGTTGTCTTCTGGCTTCGTCCTCTTCAGATACCTCAACGCCTTGGTCAAATGGTCATTCAGGACGATAGCCTCGTGTCTCAGCTTGCCGATGAGCAAGTTCTTCTCCTTGACTTCTTTCTCGAAAGGAGCCGTTCGCTCCAGTTCCTTGGTCATTTCCTCCTTGGCCTCCTCCGCTTCCGCGGCCCTCGCCTCAGCCTGCTGAGCGAGCTTCTTTTGCGCCTGAAGCTGCGACTCGGCCGTTTCTACCATGTCCCGCAGCTCCTTTTTGCGCGCCTCCTGGATCTCCCGCAGCGCATTCTGCAGATTATTCACCAAGATGGACTGACTATCGCGGTCTGCGGCGGCAGCCTCGTAGTTTTTCCTGAGGATCGCAATCTGTTCCTCCAGGTCGCTTACTTTATCAGAGAGGATCTCTTTGATGGAGCGCTCCTCCATGGCCAAGACTTCCCATTCGCCCATGGCATTTGCTGTTGCTTCTATTTCCTCCTTGAGGTGTTGGACCGTCCTGGTAAGCTCCTCTTTCTCCTTTTGCCAGTTGTGCGCAGACAGGTTGTTGCGACTCCGGAGGGTGGACAGCTCTCTCGCTGCATCTTGCAGCTCCTCCTTGAGCTTCTCGACATCTTCGCCTGTGGATTGCGCAGAACCCTGGAGTTGCTCATTTTGCGCTTCTAGCTCTTCGATGCGCTCTCTCGCCTCCTCGAGCTCTGCCTTGTCTCGCCTCAGCCTGTCACTCAGGGATTCCTTGATCTTCTCGACTCGCCCGAGCAGGGTCTGGTATTGTTCTTCTGCATGCTCCTTGGCCGAATTACTTTCTTCGAGATCTGTCTTCATCTGGGAGATTTCCTGGTCGTGAGTGGTTTGGATGCTCTCGAGCTGCTTGCGAAGCTGTTCCACCTCTACTCGCAGAGCTTCTCGCTCCTTGCCCATTGCTTCGAGTTTCGCTGCCGGGTCTGAATCTGGCGCTCCGTCGACATATGTCCTAGCCGGCGACACGGCGTGGCCGTTGCCTCCTGAGGGCTCGTTCTGCTTCGCGTCGTCGGCAATTTCCTGCACAAGTGATGACGGGATCATATCAGCGAGTCAATTCTTGGGTGTCCGTTGGTTGTAAAGGCCGCTCGCGACTCGGTAAAACTTACCGGTTCCGATTTGTCGTCGTTGTCTTGCTCCTCATTTTCGTGATTGACATCGCCGTTGATCAAGCGCGCAGCGTCTATTTTCTTGTTGACGTTCTTCTTTTTCTTGTTATTGTTGTTGTTGTTATTGTTGTTGTTCTTCTTCCTTGATGCTGGATGTCGACAGGTGCCATGGGTCAGAACACGGTAGCCACTACGAGCAAGCGGGTAAGCAAGTATACAAACCTGAATTGGCCGTTTGAGGCGGGCCGCCAGCAGCAGTGGATGACATGGTAGGGACGAGGCACGACAGTTAAGCGGCCTTGATGTGCGAGCTGTCGGGGTTGGCCAACGGGCAAACGGGTGGTGTTGAGGAGGGTACTGTCGAGCGTCGAGATGGCAACATCGGATTCAATTGGATCATGACGAAGCACTGCGGCGCAATCCCAGCAGGGACTTGACCCGGATGAAAACACATTGGCGAACTATGGATAGCGGGCAAGGGGAGGTGGCATGGCCTGTGGCCTGGTGGGTCGCGGGCACCAGTAGCACGCGGACCTGGCTTCGTCTCAGTCAGTCCCGAGTCCGCTCGTGTCTAGTGTCGGTCGTCGGTCCGGCTCAGCACAAGTACCGAGCATGCCGGCACTCAACCAAGACGGAATCGACAAGCTCCAGGCTCCAGGCTCCAGGCTCCAGGCTAGCGAAAGCGTCTAATTATCGCAAGCCTCAGACACATTGGTCACATTGGTCTCACTTGTCAGCCCCGAAAGCGGCACCATCCAAGACATGCCCAGAAACTCAATGGTCCCTTAAAGCAACCCTATCAGCCCCAACGATATATACATGTATATGTAGTGAAGCTACTGTATAATGCCAGAGCATAACAGGTGACAGGTGACCCGCTCTGGTCACGGTGATTTCTTGCTAACCAATAAATAATCAAAGAAATGTGCCTGTCGTCGCCATAGCATCATCTCCGTTTGTACTATCACACAGAAGAAGCCACCGTGCGATGCAGGACCGGCATGCCATCAAGCATGTGCTGGAACGTGTGTACACGAGAAACTATTGTGATGAACGTTGCTCGTAGCTTTGCTGAGTTGTGTTGATGAGCAGATGTTTAAATAACAAAGGTTGAGCCCACAGCAGCACTTCAGCGGCACTCTAGCGGCTTAGTCAGGATTTTCGCCGTGGGGCAGCCTAGAATTTCGCTCCAGCCGCATAGCGGAATCCTTCCTCGACCTTTTTCTCTTCATCTTACAACCATCTTCGCACTCGACACGCCGGAGTAAGATCCTGTACACCATGATTTCTTCCCACCCGTCTGCGCGAAGTAGAGCATCTCGCCTTTCATTATCCCACCGCTTGCTCGACGCCCCCGCGTCTCTTTAGAGAGGAGCAGGGGCGTGTCTGTTATGAGTGCCGTGGGTTCGCTTATGTGCGTACATGTCTTGTTTCAACCTAAGTGGTTCGTTCAAGGGATCAAGAATGGCAATTCCTCTGCAATATGCCAATGTGAATGTGATTCGAAAAAAAGATTACTACCCAGTACGCCGTTGCCAATCACACACGAACAAAGAAAAAAAAATTTTTACATCATGCCCCGTGCTTTTCTTGGGATTGGTCAAGCCTTGACCTTCTTTCCCTTGCCCTTGACCGTCCTGCCAATCTTTCCCTGGATCGCTGGTATGGTCTCAGGCTTGGCTTCGATCTGTTTAGTCTTGTGCTTCTTTGATGTCTTCGTTTCTTCCTCGGCAGCCTCCTGCTTTTCCTCGGCAGGAGCAGCTTCGATCGAAATGACGGACTCCTCGACAGCACTCTCCACAGGCTGAGGAGGCGGTACGTCTTTCAAACTGGGAGCCTCAAACTCATAACCCATGTCCTTGAGCTTGGCTGCTTGGCTGGCTCGCTTGTTCTTCTCCTTAGACACCTTTGACTGCCACGTCGACTGGCTCAGGGGCTTCTGCAGCTTGATTCCGGCTATCTTGTTCGAAGGAACAGCCTTGTACCGTTTGTTGGCGCCCTTGAACAAATCCTCGTGGACCTGCTCTTTAGGAATCGTCTTGCACTTGAGGATGTGCCCAAACAACAAATAGTTATTCATGGTTTTGGCAACAATCTCGGCGGTGCTGGACTCCTCGAACTCAACAAAGGCGAAGTGCTTGCTTGCACCGGTCTTCTTATTTCTCGACAGACGGACCCGTGTGACAGGGCCAAACTGGGAGAGGTATTGTCGCATCTCGTGTTCGTAGAAACCGTGCGGGATTCGACCAATGTAGACCACCCCAGACTCTCCTGTAGGCTTCTTTGCGAGCTTCACAAGTTCATTAGATACGGCTGGAGGCTTGCCTACACCTTGGCCGGGTTTGTAGGACAGAGCCATGTCAACCACGGGCTCATCGTCCGAGTCGACCTCGGCTGCCAAATTGTTGACTTTCTCGTTCTCTTCTTCATCTGAGCCATCTGAGTTGTCGTCAACTCGCAAGACATCCCCATCGTCCTCCCCCTGCTGCTCGTCCTTTTTGCTTGCCTTGGTGGGTTTGGCGTCCTTGGTTAGTTTTTCGGCAGACTTGGGTGCGGTAGCGGCTTTCTTCGTAGCCTTCTGCTTCTTTATTGAGACAGGGGACGCTTCCTCAACAGCTGTATCAAGAATAATCAGAATGTATTCCTCGCTCCAACGTTGCATTCTTGCGTCGCAAGTCTACCTTTCCTCTTGCCCTTGGGCGCAGGCTTGTCCGCAGCCTTGGCGGCGCCGTTGCTCTTTTGAGCTTCAGCGACAGCTATAGGGAGAGACTCATCAGCTACAGCTCAAGTATTGCGCAGAATTTAGTTGGACACGCACTTTTTCTTTTCCTCAATTCGGGAGCCATTGCGTTTGATCGGTATGTTTGCCAGACCCCTTCTTGTCGGAGCTGCCTAGAAGTACCGGCAATTGGGGTGAGCGATGGCGGCGGAAAAAAAAAAATTAAGATTCTGCGGTGCTTCAGAGCGGTGAGTGGAGAGTCTTTCTGCTGACGGTAGTGGGGTCCAGCGGGCGACGGCAAATGCAGTAAGTGAGTGGGCCATGGGTTCCTGCGACCAGCTCAACGATCTCTCTCTGTCGCTTCCATTTGGTGGCTTTCCAGGGAAGCACCATTAGCACCATTATTGTCTCTCTTGCAGAATGCTTCACCGACAGCCAGATGAAGAAGAAGTCTAGGTTGAAAGTCTGCACCGGTAGCCCTGTCAAGTTAAGCAGGTGTCAATCAATATACCTGGTAGAAGCTCCAGCGACCACCCTGTCCCTTGTCTGTCGGACATCTCGTCTCTTCTCTCATCACTTGTTCTGTTCCCCACCAATAAATATCATCGAATTCAAGTACAACCGCCATTGAAACTAGTTGGCCCTTGTTGGATATGGGAGAGACGACTGAGAATTTGCATTCGCGTAATCAACCCGAGAGGACATAGCGACAACATGGGCAGCGATCAGCAAGACCTTAGCCACGAAGAAGTCTGGGATGACTCAGCCCTTATCGACTCGTGGAACGAAGCTCTAGCAGAGTACAAGGTGAGTGTCTCAGCCAGTTTGGATACACCCCAGGCTCAGTACTAAAGACATGGCCGTGAAAGAAATATCACAGCATATACGCCGAGGGACGAAGTCTCCGCGATCTAAAGTACGTCTCACAGCCCTCATTTCATAACCCAGTCCAGTTCCCCCTTGACGCTGAACGTCTACTCACCGCGAACCTGCAAAGGAAACAAATCCAAGACGCAGAATCAAACGAACCAGCCAGTCCAGAAGGCGTTCCTCCCGACCCCAAAGATCCCCAGCCCGTAAGTGTTCGCCCACGAAGCCGCCAGCATGAGGTCCGACAATCAGCAGATGCCGATCATGCACCACTTCATCTTGATCACTTCAAGGAGCCTTGCTGACCATGGACAATGAAAACGCCAGATCGAGACCGTGGAGCAAGTGCCTGCAACAGCACCGTCCCCTCAGGCTTTTATGGGTTCAAGTACGTTCACCCATCTCACATAAAATGAGCGCAAGAGCGGTAAATACGAGAACAAAAAAGCAAGCTAATAAATAAACTTAGTACGCGACGAGGGGCTCAAGAAGCTTTTGATGTCATGGTACTACGCAGGGTACTACACTGGCCTGTTCGAGGGACAACAGCAGGCTCAAAGCCAGGCTCAACAACCAAATTGACGTTCTTCCTTGACGTCCCTCGTGATTTTTTTAAAAAGAAAACAGTGGGGAAAGAGAAGAAAACTAGCGTTTTACCAAAGAATTTTTTTGTGCCTTATATTATAGGAGGAAGGAGGTCGGGGCCGAGAGGCTTAAGTGCGACACTTATCCGTTCAACTCGGCAGACACCATTCGTTCCACAAGTCGGTGGTGCATCAACGTGACACACGCGCCGCCCCCTTTGCCAAAAAGCGTATCAGAAACGGCGGAACAACTCGATTCAGAGATCCAATCGCTGCAATTTGAAACTCGGGAGTTCAGGGGAGGGGGCGAATTGAATATCGAAAACAAAAAGAAAAAAAAAACTTGCTCATTTTCTCCTTGTTTTTAGTTGTGCCGGGTACTTGTTTGTGCGGAGCTGGGCAGTGAGCTGCCCTGGGAGAACGGGAGGACTTCCTAGGGGTGGTTTGGAGTGTGGCGTATTCAAAGTGTGGTTTTTGGGTTTATCATGCTCGAGCTGCGAAAACGTTGCGGTGGGAATGTTGGCGGTATCGGGCAAGCATCGTCTGGTTGAGACAGACAGTGTTGGTCACAAGCGACGAGTTCCAGCCATACCTTTTCATCCCATGATGCGTGCAATCTTGTAACAAAGCCGCTCTACAATGTGTACAAACATCCTGTCACGGACTTGCTTATTGCAGTCACGCCCCACCAGCCTGGCGTCAGCATGATGCCCCTTCTAGCGCGAACCGCGGTTCATCATCCATCCATCGTTCCGCGCTGGCGGTTTGAGGCTTAGGCGCGCGCACCAAGACCGGAGTCCGCATCGGTAAGAACATCCCGAATGTGAAAGACCGGTGGCCCATTATGTGCTTTGAAAACGTGCTGCGTGCGGCTGGTCCACGTGTATGTATGTATGTATGTATGTATTTACTTAATTCTCTAACTTGCATCGGAAACTATTACAGTTGTGCTATGTGACTCTTGGCGGGTGGGAGGAAACTGGGCCGTGCAACGTCATATTTCAAGTGGCAATCATTTGAAAGTCCCTTGGTTGAATGAGCGCCTACCCTAGGTACCTATGTAACTGCCCAATTCGGTAATACAGGGGTGGGGCAGAACTCCAGTTACGGCCGGAGGCGCTCCAGGGAACGAGTAATATGAAAACGTTTGAAGAGGCTAGACGTTCCAAAACAAGACTCGAGACACTTCTGTCACAGCTGTCGTTCCTCAGTACCGGCCGGTGCACTGGGCATAGTACATCGCTTTCAGCCCATTCGCCCACAAAATATGTCTCTGTCGTTTGATCGGATGCGCTAGGCCCCGATATCGTGGTTCCAAATCTGCTTGAAAAGTGCTGAGCCGAGGCGGCGAGGCACCAGCCTCCAGTTGTTGATTTGTCTCTCGACTCCTGTTTTACACCTTGGGATGCCAGAGGGGCGCATATGCATCAATCACCATGCCAGGTACGACGACTCTGAGACTCTTCCAGTTCTGGCTTGCGCTTTCTGCTTCTACTTTCCTTCTCCTCTAGTCTCCTTGTTTTGTCGACACGTATTCCCCTTTTGCTTTTCTTCTCTCCGTCCTCCGAGTGTTGAACTTGCGTCTCTCTCCCCCCCATATCCCAATTCCATCTTCTTCGAGCAGGTTCTCGTCACAACACCTTCATCTCTTCCTCCTTCGAGAAGGTCTCCTTTGATAGAATAAACTGCAAGCAGGTTCCTTGCGTCCTTCCATTCCCCCCACCGTCGCAAATACGAAATTAGCCACAATACCGAGGACTGATTTGGCCGTTCCAAAAACACAAGTCTCGACGATGAAGTTTGCAACAGCCGCTATCGTGGCTGCGGCCCCTCTCTCAATGGCTCGACGGATCGCCAACATATTCTCTCCTCAGGTCATTCCACGCAACGTCGAAGCGGAACACGATACTCGTGGCATCACGGTTGTTAAGGGAATGCGAGGTGCCGACACCTCAGCAGATGCTCATCCCGAGATTGCCATAATATTGGCTAATCCAGGCGACAGTACTTCCACAACCGCCATCAACCAGCAGCTTACTGTCACCACCAGCGCTGGAGGTGCAGTTACCCCAAGCTCTGAAAACGGAGGAAACCTCTCAAAAACCACCGCGGGTGCCAGCCATACCGTAAAGGTTGGTGGCCCAGATGGAATGTTGACCTTCCAGCCCGAGCAGCTGGGTGGCATCCCAGTTGGCGATATCGTTGTCTTTGAGTTCCTGGCTCAGAACCATACCGTAACACAGTCATCTTTCGACACTCCCTGCCAGCCAATGGCTGGAGGCATGGATTCTGGTTTCCTTGCCAATCCCGATAACAGTGTTTCACCCCCTCCACGGGTCGCTATGCAGATCATGACTTCCAACCCTCTCTGTAAGCCTCTTTGTTTCTCACTATGTCTGCCGAGAATGATGCATGAGACCTGACACATGATTAGGGTTTTACTGCAGGCAAAAGGGTCATTGCGGCAAGGGCATGGTTTTTTCCATTAACCCGAATGCAGAGAAGACTCATTCTACGTTCAAAAGCAAGGCCATCACACAGAACGGTACTGGATCAGGACCTCCTAACACTGGTGGACAGCAAAGTGGTGCGCCTCCCGCTGTTGAGGCTCCAAAGCAGACCCCTGGTGCTGTTGAGCAAATAGGCACCAATGTTACCACAGGCAAGGGAACTGTTGGAGCCGATGGATCTTGCACTTGTCGTGTTGTATGCAATGCTGGCGCATTCCCCAACGCACAAGCACAAGGTGTTGGTGCATACGGTGGAGCAGGAGGTGAGTTTGAAAAAGCGCCATCGTTGATACAACTAGGTGAATCGTCTTGCTGACAATACTCTTCAGGCGCGTTGCCCACAATGGGCTACATGCAATAATATGCTTTAGCAAATTGGAAAGTCTTTCGATTCAGTTGTAGCGTAGGTATTCTTTTTGTCATGAATAAACGCTACAGATTCACGGCCAACTCGTTTTGAATTCCGGTTGACCGAAGCCTGCACATGTATCGCATCGTTATATGGCTGGCTGGGGCGTTCCTGTAGGCCTGGTTGGTTGGTATAGTGTGAGGTGATTTGATATGCCCTCAATGAGGTCTTTTTTGTGTACGAATGGCCTGCACTTTTGAAAAAGCAGATCAAGTCAGGTTCTTGATGAACCCAAGGGGCCAAACCAGGATTTGATAAGGGCACCATACCCCTTTGCCGTAGGACTGTTTTATACATGTTCTTTCTCTAAATGTGAATGGCATAGGTGGAGAGAATCGGCAAAGAAAAAAAAAAAAAAAAAAAAAAAAAAAAAAGGAAAAAGGAAAGAGAAGCGGCAGACAGGAGACGGAAGCCAGGAGACGGGAGCCAGGAGACAATCGTCGTGTGTTACTGCGCTTGTGCACGACTGGGCAAAAGTAGCCCAGATCTAGCAAAACGACTTACCCAGAGGGTTGCCAAGGCCGTTAGTGAGCAGCAAAGGTTGGTTTATTAAGCGCCTACCGAAAAGAACCCAGAGCGCCTAAGTCAAAAGTCATATACACCGCCTTCGCCATGTAGTATCCTAGGATGAGAACGATCCAATTTCTTCATGCGCCATAGAAATCTGCCCATGCAGTATCGTAATCGTGCCGTGAGTGTCGGGTTGATGTGAGCGTTCACTGTTTGGCGGCGGCTCCAGCCTTTTTCGCTTCGGCTGGAAGGTAGGAGAAAGAGAAGAAAAAAACGAAGTCAGCAAGAGGTTCTCTGATTCACACTCAACGAAAAGAGGCTGGAGGAGTGACGAGATAGATGACAAGAGTCATTATCCACGTGGCTGGGCAAGGACATAGATCTCACCTGCCGCCTGCTTCGCTCGCATAATGTCAGCGGCGCTTTCTTTGGCACGCTGCATTTCCGTTCCGCTCTTGTTGTTGGCCTTCTTCTGTTCAAGGTAAAGCTGTTAGCGGGGTCAACTGATGCAGTCTGCGTACTGAGACACGATGAGTAAAGTCGAGGATGGATAGTGAGGTGAGGCAGCGTATCCTGATGTCGCGGGGAATTCGCACCATGGAGGCCTGCTTTTTCTGATTAGCCTCGCGGGCTTTGTCACGCTGGTTCCCTCGGGCCATGTTATCTGGTCGAAGCGGAGACAGACGCTTCAGTCTTGGGGAAGCGGCTGTGATGGGCCTTGACGTGGACGTAGGAGCCGTAGGAGGCGTAGGAACAGGGAGACGGAAGGCGAAGTGAAGTCGAAGGAGAACAAAGAATGACGGATGGGTGAGGTGGCCGAACCGTGAGGGTTGATGCAGGGGAAGGGAGCCAATCAGGTGTTACATTTTGTTGGTACGAGCCTTGCACGCCGGCGCTTGTTCAAGCGCGGCCAACTAACATGGGGCCGAGCGGAAATAGCATCATGGCCGAGAAGGATTTTATGACCAGCACTATTTTTGAACATGAAGATGAATTTGAGTCACTGGGTCCTGGTTCTTACAAGGCTGCATGTGCCTGGGCGCAGTTCGTAATTCATCGTCATGCCAGCGACAGCGACCCGGCCGTGAAGGGGGTCATGGCCCTATTGTCCGTCAGGTCAGTCAGCCAGTCTGTTGATGGCAGCCCAGACGGCGTACAAGGTTCAGCTGAGTGGCAGCAAGCAGCTGGATGATAAAGTCGGGCACACAGACCATTCGGAAAGGGTCATCTCATTCAAGGTTTGCAAGTGCGGGAGTCATGATAGGTCATGGGTTGCGTTGCGCAATGAACAGCTCGACCTACCTACCGTGTGCAACAAACAAACGCACGGCAAAGGCTTGTACAACAAACGCGAGGGGCATACTGGCCAACAGGAGGATGCCAGACAAGACAGGTCCTGGCCCGGGATTATCGACTGACAGAATCCCACTTCGGTTGGGTTGCTCAGCGGCGGCTTGAAGCTGTCTGTCTGGTCGGTATCAGCAGGCGCCCTCAGCAGGCGCCCTCAGTGGAGCATGTCCCTCCTCAAGAC
>KQ061725.1:185792-246905 GCA_001008035.1 Atkinsonella texensis | reverse complement strand
CCCTAACCCTAACCCTAACCCTAACCCTAACCCTAACCCTAACCCTAACCCTAACCCTAACCCTAACCCTCTTATGGGCGGAATTCGGTCTAATTCCAACAAACGGAGTTGTTTGGCGAATACGCACCATAAACCCTGTTGAGGTCACAATGGACATGAATAATTAGTCGTCTTCTATGCTTATATGTCTTAGGTAGCCAATGATCCGCTGCAAGCGTATCGCGGACCCTAGCCACAGCCCTTGAAGTGTTCATCAAGGTAAGTGAACAACAAGCGCACGAACAAAACTGGTCAAGTCCTAATATCATACGACTTGCTGTAGCTCACGGCTTGAAAAATTTGGCTGCAGCGGAATGGAACATATGCAAGATCGCCCAGTCTAGGGAGCCAGCGGTGACGAAATTGCTCAAGATGGTATATATTTTATGGACCTAAGGGACCCGCGAGCTTGATGCTCGCCCACGTCCGCACCACATGTAATCAAAGAGCTGTTCGTAAATACAACCCTTCATTCTCTATCTTGACCTTCCCGTGATGGTCAGGTTCTGGCAACTGGTATCGGCCAGCGTGGCTTTTACGCCAGCCCTTGCACTCCCAGCCGCATCCGATAGCGACGACAGCCCTCCCGGTTCAGCAGCGTTGCTGGAGAACTTGGATGCTATTGGCGCTTGGTTTGACGGTGTGGCAGCCATCAACAGTACTTCGATCAAACGTCGTTCCAATGTGACGATTGCGATTGTTGGTGGAGGTATTTCCGGATTGGCAACAGGCTGATGCTTGATAGCGTTGGTGTGCATAATTGGGAAATCATCGAAGCCAGCGACAGAATTGGTGGTCGATTTCGAACAAAGTATGTTGGTGGAACACAGGAATGGGCAGAGATGGGTCCCATGAGACTGCCATATTCAATCACCTACAAGAGCGACAACACTACACACGAATACGCGGACCATCGAATAGCGTTTCAATTGGCTGAGCGGCTGAATGATCTGAACCGCCATGATCCCAAGTTGAGAATTGACTTTATTCCATGGATTCAGCATCATCCTAATGAACTGCTCGCTCGAGGCATTGGTCGTCATCCTGATGGCAGAATCCTAACTAGAGGAGAGATTGCGCAGAATCCAGCTCTGGCCGCTCCCCCTCCTATGGTCGGCGCCGAGTATGACCGGACGAAAAAGGCCATGGATAACTTGCTGAACAACGAAACGCGATTTCGTGAGATACAAAAGGACATTTGGCGCGCGCATGAGGATGCCATGAATCAAAACCTCGACGACTGGAGCGAACAGGGCATGATGCGTTATGTCTTTAAAGCGAGCGAGAATGTGACGGATGCGATTGCGACCGATACTGACTATAATGTATTCTGGGACGAGATGGTTCACAATTCCAATGTAGCGCAAGATGGAGGCGAGACGGCGCTTGGCGAGACGGAGTGGAAGTGCGTCGATGGAGGATTCAATCGGATGTCTGATGCGTTCATGCCACACGTGAAGGACAGACTTGTATTGAACCGCAAGGTCAGAAAATTGGAGGCTATCCAGGGACATGACGGCACACAGCGTACTCGGCTCTCCTGGTTCCTGGGTGCGAAGAATCGCACATATGAGTCGAAAGACTACGACTATACCATCGTGACGCTTCCTTTCACAATGACTAGGCTCATGGATCTGCCTAAATTCTCGTCCGTCTTAAGCCGCGCTATGAGCGAGCGCGGCCTCCAATTCAAATCGGCGTGCAAGGCGGCGCTTTTATTCAAGGAAAGGTTCTGGGAAAAGGGCGAGCGCCCGATCTTCGGAGGCTACTCGCGGCCATCCAGTGCTGCCGTAGGGTCCCTGCTTGAACGAAAGCCGCCCAGGGGTTATCACAGTACCGGGCTGGTGACTGGAGCGACCGTTTTGTCAGTCTGCCAGATGACGAATATGCTGGAATGGTGCTGGACGCTGTCGTCAGCCTCCACGGCCAACAAGCGCGAGACTTGTACACGGGGCACTACGAGAAGCTGTGCTGGTTGCAAGACGAGCACTCTGCGACCGCATGGTGCCGGCCTAATGTTGAGCAGCACAGGTTGTATATCCCGTCGTATCACCGCACGGAGCACAACACCATTTTCATCGGCGAGCATACTGCGCCGACGCACGCGTGGATCAGCTCATCCTTGCACTCTTCGGCTCGAGGTTCGATCCAGCTGTTGCTGGAATTAGGAATGCTTGATGAGGCAAAGCGGCTAAACCAACAGTGGATGGGACGATGGATCAATCACAAATGACGCGGCAATCGATTTTAATCAATCACGTTCGCGGTGGGCTCGTTTGGATACTCCCGCTCATCTTATCTTGGAGTGTGGGTAGCGTGGCCCAGATCCGCATCTGGACCTGACTAGGTCTGGAAATGTGCAAGCAATAGGTGACAAAGAGGAAAAGAAAGGCAATATCAGTTGATTCATCAGATGCTCTGTCATTGTTTAATCACTACCCACCTGCCCGTTTGTGCTGGCAGGGTTTGGAACTTATCCTCGTATGGTACACGGCTAGAGAAGCGCGCAAAGATGACAAGCCGTCATTACAATAGAACAATACCGCGCCCGTAACCGGTCCTCTTGGTAGATACAGAGTCGTGGAAACTGGCTTCCACATCAAAACGACTCAATTGTCCCTTTGATAAGCCTGCAATATTGTTGTTCATACGCATATCAGGTAATTTGTAACCCTTCACCACGGGAAGACGCGATGACTTCGTTCATCCGCTTCACAAAAGCACCAACAGGCTGACTGACTCTCGGTTTCTCCCCACAGTCTGCATGTTCTCGTTTGGTTTGTTTGGTCTGATGTCGAGCGTCTGATTTAGGGGCCAACGCGTCTCCACAGACGAAGACGCTAATCTTTACCATTTCGAGCGGCATGAACAATTTCCAACTTCAGTATTTTAACGTCGCACAACGAAAAGTCACCAGTCAGGGAGGCTCATTGACATTACGGAGATCGCCAGCTAGGGAAGGTCCACTAGGGGCACATCAATTTCCCACTGGACCTAGCTGGATCCGGCAAAGTTACTTTAGTGGGATCCACACATAGATGTACTCTAGAGGTTTCTTTCTATGCTAGTTAGTTATATATAAGTGTTAGAAGCGTAAGGTGTAACACCTAAGCTAATAGACTAATAGATCAACTATTGTTGCAATCCTTGCCCTTATAATAGCTTATTAAGACCACATACACGCACAATAACAGTATAATTGCGGTACAAGCTAACTAGGCTAGCGGTATCCGCTCTAGGTGCGCGGAAGTGCACGTGATATATATAGCTTAAAAAAAAGCAGGGACCCCTCTAGATTCAGCTAGGTCCAGTGGGAAATTTGAAAGCTCCAGTGGGAAGTTAATGTGCTTATGCACTCCCAGACAGGCAGTACGTAAGAACTGATGTAGGTCTAGAAGTGGACCTGCCATAGTCAAAATAAAATATTTACAAAATATTACGCAAAAAAAAATATTACAAATACACTCCGCACGGAGTTAATGATTAGATTAATCGTCACTAGAAACTTATATTAAGTCCCACCCACATTACTCCAGAGTATAGCATTGTAGTTTTCCACGTAAGCTATTTGAATATTCAGCTTATTGCACATGTATCTATATTTCGAATGTGAAATCATTAAATTCACTACAGATGTTATAAAGTGCAATGCTCTGCCCGAGAGCGAACGGCAAAGCCTTAGGTGCAGTGAGCAGCAAGCAGCATCGGCGTGGGGTTCAGCAATATTAGCATCGGCATGTGCATAATACCCGAGGCTGGGGCGCTTGTTCGAGCAAGTTTTTGACTAATTTTTCTACTCGTCCAGGGCTCTTAACCTCTGAGCACTCCGTGGGACGCGGGACGGCCATAGACGGAATGCGAACCGCCTTGACTACGACTGCAACCTCTCCTCGTCTACGGTTAACGCCGGCCGTTAATTGTCCCTTTATCCCTTTCAGTTCACATTACGCTAGACTGCTGAGGTGAGGGACACAGGCCCAGCTAGCCGTTCTACGCATGGACTATCAGACGAGTCTGTAGATCACCCGACCTTTTGAACCCAACCTGAGCTTTTGGAGTAACCTAATCTAACTAACTATAGGTTCTAGTAGCGTTAAATAGCTCTTTTAATTAGTCCCTTTAATTCTAAATTAACTAGGGTCTTTAGGCATCTAAAATAGAAAATAAATAATAATAATAATAATATCTAAAATATAATAAAGCTAATAAATACTTTATTCACGTTCAATGTTTCTTATGTTTTTTTAGATTTTTCAAGGTAATAGAATAGTAGTATAGAGGTAGTGTAGAGGTAGTGTAGGGGTAGTGCAGGGGTAGTGTAGGGGGGAGCTAAAATCTCTTATCTAATTGGTTGAAAAGTCTCCACATTAAGATCCACAGTTTGGTCAGGTTAGGTTAGTTCAAAAGCTCTTAGGGTTAGGATGGGTTCAAAAGGTTAGGTGAGATGTAGACTCTCTAGTACGGGCGACGATCGGGACCACTGTGCCACAACCTAAATTCCCAAATTTTTAGTGACTAGGGCCACCCTAGTGTATCTATTCTAGAGGATATAATCTATTTATTGAATTACACACTACACACTACACACTTGTAAGGGCCGCCCCAGGCGGGCGCGCCACTCAAGCTAGGTGCGACCCACCCAGGCGGTGGCACCTAGGCATGGCGCAACCCCACGTGATCGCTGGGGTTTCGGCCGCGCAGCCCTTTGTCAACGCCTGCGGTGCCGCACACCGACTTAGAGGAAGCAAGCTTTAGTCAATATAACAGCGTGCCTATTACTCTGCCTAGCCTACGCGTGCAACATCTAACAACACTACACACTACTAATTGATTCTATTGCTGCACGCTGCTAATTAATTCTATTGCTACACACTACCCCTCTTTTATAGATGCCTTAGGTATTATTAGATTATAGCCGGACTATCTTTAATCTGAGATTAGATCTATAATTAGTAAGGTATTACAATAGAATTAATTAGCAGCGTCTAGTGATAGAATTAATTAGTAGTGTATAGTAGTAGAAATATATTAAGGGAAAGAATCTAATAGTGTAACAGAAACCTAGACTAGGTAAGCACTGCTTATATACATCTAGGAGTAACGAGGTTATTGTGTAAGTATGGGTTGTGGCACAGTGGTCCCTATCGTCGCCCGTATCTAGGATGGCACGTAGGATAGCTTCCATGCTCAGCCTAGCAGTCGCGTGACCAGCTGAGACGTGAATTTGCTGCGCAAAGGTCCGCCACATCCGTCAACAACACAACGCCGATTCAAGCCATGTGCGTCAATGTACGGAGTATAACTGGGCCAACTTGCAAGTCTCACTCTTGGCTCAATAGCCATTGCCACCGGTCCTCAATCGCAATCGCGAGAGGAAAGTCTAGATACCTCTTCCGTTTTAGGCTTAGCTCCTACTGCATGATAAAAAAAAATTAAAAAAAAACCGCTACTGCGTGTTTAGCTACTCCTTCCGGACACGGCGCCTTTAGCACAGCTTTGCTTAATTAGGTAAGCGGTGTGATTAGTGCGAGTGGGTGCACTCTTAAGACGCAACACAAACAAAACCAAAAACAAAACACTAACATCAAGTCACTGTTATGCTATTGCTACACTAATGGCGAACATCAGTTAAGAAATGCTATCTTGATTGCTTCTACGACATGAATTCATTTGTTATTCAGGCTTGGATTAATGACGTAACAGCTGTCACACCGATATCTTCAGTCGACTCTCCTCAACTAAAGGACAGTTGTCGCTGCTCGTCAGACAATATGTCAAGCCCTACCAAGCGACCGCGCTTAACAGAGGGCACAGACCCAGACCAAGACCTTACACAGACTCCAACACGGGCTCGACCTCAGTTGAGACAAGATGAGGATGACGGAAATGTCTTTATCGACACCCAAATACCTACTGCTGTTCATTCAGATTCGTCTTTTACTGCTGTAATAGCAAGTAGCAGAGGCTTCTCAGTCCCCATCAGATTCCAACAACCTCTGACTGAGACTTCGCGCTCGAGGAGTGCATCACCAATTAAAGGACTGAAGAAAACGGGGGACCTGCAGAACCTTGAACACCCTGTTCGGTTCAAAACATCGACTAATCTCAGACGCGATCTTCCGGACGGAATTCAAAGTCTTGTCACATTTCTCTCTGCCGCAGTGGCCAAAGAAAACATCTTTCCGGCAGCTCTCCGAGGCCATGAACTGCTGCATATCCGAGAAAACCCAGAAATCCGTTCTTTCATGTGGCAATCAACAGAGGACTCCAATGTTTCCAGCACAGTAGAAGACCATACCTTCGTATTGAGGAATCTCTACAACTTGCAAAATGTTATTAAACAGTCTGCCGCCTCATCCGACCGAAAACGCTCAGAGGCAGCTTGGAATTGCCTCGTCCACACACCACTTCTCCTTCACATTACGTCAGCGTATAGTTTTCTTGAGGTCGAACCTATCTCCTCAGCACGAATTGCCCCAGAGTTCCGACCTTTGCTCAGAAATAAGTATCAGTTCGCGTCTCAATCAAGTCTTTCTAGCACTAGTGGTATTTCAGAAAGCGACGCCGGAGCGTCTCACACTGGTCGTACTCCCATTGCATCGTCAGTTCAGAAGATAGTTGATTTTGCTATAGTGCTGGAGCCTGAAGGTGAGTTAGCTTCTTTGATCGAGAAGTTTTTGGAAGGAAACCCAAGAGAAACTGCGACTATCAACCAAACCTTATACGAGCCTCTTCGCACCAATCCTGCTCCAATATTCATTGAGACAAAGACTGCATCCGGTAGCATGGAGGAGGCCAACTGCCAACTAGGCGTCTGGGCAGCCGCTTGGTATCAACGTATGCGCAGCATTATCGCCCTCACTGGTATCAAACAAAATGTTATCACTATCCCTGTTATCCAGGTCATGGGCAGCGTTTGGGCAATTTCATACGTCGTAGATACTGGCTCGGAAATTGTAAGTGCCCTTGGACTCCTTTTAACCTCTACTGTCTAATTTTATGTCTAGCATGTAATTGATGCAGGCAGTCGGATAGGGGACACGTATAGTTTTATTGGAGTGTACCAGTTGCAAGCTGCTATGGCAGCACTGGCTTATTGGGTCAAAGATGTGTTTGAGCCCTGGCTTACAGACTTGTTGAGACGGGCGACATCAACTAGAAGTTAAAGATGTGCAGTGCTGCAAGAAATAGGAAGGGGAGTGGGTAGGAGCAGATGTTATAACCCTATTATATATTTTTAACCGCGCGTATAGTTAGGACACTCCTTGAGGGTCGATCGCTAGTGTTTTTCAGTTAGAGTCAAGAGACTTTTAATGTCAATTGAGGCACTTTAGCCGGCCGCAGTCTTTGATGGTCTTGGCGTGCTGCCCGCCTCCTGACGGAAGACAGATTGCAAAGGCAGCTCAATGTTGAAGGAGATGGACCGGCTGGGTACTGGGAGCAGAAGGGCCAAATGCGACAGCTGCGGAGAAGACGCTGTTTGAACATTAGATTTGCTTATTAATATCTACTTACTTAGAATTTATACTAATGATTAGTGTAAAGTGAAAAAAAAAAAAAAAAAAAAAAAAAAAAAAAAAAAACCACACAAATTAAAGAGTGCAATGCTCTGCTATTGGGACAGTGTGTGTAGCAACGACCGTTGACGCTAATCGGGTTGATTCAAGCACAATCGAAGCACCGTCAGCGCGCATTGTGCATGTGCATGTGCATGTGCATGTGGATATGCGCTTGAACTTTTGTAAGTGCGCTTAATCGTGTCATAGTCGGAGAATTGCCCGCAGGCCAGCGGCGCAACGACGCCGGCATGCGCAAAGTTGCGTCAGTACCGTGTGTTTGCTACCTGAACTCTGCAGTGCAGTCCGTTATTGTTTCGGAGAACGATCGGATGGTGGGTGGTCCATGCAGTGGTGCAGAAGCAGACCCTAGCCCAACCCCGGGCAATCATGATTGGAACTGGAACCACAACTTCCATCCCTAATGCCTGCTCTAAGCCGCAATGGCTGTGATATCTGTGAAGTATCTCTTTTGTACATGTAGAATATGTGTCCGGCGTCCATCATACACAGTCCCACTATATGCATTTTATAGAAACAAAATAAAACAATAATATTCACGCCATGAGAAGACGAATGGGTGACGCGAGGGAAAAAAAAATTCATCCATGAATGAACTAGATCTGTCTATGCCTACAAGCGATCCAAGAGGCTACACTCTTGATTCGGATCACTTAAGGGATTGAAGTTACCTCAAATCTTCGCCAAGTCCTGATTGGTCGACTGCCTAGCCGATCCGCGACCCAGCTGTTGCCAGCGCCTAAGAGCCTGCAATCTCGTTCTCCGAACCTTCCCTTTTACCTCGAGATTTTTTATTCAATTTGGCCTTTTTTATCTTTTCTTCTTCTTTTCTGCTGTTTTCCTTCGTTCTTTTTTGGCAACTCTCCATCGGCCCATCGTCTTGGGATACTATCGCCGGGCCCTAGTCTTGCGCCATCCAGCCGTTCGACACACTGTACGCTTGTGACGACGACCTTTATTATCAATCGCCTGGAATCCCATTCGCGCATCGTCGCGCCACCTGTCCTCACTATGGGCTCCAAGATGACCTGGTCCAAGAGCACCCGCATCAAGGTCATGATAGCCATTGACACGGCCTTCTTTCTGCTCGAACTTATCTGCGGCTTTCTCGCTCACTCTCTGGCTCTTACTGCAGACGCTTTTCACATGGTACATCCCTCCAAACCTCTCTTGTTTTGGGACTTAATGCCCTTTCCCTTCGAGCGTGACTGATCAGCTGCCTTAGCTCAACGACATCATTTCCCTCGTGATCGGATTGTGGGCAGTTGTGGCAGCACAGAAAGAGACTACTGACGAGTTTACATTTGGAGTACGTACAATGTCAGCAATTCATCTTGTTTCCGACAACGAATGCTCTGCTAATGAGGAGTGTTTGTCCTTCTACTAGTGGGTTCGTGCGGAAATCCTTGGTGCCTTCTTCAACGCAGTATTCTTGATTGCGCTTTGCGTTTCCATCATTCTCGAAGCTCTGACCCGATTTGTCGAACCTCCCGAGATTAACCAGCCCAAGCTCATTCTCATTGTCGGGTGCGCTGGTTTGACTTCCAACCTGCTCGGCTTTGTTGTCCTCGGCGGCCACGGACACTCTCACGGCGATGAGGAAGACGGCCATGGTCATGGACACGACCACCATGATCACGATCATGACCATAGCCATGCTATTGAGGAGGGACGTGATTCTGCCGATTTGCGTAGCGAAGTGGCCAACGAAGATGGTGCTGTTGGCGACGTTCTTCCTGAAGTCATTGTGAAGCGTGCGAATGAGAGCTCGGACAGATACCGTCGCATTCGATTCGGAGATAGTGCGCCAAGTCGAGAGGATGCCAGTGGCCGAAATCGGGCTCCTGCACAGTCAAGAGGACGTGCCAGGCGACGTTCCAGTAAGAGTGGGAACTCTCGTTTCCAAAGCATCGACGATATTAGCATTCATCCCGCCAGCTTCCGGCAAGACATCATTGCTGCTAGTTTGGCTGCATCTTCACGTGTGGTTGCGGCAAGTGACATGAGCGAAGACGTCCCAATCGGGGACTCGGAAACCGAAGTCAACGAGGAATCACCCCTCCTGACCAGCGGCGCAAAAGGCAATAACGGAGCCATTGATGACCACTCTCACTCGCAGGCTACGCACAAGCGACCTCGCCGAGACTCCAGTGTGCATCATGGTCATAATCACACCCTGCCTCGCAAGGCTGGTACCAAGGCTAGCGGTCACAACCATGCTGATATGGGCATGAATGCGATGATGCTTCATGTCCTCGGCGACGCTCTGGGAAACGTAGGCGTCATCATCACTGCACTGATCATCTGGCTCACAGACTGGCCCGGCAAGCTGTATTGTGACCCTGCCGTGTCACTCGTTATTACAGCTATCATTCTGAAGACATCTATTCCTCTAACTCGTGCTACGGCCAGGGTCCTATTGCAAGCTACGCCTGAGAACATCAGCATTCAGGAGATCCGCCAAGACATTGAAGGTCTCCCTGGAGTTGTAAGCTGCCATCATATTCATGTTTGGCAGCTGTCCGACACAAAGGTTGTCGCTAGCATGCATTTGCAAGTTGCTTTCCCAATCAATGAGCACAGCGGCGAGAAGTACATGCAGCTGGCAAAGAGAGCGCGCAAGTGTCTCCACGGCTACGGTATCCATAGTGCAACCATCCAGCCAGAGTTCTGCCTTGACGAACAACACCAACATGCCGGGGATGCTGCAGCTCTACGATTAGATGGTGGATTGGACAGGAATGGCGACAACTCTTGCCTCTTGGAGTGCATAGATGATTGCCAGGAACAAGGCTGTTGCCCTGGCGTAGACACAAGCTCCAAGGCGTCATCAACCCGCCGCGGAAGCGGTTCTACGCAAGGTGATGCAAATCACGGCCATCAGCATTGATGCTCTGGTATACATTTCACGATGCAACAAGAAGATTCGATTCAATGTTAGGATATTATCTTGTCCAAACTGAGAAAAGCGCTTATACGGGCTTACAAAGACACTCTATTACAGACGTTGGGGGAGACCAGGCGTACTGCCATGAGCTCGGCTGCCCTCTACACAGCGGCCAAGGTCATGTTGAAGACTATGACACAGGCATATTCACTTTCTTTAGATCCTGTAACACCGTCATTTTGATTCTTATTTTTATTTTCTTTATTATCTGATCAATGGGTGGCGTTCTAAAAATGCGAGCAACACCGGAGCTTGATTTATTTTCTTGCGAACAGTGTGCCATGTGCGGTTCAGGGAGAGCGTGAGAATTCAAGAGTTCTTAGAAAATGAGATGGCACACAAATCTATGGATCCTAAAGCGTTTCTCACGTTTCTATCATTGCGTGATGTTATTCCTTGTCCATGTTGCTGAACGTTTGCCAATTGTGTGTGCCTTCTATGTGTGATAACTTCCACACACGAGAAATATGTTACCTGGTGCATCAACAGATTTGAAATTTAAACTCGCCATGCGACAGACATCCTCCGCAGCTTCTAATACTGCAACTTAATATTGAGCCCAGATAGATGCTTGAGGTTATGGATATAGATAGCCACTACGTGCTTTTTCCCGCACCAGGATGGACCAGTATGTACGAAGGTATATTCTGTATACTCAGAAATAAGACGTGACATGTCCAATAAGGCCTTGTCTCCGTGGCTTAGTTGGTTAAAGCGTCGGTCTCATACTATGATTCAATCTCAGATTGGAGGAATCCGAAGGTCGCGAGTTCGACTCTCGCCGGGGACATTTTTTTGACAATTTTTTCCCCTTTCATCTATCACACCTTTTTTTTTCCCTTCGTTGTGAAGAGTGGCCGAAAGGAAACAGCTCTTTTCAACCAGAACGAGATTCGTACGTAGAGACTTGTCAATAGAGCTGTTGCGTACGTACTCGTTCTTGACTGCCGTGCCGTAACAGAATACAGACCGTCCTCTATATATACTGCCATCCTGATCTCATCGTGGGACTTTCCAGGAATGCAGGGCTAGTGTGGTTGTGATTGCGAGCGAGTTGTTTATTATTTACGTGCTGCGAAGTTCGTGAGACACCACGACCAGTGCGGCGTCGAAAGACGATATTCATTGCTCGATACGTTGCTGTCTGGAGCATTCTAAGCGGGTAGGTTGCGCATACATGCAAACTATCAAGACGCTCCATGAGGCAAGTGCGGGAATCGCACCCCGGTCGTGGGCAATGCCCTACATGGTAGTCATGCCCAAAGTATTGGAATAATACAGCAGTCACTGGCACTCCCAGCGCCAAAAGCGCCCAGCTTTCAGTTCAATGCTTTCAAATTCCAGATTTACCAAGATAAAGCAAAACCCCTCCTAGCCATAGAGGTACAGGCAGTGGTTTGAAATACATGACGATGCCCCCGTACAAAACCACAGAGGCCAAAAGAATTTGTCCATAAACGCCAAACGTGTGTGCCTCACAAGAGCACTCCCTTCTTTTCCTCGAATCTTCTTCCCAGCTCCAGGCATGTCAAAAGCAAATTCCGCAGAAGAGGGGGGAAAATCCAACTGATATCTTTCTGTTTCTCCTCCCTTTGCTTTCCACCGACGTTCGTCTAGAAACGGCCTCGGCCTCGGGAGAAACCACCTGAGCCTCCACGACCGCCTCCTCTGCCACCGCCGAAACCTCCACGGCCTCCGCCACGGCCTCCGCCCCTCGAGAAACCGCCGCCGCCGCGAGGACCACCTCGTCCTCCACGTCCTCCACCACGGGGTCCTCCGCGGGGGGCACCACGGCCGCCACGAGCACCTCCTGCTCGCTTGGGCTTCTTCTCAGCGGGTAACTTGGGCCTGGGCAGAAATTTCTCCAGCGGCAACAGCTTATCGCCGCCGATGTACACCTTGTCGCCTGACTTGAAGCTCGTCGCGACGATGCCCTCTTGGGGCTTGATGGTAAAGTAGACTTCGTTGATGGGTCCGAGGACTTCGTCGACCTTGCCGATGGGGGTCTTGTTCTCGAGGTAGATGGGAGCGTTGAAGTACGGAATCTTGACGTTGGAGGAGCGGCAGAACATCTCGCCCTCGACAGCGTGCTCGACCGTGCCCATTTCCTGGACTTCGGCCGGGGGGCCAGCAGGGACGAAACTGCCGCCTCGTCCTCCTAGTTTGTTTTTTCAATCGTAAGCTGAATTGCTCAAATTCCCGTTGTCGAGCCCAGATGTCAAAAGTTGTGGGGGGATATCCCTCCATATCAATCTTTCCACACAAGGTTCCGCAAATGGCACTTTTGTTTGTGCGCGAAGGGCCAAAAAAAAAAAAAGGGCAAGAGCAATAAACAAAGAAAATCTCACCTCTGAAACCGCCGCCGCCTCGACCTCCACGGCCGCCTCTAAATGACATTGTGTAAGTTGATAGTCCAGTGGTGGTGATTGAGAACCGGTCGTTGCGTTTTGCGATATATGTGAATTTCTTTCCGAGAACTTTTTCCCGACTCAATGGTGCAGAGATGGATTTTCAATTTTCCGCTGAGCATCCATTGGCGCGTGTGATTGGTTGGTCGCTGGTTTTTTTCCCTCTAGGGAAAAGTGGCTGAATTTATTAAGGCTACCCCTCCCACTTTAGGCCCTTTTATTTATTTATTTATTTATTGGCCTACCCTGTATTTCGCAGTACTGTAGGAATTGCAAGCGTGACGCCTCATCGTACGGTTTTGTCGAGCCACTGGCTGGACATATCCAGGACAGCAGGTCACTATCATGCTCTTTCAATCTCTTTCACACCGCCCGGAAAAAGGGCCAAAAAAGAAACAGGACCAAGCCACAGCAAATGCATACTGGATGCATCAGCTGGATCACACAAACGACCTGCTTATTAAGTACAAGCATGGTGCATCCGGCAAACTGCTGCAACTACCCCGCAGACTACGGCGGGGCAGTGACAGCTTCCAGTTGAGCTGTGCGTGTTTTGACATTTCCCATTACCATCCCACTTCGTCTTACGCCATATGTATTGCCCTCTGAATGCAGGCAATTTCGAAATCTTGGTCCAAAACTTCACAGATAATATTTGAGCCCATAGGCGCAGTTTCTGCCACGACTTTGGTCCACACGCGTGCACAATGAGCACCAGGCACGCCGGGAAAGCAGGCTCATGGTATGTTGATTCCCCAGATGAGCTGGGGAGCGAGCTTGACAGCTATCTATCACGAGTCCCCGACACTATCGATGGCTCCTCACTGCCCATCAAGGGTGCGAGAATAGTGATTGCACCGTGAGTTCTTAGCATAACAAAATCTCTTGCTCACTCATTGCAAAGGCAAATGCTAAACCCTGAAATACATAGCCACGCTGGATACACCTTCTCCGGACCTTGCGCCGCCTGGGCATACAAATGCTTGGACCTCAGTAAAGCAAAAAGGGTGTTCGTTCTGGGCCCTTCTCACACATACTATCTCGATGGATGTGCCGTGACTACATATGACAAATATGCTACCCCTTTCGGCGACTTCATAGTTGACAGAGATGTGATCCAACGAGTAAAGGAGGCAGGACAAATGGACGACATCCCCAAATCGAGAGACTCTGCAGAGCATTCTCTGGAAATGCACTTGCCGTATCTGTACAAGCGTTGCGAAGAGACCTTTGGCTCGCCAGATAACTTTCCCACAATTGTGCCAATTCTTGTCGGAGACAATAGCCGAGACGAAGAGAAGAACGTGGGCAGAATCCTGGTTCCCTACCTCAAGTATGAGGAGAACGCCTTTGTTATAAGCTCTGACTTCTGCCACTGGGGAGCTCATTTTCAATACATGGTGTACTCGCCGGACAACGACCCTACTCGGCTGGCGAACCTGAGAAGATCGGATAGCCGCCCTACTGGTGTCCCCATCCATGAGACCATCAAAATGCTGGACGAGTCGGCTATGGATGCTGTGAAGAGCGGAAGTCACGATGCTTTTGTCGACAATCTCATGCAAACCAAGAACACGGTATGTGGGAGGCATCCCATTGGCATAGCCATGGCTGCGTTAGAAATAATTGCCAAAGAGCTACAAGATGACACGAAAGCCCGGTTCAAAATTTCGCAGTATCAACGCAGCAACCTGGTGGAAAAGCCCAGTGATTTCAGTGTCAGTTATGTGTCGGCCTATGCTGTTTTATAGTGGTGGAGGCGGCTCTCGGTGTATCTATGTTATGTCGAAGCTTCTTCGTTGTGAGTAGACGACTTATTGGAACAGGCGTTTTGCTGCGGCAACCAACGACCGCCGGGTCAATATTTCGATGGTTGCTTGAGCGAGGCCATTGTCGCAACTGCAAGCCAGTGACAGGTCATGAGTGCAGAAAAAGCTTGCACCTCCAGCTTAGCCAGCGATGTTGCGACTAAGTCGCCATGCAGAAAGTAAATGAAAATAAGAAAGATCCAACAGGAAAGAGCATAGCGCGATAACCCGAGTGAACCAATGTCTAACAGGACCGAGCCTCAGACGCCAAAACCGCGCTGGTTGTCCCTGTTTTTTTTTTTTTTTTAATTTTCAGCAGACAGCTCTGCCCCACCATTAGCAGATCGGCCATCTGAAAGAAACAACCAGTCGTTCTGACGTAATGGTTGGGATAGGCCCTGGATGCGCGGCCATCTGGACAATCCGCAGATTTTGTGAAAACATACAGTACCCCAGAGCACGATACGTTGCAACGACGACGACTCGTCCCATTGTGCATGACACTGGTCGGAGGCACGGGTTTGATCAAATTGTCGCATCAGAGCCGCAAGAATGCACCAAACAAGCGCCATGCCTGGCCTTGAGCGACCTACACGAAGAGGTCAAGTGAGATTGGACGCGCAAGCGCGGGATGAAGATGGAGGTCGAAGGGCACGAGGGATTCTGACTCCGTGAAACACTGGGGCTCGCGGATCTTGATACGAGTAGGCTTCCATCATCGTGGACAGCAGTATCATGTTTGCAAGCAGAATGCAAGCTTGCACGACGGGGAACGATGAAGTGATGATCGGCATCGAGACATGGTGAAAGAAGGCAAGTCAGCCAACCAAGAGACGACAAAGACATTAAGTTCTTGGGAAGTATTATGAACGATTTTCTGGCGGTTGGTGGCAGTCAGCGGTGACAGCCAGCCACTTTAGCGTAAGGGGCAGGCGACGAGCGATGTCATGGTCCCAGCCACTACCTAGGTACACTAGTTGACAGGCCCCTTGTTTGTACCTGTGTTTCAAGGTGGCGGAACCCTTCTGGGCTATGTGACCTGCGCCATTGCGGCAAGGCAAATGCTAGTTTAGTACTGTGTGCGACACACCAAAGAGCCTGTTTGTCTGGGCCTTAATACGGAGTAGTCGGCCAAATGTTCAAATGTTATTTTGTGGCAGGCGGCAGGCTCTGAGCCACCCCCCACCCCCCACCGCACGCCCCCACCGCACACTCCCCTTTTGCTATTGACGCCTTTGTCACCATCCATCATTTTACTACCGCCAAATCGTTGCGACACCGTGCTTCATTTCCTTTCATCCCAACCACGGGCTCCAGGGCTAGTAATTGTCCTCCTGCAAATTTCCTCAGTTGTTTCCCTTTCGTCGGATTCGCATCGATTACAACAGCGTTTTCCCTTTGCTTCTTTACCAGATCTCCTTTTCTTCGCCGTTGCTCAACCGCCTCCCGCTTCAGCTTTCGCATTCGTGCGTAGAATACTGCCAAGAGCCAGACGCTCGCTGCTCCCACCATGAGTGTTAGTCTTCCGCCTTTCATTCCCCTCCATGGGCCTTTGAATCAGCCCAGGTTTGGTATCCCTGCTGCCTCTGCTCTCCTTCGTTCTATTGCAAAGACGTCTATGGTGCACAGGGAAATCGGACGTTGCCTACTGTGCGCGTGCTTGGCCTTCATGTTTTCCTTCCTGCCCTTTTGCGACTTGCTATCATTCTCTATCAAGCTTTTCATATGCTCTAGGCAGACTTCATCTTACTAACAATGACGCAACAGTACGGGTTAGTCCTATCCATCACATCTCCCACGACACGATACTCTTCCTCTCTTTGTCTCTTGCCGTGTCTTGTGGCGCTCGCGGCGATGAAATGGGTCGAAGCGCTGTGTCAATTTTCGGATAAAGACTAATATCGATATGTGAACAGATACGGTGGACGGCAGAACCCTTACGATCAGCGGGATAACGCCCCCGGCGGTTATGGACCACCATATGATGGAAACACCGGTGGCGGTTATGGAGGTAGGCGAAGCAGCGCAGCAAGAGGGCGAATCAACAGATGGCGTGTGAGAGTACTGACTTCGTATGCCGGCAGGATCTAATGTAGAGATGGCTCCTCTCGGCCATCAAACAGGGTACGGAGGCAACACTGGTGGTACCACTCGCAATATTCTCGACGAATGCAGCGGCATCGATAACGGCATCAACGAAGTTGAGCACAACCTCGAGAAACTCCGCATGCTTCAGCAGCGATCCCTGGACGATGCAGATAGCTCCTCCGCTAGTGCTGTCAACAGGCAGCTCGACTCCCTTTCGACCGACACCATGGCCTTGTACCGCGGTCTTACCGAGCGTGTTCGCGCCCTCAAGTCCAAGCCACCGCAGCAGATTGCTCAGTATCGCGGCCAAGTTGATCGCATCGACCGTCGTCTGAAGAGCGCCATTCAACAGTATCAGCAGATTGAGTCACAATTTCGCAAGCGAACTCAGGAACAGATGAAGCGTCAATATCGTATTGTTCGCCCCGATGCGTCAGAAGAAGAAGTCAGGGCTGTTGTTGAAGACACGAATAACAACCAAGTCTTTTCTCAGGCCTTGATGCAGAGTGATCGGCAGCAAAACGCTCGCGCTGCGCTGAGTGCTGTTCAGGACCGTCACGCTGCTCTGCTCAAGATTGAACAGCAGATGGTTGAGTTGTCTCAGTTGTTCCAGGATATGGATACTCTGGTTGTTCAGCAAGAAGCTGCTGTCATGCAGATTGAGCAGAAGGGTGAGGAGGTTGTAGACAACCTAGATAAGGGTAACGAGGAAATCGGTGTCGCCGTCAACACTGCACGAAAGACGAGAAAGAAGAAATGGATCTGCCTGGGTATCTGCGGTAAGTATTTCTTCAGCTGGTTCTATCCTGGCAGAGGTATTGTATTGACTAACATACTCAAAGTGGCCATCATTGTCGTAATTGTCATCATCGTTCTCATATACATCTTCGTCATCCGAGGTCAGAACAACAATGGCGGTGGCAACAAGAACGCCAAGCGAGAAATCGAATCTTTGACCAACAATGTTGTTTCCGGCTTGTTAAATGTCGCCGCTCCGGTTGCTAACCCACTGGAAGGCCGAGCGCCAATTGATGAGCAAATGCGTCGTGTTGCGAACACGCACAATGATTTCCCTCAACTACCAAACAACTGAGAACCCGCTCAATACGGGAAAAAAAAGTTTTACTTAACCATCACTTGATTTGTGCTTTTCATATTGGATCTCGGATGATTTGAAGTGGCGGCCACTTCATCTTGATTCGTTTTGCGCTCGGAGATACAAGCTCTGATTAGCTTTGATTGGATCTTTTACAACAACTCATGGCACACCTCAGCGGGACGGTTTTCCTTTACTGTATAAAAGTCAACGTTGACAACCGCCAGCGGATATGGTTGACCTTGTTCTCCCTTTTTTGGTTCTTCCCGTCGACCGGATCTTGTGGTTCATTAGTTAGTATCTCTAATTGCTTCGAGAGACAGTCTTGGGAAAACGGTAAGTCAAGGACACGGCCGGCAGAGTCCATGCACCAGGATCGCTTTTGTTTAGTCTCATTCGCTTTACATATTTCTGGCTTCACGCCTGGTGATATCGCCATGACACACACACGTCTGTTTTTTTCTCTTAGAAAAGTGTACGTCGTGGCAGGAAATGGGCCGAGCTGGAATTTTCATCATTCATAGCATTAGGGGCGTTTAGATATACCGTATTAATCACAATTCTCATGCCTTCAACGTACATGATGTCGTGAAAATTCGATACCATTATATGACGTCCATGTTTTTACCAAGAACTGGCTCGCATGTCCGACAATTACTCCTCAAAATGCCACTGGGAGCTAGATCCAGTGCGTCTCCCGCTGTATTATCCCTAGTGACCACACCGGCAGGACAAGGGTCTCTCAAATGGCATGGTCCTATGTAAGCTATTCAAATGCAATATGCCACGTCTGTTTATAAAGAGGCATCATCCAAACCACATGACTCAAACAAAATACAGCGCTTGCCGTCCCATCTCACTGACGAAAGGGCCTTGATCCAATGCCGCCCTCACCGTCACGTAGATTCCCCCTCAGCGTGTTCCTCACGTATCGAATCTCGCACGACGCCCTTCTCCGGCAGTGAAGACCCAGCCACATCTCCAAGACCATGTTTCTGCGATACAGTCTCGTCGACCAACATCCTCCTCTTCTCGCTTTCGCCCACAACATGCCTAAGGACGGACATGCGTCGCCTGAATTCGTCTGCGAGACAGTCGACGTCCTCGCGGCCGAGGGCTGTTCCGCTCCCCGAGCTGGGCAGACTAGCCGGTGCCAGGTCGGGGGGTTCGCGCTCCGCGCCTTCTATCCTGAGGGTGGCGGACCTGTCGTCGTTTTGGAAGGTGATGCCGGAGGTCGTCAGGGCGAAGTCCGGGGAGAGCGAGGACGCCCATGAGACAGACCAGCTTGTGTTGTCGGGGGACGGGACGAGATCCACTACGAGGGGGCGGGCGAGCGATCCTTGGGCCACGGGCTCGGACAGGACGGATGGGTCGTCGTCTGAGAAAAGGTATTGAACGCGCGGGTGGATGGTTGATCCGGTGGTCGTGTTGGTAAGCAGCGTGAAGAAGGGTTCCAGTGGTGGCGGAGCAGCATCTGTCGGCGCGGATGTACTCGGGGCGTTTTGATCTTCTTTCGGAGCGCCTTCTAGCCTGGGGGAAGAGGGAACTTGCTCTTTGTCGGACATGGTTGGCGGCAGGCGAGGATGTCGTAACGTGAGGATGGGGACGGCGAGCTCTAGACGCGGCGGGCGAAAAAGGTACTGAGGAAGAACTTGACGATGGCGAGAAAGACTACATCTTTGGAATCACGTGAGTTTCTTCGAGGCGCGGATTGTGAGGAAACGAGAGGATGTCCCCTGTTTTTGTGGGAAACTCGCTTTGCTAATGCAAAGCGTTGAGGTCTAAAAGTGGTGGCGTGGCAGAGCAGTGACATGCTGAGGCAAAACGAGGCTGAGGCGTGTTGTGTTCATGGCGCTTGATAGCTCTTATCTTATCTACACGTGCGAGTGGCCATATCAACACCCACCAACCCTGCCAAAAGGAGAGGGAAAACAACAAGGGGGGGGAACAGACTTTCATCTTGTTCTTGGCTTCCTATGTCGTATGCCGGCTGTGGCATTCTATATTTTCATCCTTGACTAATTCGCAGCCGTGGCACGTGGGTATGCCCCGAGTCTCGCCAGGCTGCGAGCTAGATGGAGGCGCAGCACCGCTTTGTTCACCTTTGTGTGCAGGTGTGCCCGACGCCAACTCACAATGAGGCCTTGCTGCAATCCTTTTTTCTAATACGGCGTGAACAGCTCATCTATTGTGCGTCCCCTGTAACAAAGTAACCCGCCAGCTGCGAGTCCGGAGGATATTCTGTTGGCTCAGCATGGTAGATCGTTATGAAGAGACTGCAGTCCTTCCAAACAGCGTACTTGGCTGTTTCATCTTCGTGCCTTGACAATTGTCTGACTCATACCCATCAGCGTTGTATTCGTCCCATTCCAGCAGTATAAGATGTTCCTGCGTCTCCTTGTGTCAGACTCGGGGACTGATAACATGACGCAAGAGTCAGGGGGAACGCGAAGAAAGAGAGAATATGGGACAAGTATGTTAGGTACTAGACAAGGAACCTTTGTTATACCAAATAGAGTCTTAAGAAAGCTGGAATATATAATTTCATTTTTCCGCAAGATGGCTCTATTATAACAGGTCGCTGTGTACCAATTAGCTTCTTCATAAAGCTGGAATATACAATCATACTTCCCACGAGATGACTCCATCATAACAGGTCGTTGTGTACGTCATGTTCAGGACCGACGCGGTCCTCATTTATTGTTTGGCCAATCCAGTGCAACGTCGCATGAAGAAGAAAGGAAACGCTGAGTATGTACTACATATCAACAATTATGATGAATGCAAGGCACGGAACCCTGTCGTAATTAGACTTCTCGACTTCTCCTTGGAATCTGCTGGCCCATTCCAGTAAAACAGCCCCTGTCATTCATAATAATCGAATAATTCCACTTCGTGTATTGGCCTTGACCAAGGCGGGCGCTCTCAACCGAGTGGACTTACACCTAGGCCTTTTTGCTTAACAAACACCACCTTAGCCTTCACTGTATCCGGGTTATCGTACGAGATGAAATCTCCATCACTGCTGACACATTGGGCCGAAATGCGCCGCTTGTCCATGATTTTCTTGCACCCTTTCCGAGGAAGTTCGTTGTACTCGAACGTCCCTTCATTGCCGCCTCCCCCCTCAAATTTCTGTCCGGGCCCTGTGGCATGCAAAAAACTGCGGACATAGGTGGGGATGCCTAGAAGGAGACCTCCGGTCGGGAACCCACGAGAGATTATATGTGCAACTCCGGATGATGCCGAAGGTTCGTCCTTGGACATTGCATACAGTTGAGAATGATGTCCGCTCTTCGAAGACCGCACGCCGAAGAAGTCGTATGCCGTTACGTTTGATGTAGTTGAGATAGTCTGGCCGCCATACCAAAGTCAACGAACTGCAGAATCGCTGTAGATGCAGGCGATGCAGCCGTGAGGATATGCTGATCATGAAGCAGGCACGTTCGTATAGCGGCTAGCAAGGCAATAAAGTCTGCGCCTTGCTCGACGCTACAAGGGTACTCCCAGGCAACTACATAATTAACCACATGACTCAGTCATCGGTAAGTCCAGAACGCTACTTTCCACGCCCAGTTGATGGTTTCTTTTCGTTTCGGCACTTACTGTCGAAGCCATCTAGTCCAGAAGCCCCAATAAGGCCTAAGCACCCTCCGCCGATGGACATAATAACCTGCAGATGTGGATGTTTTTGCTTCAGGTGCATCAGAGGTCCGAGGGCGCCCTGTAAACCATCAATCGGGGCTCGGGCATCCGCCCACTCATCAGTTAACTAATAAGTGCTAGAGTCGGGGCAAATGGCTCCCAGTGTGCAAGTGTGGCAGAGAGGTCGTTGATCCGCATCAAGGTGGGAAAGCGGGACGGAAAAAGTTGTACGACACACCGCCATCTGGGCCAATACTTGCGTAGGCATAATAGAAACGGTTAATAAAGCTGTAATTTATCGAGGTAGGAGTGTCTCCCTGGTAAATTCGACTGCTAGGAAAGTACACAGCGTTGGTATACATGACCCTCGCAACGCTAGTAGAGGCGATACGCGACTTCCGTGCGTGGCTTTGAGAGCTCATGACGACGACGGATACAAGGTCTTGCGGCGATTGCAACGGCGTCAGTTTTGAGTGAATTATTCCGAAAGGTTTCAGCAGCAGGCGGCAATCAACCTCGGCTCAGCCTTTAGAGACGAGAACAGAAAAAAAAACATGGAAGAGAATTCATGCCACATGCTCAACCAGGGAACTTGGGCAAGATATGTTTAAGCCGTAATGATCGAGTGTGGAAACTTGGAGCTAAGGCCAAGCGAGTCAGGCATTAAGGGTGCCCGGGATTGTGATATTTCTTGACCAAAGCCATGACCCGATGAGTACCCAAAAACAACTTTATAAATCCTGACAAAGCGGGGGCTGGAGATCGCTGGTGCCCAGATCATCACACAGTTTGGTCAGGTCAGGTCGGGTGCCATGTAGACTCAGATTATCACGGATCATTCGTCTGACGGGCAATTTCTCCAGGATACATGTGGAGACGAGACAACAACGAACACTATAACGGAGCAATAGTCAAGGTCCAGGTCTGGCGAAGAGGGTCTTTGAAATAGAAAAAGCCGTGATGCATGACATAACTGCGGGGTGTTGATAGAAATTCTGATCAATGGGCAGCAGGACCGGCCCAGGATTTCGGATAGATGATATCGGATGCGGCCACGTAACACACGTAACACGCATGGACAAGCAACTGCTCCAATTGTTGACTTCTTACAAGCTTAGCGTCTCCGTCGAGCCATCAAAGTGGCGTGGCGGATGAGCATGCGAGGAAGAATCCTGCGATTCAATATTGTGTCTAAGTGAAACAGAGCATGGCGCATATGCTTGATGACAAAAAGATGCTCGTTTCGGATTCGTCGATCGCCATTCTCTGGAGCTTGTATTGCCCCCCATTGGGATACCAGTTGTCAATTAGACGCCGCCAATTTGCAGTGTGCCTTACAGTAATTGCGCGTGCGCGAAGCTCGTGAACACGCAGCGGCACTATGCGGCGATTGTGCTCAATTGCAAGGGATTCTCGCAATTCTGCGAGGTGGGCAGGATCGGCCTAAGATATTTGCCCTATTGTTCCAAAACGTGATTGACGAGGTGGAACGAAGGTCTCTCCGCGCAAGGGCATGCTAAGACGCAGTGGCCATTGTCGTCACTTTGCTTAAGGCACTGGCAGCTTGACAACGTCATATTGTTGAAACGCAAGCATACATATTGACTTCTGTCCTCTTGGTTTCGTTCAATTTTTTCCCCATTTTGTCTTGACCGCAGTCATGATGAGCCGTTGCAAGCCGCGATCAAACTAGCTCGATGGACAACGCAGTAAACTAGCAGCATGCGTAACATGGATTCTTGTAGTGGTGTATCCTACGAAAGCAAGATGACGCCGATATGGATCGGACGTTCGGAAGCGGCCAAGACGAGACCATCTTCCATCTTGCCTGCGTGACAGAGGGATCATATCATACATGGGTCAGACGTGCCCAACTAAACCTTAGTGGTGTGGACCCAGGACTGTTCAGATATGACAGGTCGCCTATGAGGAGCTTCTCGAGTTATTTTGATAAAAAAAAGGAGAGAGTTGACGTGGAAAGCCATGAATGAACTGACCGTGCAACAAAGGTTGGAAACTCCGTCCAGGCTGTTCACATTTCTGGAAGTCCAAAGTTCAGCCGATGGAGACGACAAAGGGCTAGTGATACTTCAGACGTGCTCGCTATGCGTCCTGACCCATGTGAAGGATCGATATACAATGTAGGAGAAAGTGAGGGCATTTAGAGAGCCGCTGATCCCAAGGTGCTCTGCTTGTGGGTGTTTCTGGTCAAGCGTCAGCCCACCGCTCAGTTATTTCTACGCTTCCCTTATTTCCGCAACCAATTTGTCCAAAAGTTTTATGCACGCGGGGCTCCAGTCTTGCCATATTCCACCTGCCTCTCTCCTGCCTGATATTATTGGTTCTCTCTGCGCCTTCTGTCAATTTGGCCTTTACTCCATCCGTCTACGGAGTACGGAGTAGATCTTAGGGTTAGTTGAGCTTCTGCCCATGCCAATTATGTTCAAAGGATCGTAGCCTTGCAAATCCCACGCTTTATAATCAACTGGATTGGCAAAGACGAAGTCATTCAAGCTAATGTTGCTAGTTACGTTGAATCTTTCGGTGAGGAGTCTATACGTTGTGGAGTTCCATAGTTCCATAGATGGCTTCAAGTCTGACGCCGGCGAGCCTTTGGTAATTGAATCGGCTGGCTTGTAGATGCCTCCTCGGAAGGTGACACACGAATCTCCTGCCCCGGTAAGATTCAAGGAATCACAATCAGGGCCGTATAAGAATGTGTTGTTAAATCGCCTTGTGCAAGCTCCATTGTTAGTTTGAGGTTTCGTTACTAAAAAATTTTAATTCTCATTCCACATATACAATAGAGCAGGACAGAAAAGAACAGAAAAGGATAATTGGGAGTAGGATAATGTAGAATTGAAATCGTTTTTGCCCCAGAGTGACAAGAACGGAAAGAAAATCGAGAGGCTACTCTTACCAGCTTGGCAAAAAGGCAAAGCTTTGTTCGGGTTCAAGCAACAGTGAGGAACACGCCACGCTGAGTCTTGCCTGTCGACAGAGTGACATTTTTGATGGGAAGTGCTAATGGCGATGGTACACAGGTTTGTGCCATTAATCCAGTAGCCTGGAAAATAATCAGCAACAGACTCCATGCTGCCTTGAGCCGCAGCACTGGAAATAAGGCTGATATCATCATATTCCCAGTTCTGGGCATTTTCCGTCCTGTCCCAATGGGATCGTACTGCAAAAACCAGTTAGATAAAGATTCCAACTCAAGAAAAACTATACAGAATGAAGCAGAAGATGTGGTAGGAAAAGATAGAAGAGGCGGGAAAGGTTGGAGAGTTGAGCCATGGTGAGTGCCTTTGCAGCGAGCAAGACTTGCGTCGCCTCTACTTACCAATTACACCGAATGCAATAAATCCAACGACTTCACGGGACACCCTGGGGACGAGTATTGCCGTCTGAGCGAATCCCTTCCAGTCTTAGACTAGTAAGTGTTTACCAGCACCCCTGCGCAAATTTACGTGGCACGCCCTAGAGGCACTAAAATTATCAACGTAATGAATTGATGTATATTCATACAAGGAAGCTATAGCCTGCAGCTAGGCTAATCCGCTTAAAGATGTAATTTCTGCTTTTTACTTTTTATGGGTGTACACATTAACCAAGTTCAATTAGTTGTTTTCAGTCTCTAGCTACTAGAGGCTGCTACTGCAGCTGTCAGCTAGTTGTGCTACGGAAATGACATTTTTGCAGTATGCTGATATTGCAGAAGATAGAAGTACTATTAAATTACCGGGGCCTCAATATTCCTCTATTCTTTCTGTTATAGTGCTTACGCGGCTTCGAAAGTAGGCCGCTAACAACCTTCTTATATTAACGCCTCCTCTTTATTGCTACGCCTGGTGCAAGCTGGTCTTGTCTAAGGATTCTTTGTATACTCAATTAAGTGGCTTGGTATTAATGCTTCCTAAAGAGCCTAGCTGTAAGGCTTCGGGCAATGAAACTAGCTATTTAGAGACAACTGTCACGGCGCAGCCCGATTGCGCGCGCCATGCGGGTGTGGCCGACTCATAATCAGAGGTAACTTGACAAGTTGGGACTTACATCACATACAACAAGGCTGGCTATAGCCCAGTGCATGACAGCATTTATAGCTGAGTTATTAATTAATTGATTTTTTTTTTTTTTCGATGTCCTTCCCCAATTGGTGCCAGGCACTGCATGAGGTAAGACCTAGGAGTGAACACCGTGTGCCTAGTCGTACACTAACTAGAGAACCATGAGATACCAGACAAAATACCGTACATTACAGCTGAGTTATAGTGTTAAGAACTCCGTATTGCTAAGGGCGGATCTCCCTTATAGCGCCTAGAATCCGCAGGGTTAAGGATTTAGGGGAGTTAATTGTTAAGGTCCTAGAAGTCCTTGTCAGCAATTGTTGTGTAGAAAGTAGTATTAAGGGATTGAATAACCTTGATAATGAAAGAGAGAATTAGAGATATTTGTAGTTCTACAGAAAGGGAGGAAAAGAGGAAGAGGGAAAGTGAGGAATAACGATGTAGTGTGTTACTAGGGGAGACTTCAATTGAAGCTTTTAGCGATCTCCTTTCATTATATGCGTTTGTATGCGTTTGTATGTAGATAGTTGTATACCCATCGCGCGCCAACGCGGTTCCTGGTGACACTGACCAGCCATCACTGTGTATGTACTGTCACAAAATCGTGAGGTGGGTGCCTAAAAATGTGGGTCTGTGACGCGGATAGGAATTTTCCGCTGGCGCTGGATACGAGCATTACATGCATGTCGCCAATCAGGCTTTGAACTCGCAGTTTCTGAAGTACTCCGCAACCGACGTCGATGTTGGTTGTGCAAAATGGCGATTGTGCGGCCAACTGCACCGCAATAGATTCTCCTAGGTCCTCCTCCACGCTGTGGTGGTAGCTATTCACGAGAAGACGGAAAGCACGACGACGCGTGATAGATTCAGGCTTGCCGTCCGAGACACACCAAGTTAGTTCAGCCAGCCACGGTTTGGCTAGCTGAATGAGGCTCGTGTCTCCACGTCATGGCCACAGTATAATGGTTTAAGGATCGGGGAATTTGGCCACTTCCGTTTCGGGCTACAGACCCCTGTATTGAATAAGCAAACAAGGCGGCGCCATAGGTAGCTAAATACTTTGTCTCCGGCTTAGATCTGACCAGCCCTTTCCTTTGACTCTCTATTGTGTTTTTCTTTTGCTCTTTCTTTTATGGGAACAGCTCGTTTCGATTGGCCATCGGTGGCCAGTCGGGCCTGGGTTGACGGGTTGTCTGGCCCAAGACCAAAAACAATTTCTGCAGGCAACCTATCTTTCTGGAAATTCTGCCTGGAATCATGAACTGTAGACCACCGGCAGACCACCGGTTCTCATGCCCAACCTACTTACGGATATCGACGAAGCCATGAGAGGAGCTTGTTGTCGCAGCCCTGTAGAATGCTCTCTGTTCGTTCTCGACACTTTCGAGTGCTAAGCTTGGCAGTAGGGTCACTTTTCACCCTAACTCTACTGTACCAATTCAGCAGTCTGAGATCTCGCCTTTGGTTTCCATCATGGGAGTCTTCAAGCCGATACAAACCTCATCAGTCTCGTACTGCACTCCGAATTCCCCAAGCTTCTCTTGTTTCTGATCAACGACTGCTGACGAGCGACGCGATGCCATGTGCTACGGACGTGGTGCCACATATGACGCCGGCGCGTCTAAATTTCGGCTTGGATGCCAATTGTGAGAGCTATCCCCCGAAGTAATCCATACAAGCACTCCGCAAATACCGCACGGTCTTACTCAATACTGGTATGAAACCGGGCCTGGGCAGGTTGTTGGGAAGGGCGTTTTACTTGATGCAAATACTCCCATGGCAACTCCACGCACAACAACCATTTTAGTAAAGCGCGAGGGGTCTGGCAACATATGGCACGTCTTGATGGAGTTACTGAGCCTCTCGTGGACTCTTGATGTACCCCAGATCAGCGTGGATCCAGAGTCACAAAAGCCCTATCTGTCCCCTGATGCGGGATTGTCAACGCAGGTTATTTTCCTCGACCAACACGAGGACGGTCCCTTCATTGACATGTGGAGGCTTTTCGCCAAGATGCCTATCCGGCGGGTTCACGAACTTAACAACTCCGAGCCAGCCACCGACCTTATTATACCTTTTGCGGGTGGGAGCAATACGCTCTGGCAAGGGGACTGGGTAGAGCTTGACTGCCGTGAATCCGCATTGGTCAAATCCTTTGTTTCGCGCGTTTTGAACCTTTATGATATACCGACGGCTCCTCGCAAGAATAAAAACATCAGCGCCAAGTTTATTCGCCGGACCAAATACCTGGAGACTCAACAACGAGGCGGAGCTTATTGAATCAGTCAAAAATGCTGTCCCACATCTGAATGTTGAAATTGTCGACTTTGCCGCGTTCTCGTTCGCTGAACAGTTGAAAATCGTCCGCGAGACTGATCTTCTTATAGGCGTTCATGGAGCTGGTCTCGCCCACACCATGTTCCTGCCACCAGGATCTGCTGTGATTGAGATCTCACCCGCTGCTTTTGCGCATATGGGTTTCAGAAACCTAGCGCAGATGCTTGGCCACCCATATTATCGTGCTCATGCCGAGGTGCTTAGGGATGATTTTGGGAAATCTCAGTGGCAATTTGATGCAGTCGAGATGGAAGAGAACCGATTCATTCAACTGGTCGAATTCGCAGCACGAGGCTTGTACAACAATGGAATGAGGAATTATGATACTGTATAATGGTTGGGTAAACAGTGGCCCGAAAGAAGTGGACGTCCATGCATGGTTCAAGCGGGTGGGCTCAGAAGGCATGAGAGAGCCTGCTGGACCCGTTGTCGTCGGTCTTGCTAGGGTTTGTTCACATTTTGGACACCATCGAAGAAGTAGGCGAGATGGCCTTTTCTACCTAGCAGCACGTTCGTCCGGAGTTGGCACGTCCGTCTAGGTCGTACCGTCTGTAGTTGGGCTGTGGCACGGTGCGAGGATGAAGGGCAGGCAGGACACACATCATGAGGCCATGTGCCGTGATTGTGGAATATGGCTCGCTTGCCTAAGTCGGCTTCGGCATGGATCATGAGAGGAACTGGTAACCGTCTGAGTATCGTTGAAGAGACCGCCTAACGCTTCAGAAAAAAGAATTGGCCGGTTCCGCCATGTACGGCCTTGATATATACTTGCTAGCTCACAACGCGAGCCCAGGTTCTCCTGCGAACTGCGGTATTCACGGGCACATTGTGCCGCAAGAGCAGCTCTGCAATATCGGTTTTTGCAAATCTAACAGTTAAAGAATGTAGTAATGGCTTCCAGCTTTATGAGGAACTCCGTTGGTGCACTGCATTTCTAGGTCAATTTTTTAAAAGAATTTTTCAGAATATTATTATAGCATTATGCTACAGCTGTGGGCTGAGGCTATCAACTATGGGGATCACGTGGGTGCACGTTGGTGCACGTGGCCCTTTAAGTACCTGACGTTAAGGCTGTTAACAGCTCGGTCACAAATTAGCTAGCTAGTGGGCCAATTAGGATAAAGGGGCCTCAAAAGTACTTCAAATCACGTGCGAATGTCACCATAATAGAAGCACTACTAATTTCCGTGTGTATGAGGAAATACATTCTATATGTCACAGCTATACGGAGTAAAGCTATACGGAGTAAAGCTATGCGTGTTTAGAGCTAGTTATAGTAGTAGCTATTCAGAGGTGTGCCTGGAGAGTAGCGAAGATTGGGTGGGTCCCGTGACCTAGCCGCCGTTAATGTTGCCTTAACACCAGACTCTAATGTAATTTAAGCTGCGTAACGAAGACGGACGCGAGCCACTGCTTCGATCGATCAGTCGATGACCTTGCACGCGCTCGCTGGCTGAGCGTTCTTCGATCGAACAATCCCTGAGCATTACCCCATAGATGGACCATAGGCTCGGCTGCAGCAATATCCTCATCCGATGGATGGTCATCGCGACCTACCATCTTCTTACGCGTACATTTCTCTATCGATGGGTGAAACACTCGGGACCCGTCGTTTTTGTGGCCCGGCTGTGTATCAAGTCAGTACCGCTCTCGTCGCTCGCCGAGGCAGAAACCATGCGGTTTATTTCGCAAAACACGACAATTCCAGTACCAAAAGTCTATTGTGCCTTCAAGCACAAGAATCACACGTACATCGTCATGGAGAAGATCAATGGCCAAAGTTTATGGAACGGGTGGGTTCATCGCCCCCAGGAATCCAAAGATAAAATTTTAGACGACCTCGGTTCCATGGTTCAACAACTACGAAAGTTGCCTAATCCTGGGAGAGAGAGCGTGTGCAACGTCAGCGGCGGACCTTTAACTGACCAGCGACTTCCGCACAACGGTGTCTGGGGACCGTTTACATCAATCCGAGATTTCCACCTGCAACTTTGTGATGGACTTGCTACCCGAGCCAGCCCCGCACCGCTTCCACCTGATCTGAGCAAATTAATGGACTTTTACAACAAAGAATGGCCGTGTTCGAATTTCACGCACGGGGACTTGGGCCCGTCAAATATTATAGCTCAAGGTGACAAAATCGTCGCCATCATTGACTGGGAAACCGCAGGCTGGATGCCACCGTACTGGGAATATACCTCTGCCTGGAACGTTAATCCTCAATCACAATTTTGGCAGAAGGAAGTCGATAAATTTATATCGCCGATGCCAGAAGCTTTGGAGATGGAAAGGATAAGAAGACACTATTTCGGCGACTTCTAAAAACCCCTGAGCTGATTCCGAAAGGAAGAAAATCATTTCATGGGACATGTTCGACCAGCAAAAGTCGGCGCCTTCAGTCGATTGGCAAACCCTCGCAGGAAGACCAAGCTTTTCGCGTAAATAGAATAGGTGAAATATATCTATATAATGCAATACAATGCGTCGAATTTCCGGTCCTTTCAATACTCCCGGCTGGCCCATAAGGCACCTCGTTGTCGCGACGGAATGTCAGGGAATTGTCTCCTTGGAAGTCAAGAGATCCCAGGTTGCCACTTTCGTCTCATCAAAGTAGCCAGGCTGCGCTAGACCATCAAATCGATGTCCTTCCACTTTATACCGAACATACCACAGTGCAGTCTGAGATACTGTATCCCAATCGACTGAAGTGGTGATGACCTGTCCGGCTACTAGGGCCTCGATCGCCTCTTTGACCCATGACTTGCAGGTCCATCCCGGAACCTCTGGCCTTACCGGGATGCTTCTTAGAACGTCCTTAAGCCTTTGTTTGTCCGTCACTTTAGCGATAAGAATTCGAACCAGTATCATGTTGGTCGTTGCCAGTTTTATCTCTTGTTCGTTAAATTCCCATTGCATATGTCGCTGTTTGGCATGGTATCGCTTGCCGAGTTCGTGAGGTCTGTCGGACTTGGAGCCAGTGAGGATAGCCCAGTGATATCTTGAAAAAATTATCAATGTATGAACTACGTAGGTATGTTGAGATGAGTGACTCGCGACTACTTACCCCTCACCCCCACGAGCGTAAAGGGCAATGTAAAGCCGCTCTTTGGAAGCAGGCATGGCTTCGGTTCGGCCTGGAGTGTACGGCCGGGGAGGGTGGCAGTGTCGTGGTTCTTATGCTCGCAGTCTCTCGCCATGGCCTCATGCAGTCCCCCACGCTCCGAGCAGACTGACCTCATCAGCCGACCAAAGTTATTCCAGACCACTCATTCGGGGCCAGGTTCCATGCTCCTCTAAGATTGGCCAAAGCATTTCTTCCGTGCGGCGAACTTTGTGCAAGATCGTGAATCTGTATTTACGCCAGTCAAGACAACAGGGCGAAACATCCTTACGTCTTGACGGTACTGAGGGGCCGATCAGTGCACTTCGAGCTTCGAGGCCAGGCCGCATATGCAAGGTCGAGGGGAATAGTTGAGGAGTGACGCTCTCCTATCATTCGCCGAACAGCAGTAAGCTGTGTGACAACGATTATCAAATGAGTGGGGAGGACGGAGTACCAGGAGCCTATCACTTAACCCACCTATATGCCTAATGAGGTGGCCTTGTGTGAGGTCCGGTGGAACACACAGTGCAATCACCTTACGGAGATGTCGATGGCAGCCGAGCTTATCACTCAATTGGAAACTTGCAAGTATGATATCATTCATAGATCAGGTGCATAGCCGAAAAGATTCTGCTGACGCACTGTCCCTAAAGGCTACCTTTGGTTGTGCTATCTGATTGACGAGGAAGCCACCAGACACCGCTGTCCAGTCCAGTCAGTGTCAACTCTCAATCTTCCACCGGCGGGCGACGGAATGAAGTTCCACGTCTTGCCGAGACAAAAAGGTTTTGAGCGGGCCACAAGTAGATATCATACCATGTGGGAGACCAAGAGGCGAATAGTCACTGCCAATGCGGCGCTGAGACACTCCCAGTACTGCCAAGATTCAGTGAATCTGGAAGCACCATCTGCAGAAACAATTCTCTGCGAGACGACATGCACTTAGCCGCTCGAGTCCTTTCCCGAGACAGGAGACAGGAGAGCAGTGAGATGGGCTGCTAAGGGCAAGGAGTTATGTCTCGGCCCAGGCTTCGTGATCATTACCACTTCTGCCTCTCAAACCCGTTTTAGAACATGTCCGACGGCCGGAGAGTTTTCATAGAGCATTTGAACGTGACATCCCCATGCTGCCTATCCTTTGGGGAGGACTGCTATGGTAACGTAAACAAACATACGTGCGGGGTTGGGCCAATAACAGCACTTCACTCGGCCTTCGCAATGCAACGACATCCTTTCGCTCTCCATTCCATGCTCCGTCTCCGTACAACCACGCTGACTTAATGCAACCGGGATCCTCAGAATGCTCATACTTCAGTATGTTGGGTGATGATACATTGTCCAGGATTTTTCAATGGCGCTTATCCACCCTTGGATATATCAACATCGGCAAAGAAAAACTCGTCGACGACGACGACAATGACAATAACAAACCCCCTCCAGCGAGACGCGTGCGACTCGTTGGCGACCTCAATACAACCAACAAGGGACAATTCGTTCAAGAGCTCCAAGAGTATTTACAGACCCCCTCTGGCTCTGCATTGTCTTCCCAGTCTGCGCCCATGGCCAGCTCACCATCTAAGCGTCCGCGCGACGAGACTATCGACCAACAGCCATATCCCGACCTGACTCCACGACCAAATCGAACTGCTGCCTTGATTGACGACCAAGATTCTTTCAGCCTTACATCTGCAACCTCCTCGAAAGCATCTAAATATTCACGTAATTCATCTCCAATAAAGCAGATTCTCTACGCCGAGTTACAGCCTACCGGCTTTCGCCAATCCAGCTTTGCATTCGATCCTCAACCTCCATCACTCCAATTGCTTTCTCGCAAATTGAGAAAGACATGTCTTGGGGACGGTATTCTACCATCAATTCTACTAGATAGGGTGCGCCTATCAGTTAATAATGTTTGAAATCTCTACTTATATGTCGTAGTTTGCGGCTTTTGATCTGCCGGCTTTCTATTTTAGCGATAGTCCGGATACCAATCAGCGGTGGCCTAACGCTGACTTTATTAACGACATTTTAAAGAGCGCGATCGAATGCGAGTTAGAGGGTAAAGGAGAATCATCCTGGAATATGGTTCACGGGCAAATACTCTCATGGCTATCGGGGAGTAAGAGCAGTGGAGCGGCCTCCCTTTCATCCGAATATTGGTGAGACTCCCAACTTTGCCCGTTTTTGTTTTCTCAAAAGGACAACCTGAATTGACCAGACCGCAGCACCGATGCTGCTCTGCTTCGGGATTATAAGCCGAAAGACGTACCCAGCAAGATGGTCGATTGGTGCCTCACTATTCGCCCAAACCAATCCGATCAAAGCATTATTGATACTATTCGAAAACAACGTCCGGGCAACGCAATTAATCAGACGGATTGTGGACTATTGCGAAAGCACCCAATAGCAGGATCTATCGAAGTGAAGCATCAAGGAGAACAATACGACGCCGCTGTGCTCCAAATCGGCACTTGGCATTCGGCTCAGTGGAGGAGCTTACGCTGGGGAAGAAGTGCGCATACCGAAGATAATACTCTGCCAAATATCAAATTCCTTTCTGGCTATATTATCTATGGCCACGACTGGCAATTCATACCCTCTGTCCTTAATAAGAACGGAGTTTCTAGCCTTGTACGACCTGCGTTACAACTTGGAGATACACGTACTGTGCCTGGGATTCTGAAGCTTCTTGCCTCTCTTCAGGTACTAAAGAAAGATGCAGAAGAGACGTTTTGGCCAGCCTTCAAAACAGATATTCTAGGAATACCTGCTTAGCCGAATGGCCATGTAGTGCAATGGGATACCTTGCCTTTCTCCGTTGATTAAGCTAACCCTTTAAACTTAGTTATGGTTGAGGAATGGCCTTTAAGGGGAAAAGTTGAGTGAATAAGTATCTGCCCCCAAAACAGATGGCTGGCCTTGATGAGTGATGAGTTGCAGAACAGGACTAAGTCGCGAAAAGTCTTTCTTCCCAGACGCCTCTGAGACGTCGAGTCTGAAGCGGTCGGCGATGTTGGCGTCTTGCTCTGCTATCTGGCGGGTACACCATTGCCCGCCATCGAGAACATATAAATGACTAGAGCAGCATGGCTTAATTTTCGTGACATTCACTCTCGGGCTCTCAATTGTTCACGCTTCATTCAGCAACAACTCTCGACCACTGAGATCACCAAGTGTAATTAAAATAAATAAAAGCTGCACAGGTAATCAAGTATAGTGACCTATGTTCGGGGCTACAGTTTCAAACATAATAAGTAGCCTTTAAGGCCCTAGCTAAGCTAACAGATGCTTTTGATGAGCAATCTCTAGAGGTTAATAGAGGTCTGCAATCCTGAATCCTCTTTGTTTTCAAGGGGCACTGTACCTTGTCTAAAGAAAGCTTGGGTTAAAACAGCGTATCGTGCGCGTCGCCATCTGTAGCACCCTGCTCGCTGCCTTCAAGGGTATCGCATTGTATGTGCCCCTATGATAAAGTTCGCCATTCGGTTTATCACAGTGATAATGCCCAAGTCGCTTATGGTGAAGGGATTCTCAATAGTCTCCTGGCGTTATTTAGTGGATGTTGTTTCGATGACAGTAGTCAAAATACCTTGCTACCTTGAACTGCGAATCCCTTTCAAAAGGGTTGGCAGTAAACTGACGCCATATTTGTGCACACCGAAGGATTGAGGAGTGATGACAGATGGGACTTCCAGTAGCTGTCATGTTGAAGCGCAGAATAAGCACAGATCAAGTAAACTCGAACGTCGAAGTAAAGGATATTTTTAGATCTGACGAGCAACAGCGTAGTAAATCAGGTCTAAGTTTTCGGTCGCGAAGCTGAAGCAGGCAGGAAATCTCGACTGCTAGGGAAGACCTGGCCATCCTTCTCTTGGCAGGCCATGGAGCTACGGAGAAGCATTGATACTGCTTGATACAGATACACCAATCTACCTCGACACATTATTACAGCATGGAAATTCCAAACGCTAGTGGGTATCCGGCTATTGCGAGCTATGCTCATGCGCTATCAACAGACCAAAGCAGACCATCCATCCGTCCACCTTAGCCCACCCATGATGAGGACCATAACAGCAAAGGACACCAGGACGCTCGTCGCGCCGTAAATATACGCAGCCTTCCTTCTCAGGCTGTTCAGCTCGGCAACCCAGGTCGAAACAGTCGTCAAGCAGCCGCAGAAACCATCCTCCACACCTTGCAGCACCTGGCACCCCACGATGCCGCCGCTTCGAACATGGGCGACATTCCACGCCATGCCGAGCACAGCCGTCCCAAGTACATTTGCAGCAAATGTGCCCGCTGGAAACGTGGCCATCCTGCCATTCAGATAGAGAGCGAGATAGAATCGAGCCAGGCAGCCTAATGGGGAGAAGACAAGTGCGAAGACAGCCTGTCCCCTCCACTTGTCATGCGGTGGGAAGACGGCCATCAAGACCGCCCCCAGCCAGCATCCCCAACCCAGCAGAACGAACAGGGTATCTACGTATCGTCGCGTGACAGAACACGGAAGCGAGGGGACAGTTCGTTGTGTAGCAACTGCGCAATGCGCGCCAAACATCAGGCCACCCAGTGCCAGTATCACAGTGGTAATCACAACTGCGGCCATGGCCATGAATGAGTATCCGCCATCCCTACTCTCAGCAGCAACCCCGAAGCCCGGCGCCACCAAGTCGTTTGACATGGCCAGGAAGGCATCGCGCATAAACGTCGAGAAGCTCGTAAAGCTGCCGCAAAAGCCAGTAACAAGGCCTATATAAAGCGGTATCGTCTTCTTACAGGCAGCCGCACGGCTCCCTGCGTCCTGACCGTGCCCCAAGCCCGAGCCGCGCTCCATCTCGTCCTGTTTCGTATCTTGCACGAGGACTCGGTCGCATGTCGCGGCGCTCCAATTGCGAAAGAGCATTCGATCTTCCGCTAGAAAGCCTATGATGACGCAGCCCCCAAAGTTAGCCCAGATCGTGGTGAACAAGACTGGTGTATTGACATATTGCGTCAGAGCTGTGAGACCCAGCCGCGCAAGGGTGCCCATGATGGAGAAGAAGACGAGGTATGACAGCGTATAGAGCTTGGTGAGGCCTCTCGATGCAGTATCGTTGTTCTTGCCGTCATCCGCTTGCAACTGTGATGCTTGCGGCGATTGACCCTGGGTCTCTGGTTGACGGCTTTGGACGGCATCATGGTTATAATCATGCACAGAGGCCGTAGCCAGGTCGTTCGAGTTCGCGCAGTTGCACTGGGTATGATGATTCGCTCCGGCCACAGATAGTTCTTCTGTACGCTTCTCCATGTCTGCCGCGTTGCGCTCGGCTGCTGCAGGTTGATCACGGTGCGGCCCTTTGCTCGTGACCGAGCTTTCCATCTTTCGAGTCGCTGATGACGACTGGAAGTGTTATCGTCTGTGGTCATGTTTAATTAGGCAGACCTACTAGTAGCTGTCGGCAATGACAGAGAACGCCGCGTGGTTCCTACAGTCGGTGGGTCAATTGATTCCTATTCGGGGGCACACCAGACAGCTCACCTTGAATAGGTCCAGCCTTACCTCGTCTTAGGTGCAGAATAGCAAATGCGCGCGACATATGCCCAGCACATGATCAGCACATGCTAAGCACCCTCTAGTCCTCCCTTTTTGTCGTTAAAGTTGTCGAATCCTTTATTATTACGACTCCCTACATGTCTATGCGCCAATAAGTCACAGCTAAAACCGACACCTCTGACAACCGCAATAAATGGGTATTAACAACAAATACAACAGAACCCCCGATATAGTTCAAAACCCATGGTAAATGTGCAATATCCAGAGGCACAGATCCTGAAAAACAACGACTGACAAAGTCTAAATGTCAGAGTGGCATCATTACAACGACTCATCCTTCCTCCCAACGCTTGGTGCTCGCTAGCTTGCGCATCTTCTTGGGACTGCCGCTGCTGTTTGCAGTGGATGACCTTGCGGTATCGGTACTTACACGCATGCGCTCCAGCTTTCGACCGAGATTTGCGACGCCTTCCGATCTACACGATGTGGTGGTGCCGCCTGAGCAGGAGAAGTCCTCTCTTTCTTCAAGGGGCTTGCGCTTGCCCGGGGTGCGACCGGCGAGCTCTCGCTTGAGAACAGCGTTTTCTCGTCGTAGACGCTCCACCTCTTGCGTGAGGTCTTCTACAAGGAGGTTCTCCTTATCTCCTTCGCTATCATCCGTACTGGCATCCAGACCGCGCTCTAGAATGTCTACCTTGCGATCCCAGTGTTCCTCATAGCGTTCCTGTTCTAACGCCAGTGAAGCCTTGAAGCGAGCCAGCTCCAGCTGGAACCGCTGCTCGAATTCATCCGCGCATTCGTCGCGGATGACGGCTTCAAGGTCCATCATGCGATCCTCCATGCTCAAGAGATGAGCCTCAGCCGTCATACGAGCCTCGAGTTGCTCATCCACCTCAAGGCGAAGCTGATCTATCTCGTCGCTCATTCTGGCGATCTCCAGAGCCGCAACCTCCATGGTGGCCCGCTCATCAATGTTTAATGAAGGAATTTGATTGCGGTATGAGTTTGGAGCGCCGGGCGGGACAAATGGTCGCGGATGTTGCTGCACAGGGCTCGCTGGACGTGGGTTACCTGTGGGAGGCGGTTGCGCCAGAATTGTAGCGGCGATTGATGGAATTCGAGGCACAGTCACCTCGCGCGCGAGAGCACTGTAGCGCAGAATCTGGGACGTAGCATTGAAGTCTCCCCTCGGATCAGCCGTGACAACAATGACGCCTCGCTGGGGATTATGGCGCGGCGCATGAGGGTTGCCAGCTGAACATGAGGGGGGGGATGAATTGGAAAACAATAACTCGGTCAGCTTACACTGGCGGTAAGGAACGACATTTGGCTGCTAAATGTCAATGAGGAAGAAGTGACACGTAAACGTTTGGGGGAACAACTTACTCTGCTAGAACTCGATGCCTCGCTCTGGGTCTGGAGGCATTGTCCCAGATACATCAAGCTCTCATTAATCTTTCCTGCCTCAACAAGAGTTGCGCCCTGCGTCTTGGCCTCACGAGCACGCTCACTGCCCGCAAGATCAACAATTGTCAATTTATTGCCCCTCCAAGGACCAGGTCGCCGGCTACGCGTGCGTTTCTTGACTTCAAAGCAAAAGAAACCATGGCTTCTGCTGGACACGCTATTGCTGCCAGTGCCAGCAACTCGTCGCTCCAGAAGTCCAGCTTCTATCACCATAACAGCCTCTTTCAAGGTGGTACAAACGACTTTACGCAATCCAGCAACGACTTTGCGATCTGGTGAGAGTTCAGTGGATTTGAACAGCAGTGGTCGGCGACGAAACTCTTTGGTAGCGGCTGACTTTGCAGCAGGCGTGAGAAGGTCGTATATTCGATCATTATGTACTTCATACATAGAAATGACAACGGCGTATTCCGCAGACTGGTCGCATGAGATGTTGATGTCACTGATATCGGGTAGCTGGGGGGGCGCAGAGGGGCGCGCCAGATTTCGTCTCGGCATCGGTGACATGACGCTATGCTCACCCTTGGATTCTTCTTTAGCAGTCTTCCTAACATGTGGTAGTCAACAGAGTAATAGAATGCGATAGTTGGTCCCGCTTGGGATCTAGCAACAGTGTTTGCTGGGGAATTGACATCTGCAACGCCTCGCAATGACGGGAAGGAATAAGAGGCAATATGGGGATGCGGTCATACAATCATAGGAGTAGCGGCGCGTGAAGGTGCCCGCGAACTACCAGTAAGTTCAGAAAATGTAGAGTCTAAGAAGTTCGGTGCTGTCGACAAATTCGACTCTGACGAATCGCATGCCTGAAGTTGTTCGATGACCAAAGGCAGAGACGTAGAATCGAGCATATTCGAGCCGATGGATCGAAAGACGACATCGAGTGCCAACTGCGTAAGACCTCGCTGAGACTTTGAGCCCAGGATTGTATGCGTCTATGATGGGTTTGGTTTAGTTGAGTTGCGCTTTCCGTTCTGGAACGGAATCATGTTCTACCTTTCCTGAGCCTGTGACTCCCAAAGTCGCCACTACTGCATCTGTCCCCTCTCCTCCATGAGGAGCAAGAACTCCCTCTGCAAGAGACGGGATCTCAGTCGCACGAAAAACATCCAACTGAGAGGCGTTTTCCTCAAAAACTCGCGTGAAAGCAAATTTCTCGATAGCTCTCCGCCTGTCGGTTGGTGGATTCAGTGTAATGTGCGATGGATATGATTTGTCGTCGCCCTCGGGCGCCTCAATATTGAGGATGCAATTCGTCTGAGCTGCATTCGCTGGCGGAGGACGGAGGCGCAGGTAGACCTCGAAGAGGTTATGTGATGAAGGCTTGGTGGGTGGTGCTTCCATGGTTCCCTGTGGTGCCGTTGCGGTAGACAGATAATATATTCAGAATCGTGCATGTAAATAAGTAAGAATGAAAGTTAATTCTGTACGGTCTGTCTTGGTTATGCTTTCTCTAAAATCGTCATGGCCATTTAAAAACAACGTTATACAATTTCAGAGCTCTCTGTCACGATTCACATATGGGAAACGAGACGGGTACTGTGCGGTTTCGTGCCACAGTTTGCTTGGCTGGAGCGGTTGACCGGGCAACGAACACTCATAGGGGATTAACTCCAAAACGCCCCACTATTTGTCTTTCGTCTTTCGTGGTCCTACCCGGAGCCAAATAGCATTTCTGGATCGGGCGTCGCTATCTTCAGACGATGAATTGAATCCTGTAACATTTCTGAAATTCTAATCTCCTTTCGTAACAGATAATGCAGCATTTGCGTCACGCTTCTGGTATCTTTAGGTTTCTGTTACCAATCTTGTTTCCACGGCAATACAGAAAGCCAAAGGAATCAATAATATACTAGGTCCAGCAAGTCAACGGTCGGTCGGTCAGCTAGTCACCCAATTATATAAGAACCTCAGAAAGGTCGGTAAGGCCCAGGATCTTGATTAATGACCATGTCAGGCTTTCAGGAAATCCAGAGGCATTAATCATACGACGTGTTACCAATTGTGGTGGGAGCGTGAACAGACTAGCTACCTCAGCCGAACTGGCGATGTTTCCAGCAGCGCGCTGGGCGTTAGCTGGCCCAAATCGGTTAGGAATAATTGGGATTCGTTCTCATTCTGTTGGACTTGAACCGGATTTTTCCCTGAGTCGCTACTGTAACCCTTACGTGCGCATCGAAATCGCTAGGGGTTGGATATTCCTTGCCATCCACTACTTGTGCAAATCAAATCAATGATCCTGGGCTAGCAAATTAGATGAATTTTATTTGATTATCTGACCGATTGCCATCAGACAAGAGGAGCCGTATCAATTGTAACTGTCGGTCTTCAACGGACAGGTATGACTCATACCGGGACTGGAGAGCGATGTGACTCGACGCTACAACAGGCTGCAAATTGATGCCTCAACGCCTCAAAGCAGGATGCATAATGCATCCCCAACTTTCCAATGTAGATCGTGATGCATTTATCTTAGATCCTGTGCCTGTAGTGAACTGTCAGTTCTTAGAAACGTTCGATGCGTAACCGTCACACACCATCAGTGCGGTCCCGCTTTTGTTAGAAAACCCTTGCGGGATATCGATTGCAAAGAACTGTAAATTTGACGCGAGTAAGACGCCGGGACATGACAAACTGCCCTTGGCTTTTTGTGCACTATGTGGACTTCGAGCCTGCGATTCGAAGCACAATGTCCGTAAGTGTCCAATTCCCCTGTCTGCTAGCCTAGCGAATCTAGGATACGCGATGAACCCTGTGACCTTGTTGGCCAATCACCGCCAAAGTTTGTCTCGGATCGACGTCAGACAGATTCAAAAGATGCAATTCGTGCCGCTAACAGCAGCAGCCAGACGCACTGCCAAACAGCTGAGGACCGGAGCAAAAGACGAAGTTGAAAGGAGTCTGGTTCAGACAAGGGCCTGCAAAGTGCCAGGGAAAAAGAAAAAAAAAACCAAGTGGAGAAGGAAGGGTGGGGCAGCGGTAGAGGAGCGGTCCGAGAGGAGAGATAAATTAGCTGGGACACGGTGCTTCTGCCAATAGCAGTTGAGATTGGCCACCTTGTCCCGATTAAATCTACTAATCAACATCTTGGGGGAGGTGTTCATTAAGCATCAGACCCGGCCAAGTGCTAAATGGGCTAAATGGATGCAAGCATGGCATGTTGCCGTGCCAGACTTGCTAGCATTGTGTAATTGCAGGCAGCATGCGAAGTCCAACTAGCTAGCTAAGCAATTCCATCTGCCAGATAAAAGTGAGGCTCCGCTTCCGACACCGCTCCCTGTGCAGGTATCCAGGATGTACATATGCGAGGAGAACAAAGAAGGATGCAGAGTCACATGAATCGCCCCAGAATGCTCCGTATTCCGTACCTATCGGGCATCGTGAGCAATCCGTGACAAAGAGCGGTGACGCTGCACTGCAAGCTTGCTGCGCTCGAGTCCCCGTCAAAACCATCAATCCTTCACCACATCTGGCCTAGTGTCTCTCCCCTGCCCACGCCCACGCCCACGCCCAACCCCTGCCTGCCAAGACCCCACCATGGCAGAGAAAACTTTGGGCTGCCGGCTGTCCTTCACGCTTCCCTTCTCTCCTCTTCGTCTCATCTTCACCTATCAAACGTATCAAGACAACGAAGTCGCCCTTCAACAACAACAATCATCAGAGCATACTACATTTCGGAACTATCGTCGCTTCAAGATGCCTTCGGCCGTCGCTGAGCTGTAAACGCCCACTGCGGACCACCGCTCGTGGTCCGCAGTCCCGCAGTTCATCGAGTCTTTCTATCATAACCCACCGACGATTTAGTTCCCCCAGCAGGCTTTCGCGCTCCTAGGCCGTCAACTACATCGATACACCGATTTAAAAGCGGTTCTTCTGAGAGTCTGTATCTTGAAATCAAAGATTCTATCCTCAGCCCGTCGCACACTGGCCAATTGTTCCACCACATAAACAAAATCTGATGTCAAATCCATCTCCTCTTCCACTCCTCCCACTTCTTTTCTACTCCCCTAATTTATAGATTCCTCCATCAACGACCTACATATCGCCATATACCACGCCTGCCCTGTCGGAAAGAAACATCGTGGCCAAGATATCAATCTCCATATTTTAGCGAGAATCCTCAGCAAACGACCTGCCCTAGGAGAATTTTTTTTCCTTTGGCAATTCCTATTTCCAATCTCGATACCGACAACAACAATAACATAGACATGTCCCGTAATATTCGACAAAAGTTTCCTGCTATGACTGCCAAAAAGGCGTCTAAGCGAAGAGGCTCAGATACCTCGTCCTCCTTCGACCTGTCCAGCGATAACGGTTACTCTGGTGTTGATGAGATTAGCGACTCTTCTGATGATGACGAGGACGATGTAAATGCGGTCGAGGAGCGTAATATCTTGAAAGAGGTCAAACCCTCAGAGTCTCCTCGACCGCTACATAGTAGTGACAATGAAGACGACGATGATCACGATAACGATGAAGAGCATGGTACTCTCGATCCGGCTCAACCTACTCCAGACTCTGACGCCGATGAGACCGCCAGCTGGGCTGGGATAGTCTCCGAGGCTGATGAAAGTCAAGATCTTGACTTTTTGCACAACCCTACATTCGCGTCTGATACGACTGTGGAACGCCACGTACGGTTTGATATTCCCTCCAGCAATTCTGATTCTACAGAAACAGACGACGACGATGATCATGGTGATTTGTTCCCGGATATTTTTGTGTCACAAACTGCCCTTGACCCTGCATTTCGTCGCGAGATTGAGGACGACCCAGATGAGTCTTCTGGCTCCGGCTCCTTCTGGGACTACAGTGGTCAATATGAGCAGCAGGGTGGTGACTCTGATGCTGAGGAAGTCATTCGTGAGCTCTCTGCTGGAGAGGAGACACCGACCACCACACCCAACTTGACACAGATTGGTGATTCCACATCCAAATTCACTCCTTTATTCGAAGAGTCGCTTGAACTCGATGGCTACGAAAGTGAGTCCTGTCTGTCGCAGGACACCAAATTCCGCGTCTTTGCTAACATAACGCAACTTTCTTAGCTGACGGGGATACGACTGAAGAGGATATTCCAGAGCCCCCTGTTCGGAAAAAGTCCCGTCGCCCTTCTGTTGCTATGAGTGAAATTTCTGATTCGGATGCTCCATCCCCAGTTAAGACGCAGCGTGGACAGCCTCGTGTTGGCCGCTTCAACCTTGATAGGTCGGACAAGAAGCCCATTGCCGTGCTTAACCCGCTAACCAAGAAGATGATGATCTTCACCCCACATCGCCGCCGTCAACTCGACCTCTCCCCTGAGCAATTCAATTTTCCATGGCCTATAGAAGAACAATCTTCCCCTATCCTAAGCAACTCCGCCAATATGATGTTCAGTGCTATGTTTTCCTCGAATACATTCAGTGACTTCGTCAATGCCCAAACCATGGGACCTGCTGAGGCGTTTTTCTCCTTTCCTTCGGAGACTGGCACAGCTGACGGAAGCTCAGCCGGCAGCATACAAGGAGATGAAGATGACGCCGAGAAACAGCTGGACATTAGCGACTTTATCACCTGGGAAGATGGCAACTCTTCCGGCGAGGAAGGCGAACCTGGTATTTGGGATACCTCATCGACTCTAAGAGCTACGACTTCCTCTAGTGAACCTGATGTCCTGTCGCACCTGAACTCTGAAACAGTTGGTGCTTTCAGACGAAATCAGATCAACCAGCAGCTAATCTTGAGCAACAAGGCGACGCAGGATTCCCTTGCCTTCAGTGGACCATATAATTACAGCGCCATTCGCGGCCTCAAGTCCGATCGCTTTGACACAGCCGGGGTGCCTTTGACACCCATTCGACGTCACAAGAAACACATGAACGATACGGCCAAGAGTCCATTGGATTCTGTATCGGCTAAGCGGAAAGCGTCTGATGACGTGGGCAATAGCCACAAGAGGCATAGGAGCATTTCGGATGTCAATTTTCTCAAGATATGATGAGAAAATTGAGCGAACAAAAACGAGCAAGGACGGCTTAGCGCATGACGATAGGGCGCTATCCCTGGCCCTGCACCTATTTTCTCTAGTATATGACTGACTTCTTATTGGGCCTCTATGTTGGAGTATTATAGCTTTTTCTCCCATAGACTATAAATACATCAACACTGCTTCTTGCTCAGCCGCAATCGCACTTCGTTTCGAAAACAGGTTGAGTTAAGCTGAGGGCCCGCTTAGGTTTAATCTCCCCAAATCGTTATAGCACGCAAAAGCCAAAAGTGAGTCATGTCACACTCTCCGTTCTAATTCATACAATATCCAAGCCATCATTAAGGGCACCGTCCCCGCCAACACACGAGTTCCCCCAGCCGATCCCGATCTTTATAAAACGCACGTAGGAGGGAACTCCGGCTGGTTTCTTCTCTGCCAAGACGGTCTGCACGTTCAATAGCATGATGCCATTGATTCTCCTGCATTTGTTTATTTGTTTATTTGCTTGTCTGCGTTATTTATTTTTGTTATGACATGTGTTTCGAAGCGCCAGAGGGTTTGTTTTATTGAACATCAGCCAGTGAATATGACGCATCGTCCTTCGACGCGTCTGCGCGTCATCCAAGCGTGAAGTGTGATCGGCTGCCCATGCCACCACACACTGAATAGCTTGGCGTGGCTTTTGGCCCTTGACGACCGTAGCTTATGTACTGTGCTGGCTTCGTTGAGACAAGCGTTCGCTTGGGTCTTGTTGATTCTATCCCTCTGTTTCCGAGGAGGAAAACGATATACATATAAACCCCGGCTGACTCTGAGGCTCTTCGTCTTGTTGGACCCTAGCCACGACTCAGGAACTCTATAGGGGATGAAATGGACAAAAAAAGAAAAGGCGGGAAGCAAGGGAAGATAAACACAGTCGGCTCCATCCTTGGCTCGTTTTTACGTGCCTATATTCACCCCCCCGACTGTGTCGTCTGGTTATCAAGTCAAGTCTCAGTGACCTGGTCATCTGCATGACAGCACCACATTGTCGGCACCAGCTGAGTTTGGAAGAGAAAAGGCAGGCGAGCTGCAATTCGCGCACTCGCAACATGCGAAATGCGTACTCCGTTCGTACCCGGTACCTTAGCAGCAGGCTATTGTCCAACTGAGAATTCAGGCTTGCTGCAAGCGCTTCCTTGAACCTTTTATATCATTAGTTTGCGGCAAAGAGACAAAGCCGGGTGACAACCTACTAGTTTCCGGATCAAAGTACGTACTATGTCCCCCGTGCATTACGACTGTGGCTGGGCGAATGGGATTAGGGACCTGTTTAAGTACGGCACGTTGTACCGTGAGAGGAACGATGACGGCAAGTTACGAGGCTTCAAGGCTCAAGTGTTGGTTTCTGCTGTTTCACCTGCTACTTCCGTCTCCTGTGTCCCGAACTAGCATTATGGTCCGGCAAATATCTTGGTTGGTGCTGACGGCCATCAAAATTGCATTCATCGGCCTGCAGTGAATATGGATGGGAAAGACGGCTCATTGTCCTGACGGACAGCAAACTGAGATCTCGTCGACGCCCTTGTCCGCTGTGATGTCGCCAGCATCGCTCCCCGCTCCCGTACGAGATGGACATGTCTAACACAGCTCCTTGGTGTGGTGGTTACTTGTCAAGGATAGGCATCACTGCCTTGTTCGCTCGTCGTTCCCAAGGCACAGTGGGGAGGCCATGGCAACTGGCCGTTGGGAAGAATACGGTTGGTTGAGTCTCCAAGCTGCATTCCGAACAAAGCAATGCCCCTTTTCACTTTGTTAGCTCGAACTACGAATGAAGAAGACCTTGAGTTTCGTCTCAATACCTGTCTGGGAGAGTTTTCTCGCTTTCTCTTTTCCCTCCAGTAGTGTCCTATTTATTTCTAAGGTTACTTTCTCTCTCTTGGAAAACAGAAATTCCCGCGTCTTTCATCTAGCTTTGTCGTCGGATATGGCCGTTCTGCGGAACCACAGTTGTGCCATGACGTACAACAAGTTGACGACCCCGCTCGTCGCCAGCCATTCTAGTTAGATGCAATGAAAGAAGAGGAGTGAAATTGGAAAAAGAAAAAAAAAGAAAAAAAAAAAGCAACCATCGTTGCCGTGGATTCTACCCCTCAGTACGGCTGGTCAATGTCCGGATAAAACTCTCGTGTCAAGCAAGAATTTGCACGTTCCGCTCTTTCAAACCCCGACCGCCTTCCTTGTCTTTTTCAAGACGGGTTGGTCTGGTCCGATCTCCGTAGAGTCCGTAAGGCTGCACTTTCGGGATGTTAGGCCAATAGAAACATCGCTTTAAAAGGTACATCTTCCCCTATACTAATTTAGCCTACAATATGTGTTTCGCAAAATTTTCAACTTACAAAGAGTTAATCGAAAAAAAGTGGGGCGGTACGAAAGTGCAGCCTTACGGACGCTAAGGAGATAACTTTTGTCGGCTAACGGTAATACCGCGCCTCCCATTGGCCCACTTTTCTCGCTGGCTCAATGGCGCGGCTTCGAATCGTGGCTTCGAGAGATTCAAGTTACTAAAATCTTCGCCATCTAGTACATAACAGTATTGTAAACACGATCTAATAGGAAACATCCAATTCGAGATGATAGAAGATCACTGTCTCTGGACGCTCTCGTGTTAAAGGGTCAAAGCGGGGAGCATGCCCCCCCCCCCCCCCTTTTTTCTTTCTTTTCCCGTCGGAAGCCCCGTCAACACTGAGAGGGGCAGCAAAGAGATGTCATCCTCTTTATCCACCAAACCAATTGACTACCTACCTAGGTTAAGCTAACTGTTGCACGTTGTTAGCCTGGGGTCATCCAATCGCGACTGGTCACGAGGGGCGATTACATTATTTCCCTATGTCTGATTGGCTAGACCGCACTAGGGAACAATGTGATTGGTCAGTAGCCAAACTCGAGAAGTGGTAGCAGGGTCTTGGCCAATAAGAGCTATTGAGCACTCCTTCCCAGAGAGAATATTCTTTGAATTATTTTACAAATCTACTTTGCAGTATGATTCGAACCAATCAGACATCTCGTGTCAGGGACCTTCAGTACTTAAGCTAATTACGCAAAAAATAGCAAGGTCAGAGTCACCCTAGCGTTGACACTAACGTCTGTTAGCGACGAGATTGTCGTGTTAAGCGAATAATTCTTCCCAGGAAATAATCCTTTGTGAACTAACAAGAATAAGGGCCCCGTTGTAGAAGCAGCGTGCCGCACGGGGTGGCCTGGCCTATATAAGCTGGGTCTACCGCGCTGGTCCATGCGATTCATCGTGCGGACTGCGCGGACTTCTTTCCTTCTTCCTTGCCCTGAGTGTTTCATTCGTCTATCCCACAACATCGACTACCTTACATGATGGATGAGTTGAATACGTCGACCACCAAGGCGATGGATGGCTCAAATACATCAACCACCAACGCAGTTGATAAGTCAGATACATCAACCACCAACGGAATGGACAAGTCAAATACATCAACCACCAACGGAATGGAAGAGTCCAATGCATCGGCCACTAACGGAATGGAAGATTCCAATACATCAACTACCAACGCGGTAAATGAGTCCAATGCATCGGCCACCAAGGCGGTGGAAGAGTCAAATGCATCGGCCACCGACGCCACACAGGATTCACGTCCAAAAACTACAAAGAAGTATGCTGTGTCACGCTCGCGTGGAAAGCGCAAGGACGAGTCCTTTTATACCCAGAGGTTAAGAGAAGCTAGGAAAAAAAAAGGAATGTGGAGAGAGTCTGATGAATCTGAGCCTGAAGTCGAGCTTGAGCCAGGTCAGTTCCTGTACCCTACTCCCTGACTCGATCTGCTCCCAGGCCCTTCAACTAATTCAGGACAGGTGCAGTCATACTCCATCAATTGTGGGGACGCAAAGTCATCCTCCTTCCTGACGATACCGTCGTCAAATCTGGGGGGCGTATATGTCCGGGAGAGGCGGATGCGCTTAAAGCTGCCATTCAAGCTGGCGTCCCAGCCCCATCTGTCCATGAGGTGCAACGAACCCCCGACGGCTCATGCACCATCCGCATGGATTGCGTCAAAGGACAATCTCTTGATAAGCTGTGGCTCAACCTGTCGACCGAGGAAAAGAAAGACATCGCCCGGCAGGTTCGCGATATACTTGAGAAGATGAGGTCTGCAGTGCCTCCACCCGACTTCATCGGCGCCTGTGATGGTACTGAGGTCCGTGACACAAGGGACTACTTTTCGTACCATTCCCCTCCGTGTCGTAATGAGAAAGAGTTCAACGACTACCTGTTAGGAGCCGTCCATCCGTCTGCGCCATCGGTGATACGGCGAGCGTTTGCTAAGCAATTGCAGACGAATCATCGCATTGTTCTCACCCATGCCGATCTCGCGCCTAGAAATATCATGGTTCATGATGGCAAGGTTCAAGGAATTGTGGACTGGGAGGATAGTGGCTGGTATCCTGAATATTGGGAGTACGTCAAATTCTTTACGCGCAATGCTGATAGGGACTGGCAGCAATATGCAGAGGACATCTTTCCTAAACAATATGACGACGAGTACGTCGCTTATACTTCCATAGTAAGGTGGCAGAATCCTTAGCCTCTATATACAAGGAGAAGCATTCATATGCCGCCGGGCACGAGTATCAATGCACAACATGCTCATCCACCGCCTCCAGCATTGCATCAACCATCCCGTTCAACCCCTTGCGGTAGTTGTCCTCGTTCAGATACCCTGCGTGCAAGAGTCTCTTCATAGCGTATTCTGCCCACTGCTGGCAGTTGAATTCGGGATCATTGTTTAGCACTTCGACTGACTCCATCAGATCATTGAGCTCAGAAAGTGTCATAGGAAGTTCAGTCTTGTCGAGATTGATCAATCTGATGAGGTTCATCGACGTCAGGGGGTCGTATTTCACGCGAGGCTCGAACTCTAACTTTCCTTTCTGGCCTGTGACGTGAAAGAAATAATGTATGTTTGGGTCATCCTCAGGTTTGAACCAGAGTCCAACGTGCCTTAAATGTACGCGATCAGAGGGTCTTGCCAGGAAAACAGCCACGTAAAGCTCGTATTTCGTCTCACTAGGCATGTTTGGTGAAGGTTGAAGGGATGGAGAGGGAGAACTGAAATGTTTGGGCGCCCTAATTTGATGTGTTAGCATTGCTTACTTGAATCCATGGACGATGAGGCCTACGAATGATCACTATGGCCCTGCAGAGCTTAGGAGGCAGATGTCATCAACAAGTGAGTATCGTGGAAAGATAATAGGCAGTTCATCATTCCATCATTTGGAACCTTGGTTAGTCGGTCGCCTTTATCTACTTTCTAGCCAGGATATTCATACTGCTGCCTTCTGCCTGTGGCCTTCATGGCGACCAGCTCCATCCAACTGTTTAGTAAGAGTAACGCCCAGACATGAGGGGAATCGCACCACATGGCTAACAACCAGAACATGGCCGTGATTGAAGCCGCCTAGACCTGCCTTCCAGGTTCACTCTCACAGGAATCTAGCCAGCTACTGGTGAACGTGTTGAGGGCCTCGAAAACGGTCGCATCAATCAATTTACACTAGCAACACATCGCAGAGAGCGCTAGGGCGTCAAAGCAGGTCGCGAATCAGCTCGTGGGCCAGTTAGAACTACAGTCTATTGAGGGGAACTTGAATTTACGGGCGTGTCTCCCTATGACTGGTGCGTTGTATAGACGATCGTGAGGAGCTGTTATGGAATTTTTGCAAGTGCCTCGGATGCAACGAAGAAGATGTGGGACCCGTGACCTGCTTCTCGCTGTTGGTAATCCCATCTCTCATATTGAACTAACAGTTTAGAAGCATCATGTGCCGTCTTTGGCCCGAATCATCCGCGATCTAGCCCGTGAATCATATTCGGCACATCAATCCTGCATTAGCCTAAGGAGTCTCATGCTAGAGGCTACAAGAAAACGCACCCACCAGAACAAAATTGACCAACCTATCGGAAACTCAAACGACCGTCACAATGGGCATCAAAACCACAGAGAACTCCTGACCTGGACATGGCCAACTTGGCACAGCGTGTCTCAGATGATGACCTGGAGGAAGTTGGCAAAGGGTAAGTGAAATCCAGTCAGAATATTTCTCTTCAGCTGCACTTACGAACCGGCCCCACTTTCTTCGTTGGGACAAACTTCCGAGTTGACCTGTAGGGTAGCCTTCAAAATCATTACGAGACCAGTCCCCGCACTATGCCGGCGAAAAGATGGCGGGACTAAGCATAGGGTCTACTTATTGACCGCTATTTGAGGGGTTACGGGTATTTTATGAGACTTTACGGAAGATTAGTATATGCTTCCAAAAATACGCTATGGTTATGTTGCGTCTTAGCTCGCTGCAAGAAAAAGCTGAGGCATTGAAGAAGATGGCGGACAGAGTGTAACGTCAAGCTCAACAATGAGAACACTTCTGATTGGGCTTAGCTGATGGGTCAAATGCCTTTTGATTATGTAACTTAGGGAAAAAAACCATCTTAGCTACCTAGGTAGTTATCATTGCTGTAATTTACGGAAACTAATCCCTCATGGTTGGGCCTGCCGTCTCCGTCCAATCATCTTATCTGATTTCTAACCCTGTATCTAATCTTTTAACCGGGTCATCAGACCGCCTTACTAAAGAGCCGCTGTGCTCAAGCCACGTGATTGTGACTAGAACAGGGATGCCGAGCAATTGCCCCGCTCTCAGGCGGCGTGTTCCACCAGAACCCCTCCGCAAGCCGAACTCGAGAATAGGCCGGATGCCTGAAACATCCGATAGCACCTCGGAATTTCCAAGAGCGCTCTTGATCCAATAACTTTTGCTGGATACGTTTCTTAGAAAACCTTGCTACACAATTGCAACGCAGCCCTCGATGAGCTTGACGAACCACCTCCCCAGCGAAAAGGAAATCCTTGTGAAAAAAAAAAAAACTCGGCGACGCTCAGGATGGTGGAACGAATCGGAGAATGTGTAGGGGACATGTAGGGGACATGTAGGCTCTCTGAGTGTTGACGATGCGGCTGATGCTAATGGCTCGTAGCTCGGAAAGTTGGACTATGCGAGAGAGATACTAGTCTATTCCAGCTGAATTTATCGTCATCCTAGGCGCGGGGAAGCTTCAGCTGAAGTTGACTACGAGTTGGTGCCTTGCGATGTCTGGGCTGTAGACACGAACGAAGGTCTCTAACGACCTTGTTAACTGATGAAGGTGTTTCCTCTGCAGCAGGCTGCTGCTGTAGTAGTTATCTCTTTACACAGCAAAATCTCACCACCTAATTTTCATATTTAAGTTCTTCAACACCAACTCTTTGCGATCTAGATATCACAATACATCACTTATCAACTCATAGCCAGACAAGCATCTAATGAAAGGCAATAGAAGTCCATTATTCCACCAGACGATGTCATTCTGGATATAGACAGCGCCAAGCTACGCTTCTCCCTGCCAGCCGTCGCTCTACGCTGATGACGCAAAACTCAGGCAGAGCCAACGTATCTCCCAGGCTAGGACTATAGCCTTCACCATCCGAGGGAAGGCGGAGGTTGGGAAAACGAGTTGAATATACACATAGGATATGAGCCCTTTGAAGATCCCACGGACCTTTGGAGATGTCGCTCTGCTGTAAGTGCTTGGAATTCTCGAGTGGCCATTATGCTTGTCCTGCGAGCAGCGGAGCTTGTGCTGCAGGCCCGGGCGCTGCGCAACGATGGCTACAGTTGCGGGATTCTTCGACACATTCATCTGACGTGCTTACGGAGACGTATTGGTTGTCTGCTCGCTTTCGAGCTGAGATGCTGGTCGACAGAGATGTGAACAGAATGGACGGGCACGGCGGAAGAATTACTCCGTAAGGCTAGTTTCCCGCCAGGCTACTTTGGTAGGCAGGCCTTATCTGATTCTGAAGATAGTGTGCGTAATGACGTGCGGGATGTGATTTGTAGGATATGTCATCTTATATCTAACTCCGTACGTGGAACAAGTAGTCGTTCATTCACGAGGCTTTTATGAGGGCGAATCAGATATCGCCGGGGGCGACCCGCATGGTTTGACGGGTTCGACGGACATTACAGGTGTGGCTGACTGTGGCTGAGGGAAGGCTTGCGGCAGTAGCGATGGTGGGGGTGTGGTCCGTGCGCAGCTTACGTAGGTACCTACTTAGCCGGCCGCTGCGCACAATTTGTACGTTACAGTGCCACGCGGGTGACAGATTACACGACGAGTCCGGCGGTATATATTGGCAAGCAGGATTCCGTGTATAATCTGTCATCTCCTGAGCAATATCGCCAATCTGGCGTCAACTGGTCACTGAGACGGTTTAATAAGGTTCGTGAAGGCTGCGTCAAATTGCTGGTCGTCGATCACAGCTGTGGCCACTCAGCGTCAAGGGGGTGGAGCTGCCTCCGCTGCGTGCATGGATTGGGCGAGCGCGCCGAGGCAAGTTTGGTAAAAATCGTGCCTATTCCAGCCTCTCGACGGAGCACGCCGTGTACGAGAGCTAGTCCAAGTCCACACAATCCTTGAGATAAATGGATTGCATAACGCCTGCGAGGAAGAGGGTGATTGCTTGGCGAAATTGGGCACCTTATCCGCGACGACAAGGCGGCATCTCTCCAATAGTCGCCTGCTGTTCGACAAAGAAGCGCGACTCTTTCGCGTCGTCGGCGGGGCCATGACGACTCCATCCATCCGTTTAAAATGCATGCATGCATGCTTGCCTCCGTACATACTACATACTTGTCCCTGTCGCTTCTGTCTGTCTGGGGGCTCCGCCATGGTGCCGTAGACCAAGCCGGCCAGATTCTCGGTGAGGTGTGAGCGGGAGGAATTGGACCAATCCCGGCACGCCGGTCTCGCGCAGGCTGGCATGGAACCTTGGACACGTGTCTGTGCTGTATCGCGAGTTGAGGCAGGATTCGATGTTGGTGTCTACCGAGTACGGTACGTACAGCAGGCGTATCGTGTATGATATATAGCCCTCTTCCAAGGCAATGAATGCACTGACGCGTTCTGACGGTCACGGGATGAGGAGGGGGGTTGCAAAAGAACCAAATGCAGTATAAGAATAATTAAAGAACAAGAAAGAACAAAAAATACACAAGACCTCGCTGCCATGGCACAGAAATCACATCGGCCAGGTGATACAAGATGCGGTGGCGTCCATCAATCGGCTCGGAAGGTGGTGACACGGCACTGCCAGGCCTCTCCTTGTTGGACCTCAGAGCCGGGATCCGGGTACTGAAAATGCAAGCCAAGGTCATATTCTCCCAGCGACCAGCGGAGACTTGTGCCGGTATCGCATGCAAAGAAAAAAAAAAAAAAAAAAAAAAAAAAACAGAATGGACACGGTCCAGGAGATGACATTGTTGCAAGGTAGGCGAAAGTCGGTGTCATCGACACGACACAGTCATCCAGAACGGAAAATTGCAAATGCACCTCAGACTCGAGACAAACGGGGGACCTGGCTATTTCGCTGCAAAGTGGAAACACATCATGGGGAATCGTCGATACCTTACACTCCTTGCACAGCAAGCAGCAGCCCTGCATGCATATGTGAGCAGCAGTTGACACCGATGGACAGTTTCATCACAGCATGTGTCCCCTGAGGTGTCTGATGTGAAAAGCCTCGTCCATAAATGACAAATGTGTCCCCGCGGCGTCAGCATCTTGGGGACCGAGACGCCTTGCTCAAGGTCTCTGTTTAATTATAGAGGCTGCGACGGTGACCCCAAGCTCCGCGATTAATAAACAGCTTTGTCTGAGACGCTCCGAGGTGCAACGGCATCATGCGCCATCCGACACCAAGTCCAGCTCGTTGGTCCATGATTTGCAAAAACCCGGGACTTGCAGCATCGTCCTCGCGTGCAATGTGCAAACCAACGCGCAGTTTCGTTTCACAGCTACCAATTGGTTCGTATCCGGTCTGTCTGTCCGCTTCACTTCCACCTCACGTCGCTTTCAGGCCTCGTCTTGCTCATCTGCCCACCTTTTTGTTTGTTGCCACGGGCACCTGCGTCATTAGGCGAGATTATCACGTCCAAATCCGGCGCTTGGATTGCTTGGCGTACTCGCAGGCGGCGTCTTTGTCATTGTCGCGCCGACGACGTATCATGTGCCGCACGTACCCCGTACTCTGCAAGTACTACGGAGTTATCTATGTTCAGTAGGTATGTACTTCAGAGCAACAACCCCCCCCCCCCCCTTTTCTCTCCCGAGACTCCCCATAGGGACGCCAAGCCTGAAGCCCGCCCTGTCGCGGAAGAATTTTTCTGCTAAAGCTGTTCTGCTCTCGTTCTTACTGGGAAATGCTCTCATGATTCTGCTCGTGCCTGATTCAGACCGCTCCAACAGTGGAGACAGAGGGCGGCTTTGGATGAACCATTGCATATAACCATTTGCATATGAGGGGGGGGGGTTTGGACTGTAGGAACAAACGATTGGATAAATTTTTTTTCATTTTTTTTTTTCAGAACCCGACCAGACTAGCTTGCAGTGCGGAGTCTGGAGTGCTATAATGGGGAAATGGCAGAACGCGCATGGAGAACGACCAGCCATACATTAGCCCGGGACCACTGTCCAGGACCAGGTATTTCGCGCGAACAAGGCGGTGCGTACGGAGTATAGGAAGGAAAGAAAAAAAAAAAAAAAAAAAGAGAGAGATAACAGGAAGAGACAGCACTCTTTTGAGACCCAGCTTGGACATTGGCCGTTTTCGCATGTTTCACCGTTTCAGGCTGTTGGCATTATTTTATGTATGTTCTTCAAAAAAAGAAAAAGATTGTCAAAACACAACAGGTCAAAAAGAAAGTCGGAAACACCCTGCCTCTCCCAAAAAAGAAAAGGCTCATCTGCCTCCAGCAGATTATTCCGTGGGGGAACTCCTGCTCCGAAATACACTGAGTTGTCTTGTACAGGTCATTTATGTTGGTTGTATTTCTTATCTGGAACCGCATATTTCCTTCCTAGGAAGGTTTCGAGAAGACGCTAGTCCCGATTTGGCGATGGTTCCAACCCCTCCCCCGTTTTTGTTTCATGGTAATTTGGCCTCTTTTGTTTCGTTCCTTCGCCTTTTCCCTTTTCTTCCTTTTTTCTTCTCACAATGTCCGCAGGCCCAAGTCTGTTCTAGCAGCACACCTTGTGACGATGCACACACAGGTGGCATCGCTGGCCCCCTTGCCGCTCCGAGTCCTGCTTTCCTTCCATAGCTGATGCAGGCAGGACCGGACGGCCGTGTTTTTCAGTGCCTTGAAGCCAATGCACGCCCCCTTGTCCAGTGACAGTCAGTCAGTCGTCTTTGGCTGAATGCAGCCGAGTTCCACGGTGGATTTGCACTCCATTGAGGATGGAGTTACGGAGTTACTGCTTGCTCATTGGCAGGCGAGCATACCGAGCACAACGAGACGCCCCGGACATGGGGGCCCAGGTGCGTGAGCCAGTTCTCCGTCAGAGCAACCGCGAATCATCTCCCATGTTAATTACGGAGTACTCCGTATTATCACGTATCATCCAGGTACCGAGATCGGTTTTTATTTTTATTTTTTTTATTCACTCTCTTCCCTGGCATTTGGCGACGCAGTGCGCTGCGGTGTCTCGTCCGGTCTGGTGCCCGTGCTGTTGCCTCATGAGCACGTATTCATAAAGTGGTTGCATAAGCACTCGGTTGTTCCGTGAGCACAAGCCGTCATTGCAGATGCGTCCACTTAATATCCAGCAGTCCGCCGCGGTAGCTCTCAGGACGGTCCATGTGAATTTGCAGTGCCCCATTTAGCCATTCATGCATGGCATCCGATAGAGGGCAATTTGATGATTCTGAGAATGAGATTTGACATGGGCGCTGTCGCGATATCTTTGTAGTCAGCTCACACGCTCAAACTCTACCAATTTGTCATTCTCTCTTGTAGTATTTGGCCGCGGGGAGATTCTTGTCAGACTTGCAGTATGTAGCCTTCCCTGCACATTGTATACGAGCGTGCATGATGAGTTGTCTGACTATCCTCGACGTGCTCGAACGTTGGACGCAGACTGCATATTTTGCTAGCGCGGTACAAGGCCAAGCAAGGGTTGCGCCCTATCAAGGCAAGCATGGTTCCATCTTATCGGTCGATGCCGATGTTTCACTTGTAATTGGGGGGTTTTTTTTTGGCTTTTTTTTTCATCTTCTGACTCCTTCAGGTGGCCACCAACGTTTCTCCGCCATAGCTTTTCGATAGAGACCTAGGTGGATTAAGCAAACCAGGTTTCGCGAGCAGGACTTGTCACGGCGATTCATCATGTCAAATATGCTCCATGACGTCCACGTCTCTCTGTGAGTGCCGGCTGCCTGGAGCAAGCAATGGCCCTTATATCTCAATCTCCCAACCCCCCCACTAGCTAACCGCCCAGAGTTTAAAAACAACGAAGCTTAGCTCGACCCTTATCTTGTATGGACGAATATAGACTTATGTACTCCGTAGGCTGGATAGCCGGGTAGCTCTAGCGTATGTGACGGGAAGAGCATATAAAAGTGGAGAATTCCCGTATAGACAGTTGCGCTAAGACGGTCGATGGGCGTCATCGCCATAGTTTAAGGTTATGAAAGCCAGACCTTGCTACATAATAGGTCAATCGCCATCTCGTTGACGGAACAAGGCACCAGGCAGGTCCCGGGACCCACACCCCCTCAATAATATGCGAAATACCTGTCCAGACCGTCAACAAGCTGCAGAATGGCAATATATATATATGATGCAGAAAGATTTTTTGCTACGACTTAAAAGCTGTGGTTACGTGGTGGCCTTCGTACGTAGAATGAGTGGCTGGTTGGCTTGGTATCTAATGCGTCACCCAGCTGGTGCCCTATGACTGTCAAAAGGATAGACTTCCCTTCCGGATATTGACAACGAGATAAATGACGCAAGGGAGCAGGGTTTATTCTCTGCCATGACCTTACGCCCGGTGCAAAGATGGATGAGGCGCCATTGTGCCAAGCGCTCTTCGTCTGCACAAGCCGTCACTCACGGCCCGAGGGTTACTCGTCTCACACCGCTCAGCATCTCGTTGGCGAAGGCCAAGGATGGCTACTCTATCTAATAAGCATTTCAAGGTACGGGATCGGCAGCATATCACTGCCTGCCTGCCTGCCTGCCTGGCGGATGGCGACTGCAGTGTCAACTTTTATATATACGTCTGACTCTCTTCCGTCTGAGCCGGCGCTTCTGCTTTCCCGCCACCTGCGGATGGGAAAAGCGTCAAGGAAAGGGCTCCGGCCTGCGGCTGAGCGAAGAGCATATAGTCCGGAATTCGCGCGTCCAGAGGGAATACTTACTGTATCAAGATCCGGGGTCGAGACATTTGGCGTCGCTAAGACTCGATCCCAGAACAGGGTTCGATTGTGCCATTGGTCAGACGTAGGATGGCTTTCATATTGACACGCACGATAAATTGAAGATGTCGTTCACCCCGTGCCAAAGCGCGTTTGGCCACTTCCATTGGCCACTGATCACCATTTCAGGCTTGGGTCTGAGGCTGAGGCTCTGCGACTAAGAAGGCTAAATAGAGTCAACTGGTGCGCTGGTCATGTTCCTTTCTCGTCGGACGGAGGCCAGTGATTGGCTGCAATGGGCTGAGCAGCGGCGTCGGCTCATGGCCATTACGAGAATCGAACCCTCTCGATCCTGGCCCAGAGGAAGGGCTGATTTACGCCATGGAGCACTGTGACCTGACGTATCGTATCGTCAACCAGTTTCGAGACTGAGACCCGGCTATTTTAGGATTCCTCGAGGCTTAAACGAAAAGGAAAAAAAAAAGAAAGCATCGAAAAGCTGGACCTCGCCTCGGGGGCCAAATCGATTCCTTCCAACAGAAGCCAATCATGGCATCGCAAGTCCTCAGTTGTCCGTAAAGTAAAAAGCAATGTTGGGCATGACACGGAGTAGTCGACAGCCAGCGAAACACGATTCGCATAAGGCAGAGAAGCGGCGCATGGCGTTGTCGCTTTCAGAGGCCCTCCGATTAAAGGCAGGGCAGTGAAGTCGGACGGAGGATTCAGCTGCCGGCGAAAGGCGTTCAGCCGAGTCATCAGTTCGACGGTCGGAAGGAGGCATTGAGGAACAGGTTTCCATGAGCTCCACTACTCGCGCAATTCGGCCAATCACAACAGGCACAAGGGCACAAGGGCACAAAGGGCACAAACCAGAATATATTTTTTTTCGTCTGTGGGTGGATTTCTGCGACTAATAAGCATGAATTATAGCAATGCCTTGGCCAAACCCAGCGACAAACGAATCCGCAACGCTAGCTAGCGAGTCACTAGATTTTCCCCTCCCGTCCAAGAGCCAAACTGTCGCAAAACCTTGTTGCTGTCCCGCAATACCATATCAGGCGGCCAAGTCTGGCTAACAATGATATATCCCGAGCTTCTGACGCCATCAGAACGCCTCCTGAGTGGCATGTGAGATCAAGGCGTCGAGATGCAGCAACACCAGGCAGTGAAGCGGCCCATCTTGCCCGTGCATCTGCCATCAATGTCTACAAGGCCAGAAGGGCATTAATGTAGGCCTAGGAATCCCGAGTGGGAAAGCCCAGCGCCTGCAGAGTACATGCTTTGGAAACACACACAATCCAGTACGATGCGATGCGAGACAATGCGAGGCAATGCGATGACATGACATGACATGACATGACATGACCCTCTCCCCAACGTTTAGCCAATGCGTGGGCGCGGTTGGTGCGCTCTGCTGCCCGGCTGGGGCGGGCTTGTGGCATTACGGTACATTCATTCATTAATATTACCATTTTGCCATTTACTCCGTATCAGCTGTGGGCATCAAGTCGGCGTTCTGGGCTCTAAAATTGGGTGAAATGCAATGCAATGCTTGGTCGACCAGGACTGGCTGTACTCGGTAATGTACGTCCGCCCCGATTGTCTGACAGACCAGATATCCCTACACGATGAGCCGAAAACGGGAATCAAACGCATTGTCGGGCATTGCCAGATGCTGAGTTCCTTCACTTGCTCTTTTCTCTGTCACTGTTTAATTGCTGTCCGAGCTGGGGTTTCACGAGTGGGCGTAGACATGGGGCATGGGCATCGTGGGGTGGGATGGGATGGGATGGGCAGCAACAAGTTACAACAAAGCCCGCGGCGTCGTAGCACGAATTAGGCCCAGCTCTTAGCCCTGGCCGATACCAAACCAAACGCTTACAAGTTCGAGTACGAAAAACGTTAGTCGGTCCAAGCACGAAAGCATAGGCACATGCTAATGAATCCATGCATATGCTGGTTGTTGGCAGCACAGCACGGCACAGCACAATAAGTGGCTGCATAAGCCCCAAGCCAGCCGCGACCGCTAATAAACTACGATGCACGTTCTGTCGTGGTCTGTAGATCGGAGGGCTGAAAACAAAACCCCCGTCAACGAGGAAAACTTGAATTTCGAGCGGGAGAATCACACCACCGCGACTGACTGGCCGAATGAATCATCAACAAACAGCAGCAGCACGACACGGGATACAGGCGATGACGTTTTTATTATGATACGGCCATGTTTGCGTTTTCGGACTTGCTTTTCGAGACCGTTGACATTATTTATTTATTCTTTCTTCTTAGAGTAGAGTATTCGTCCTGTCGTGCCTTGTGCCCAGCTCTCTCTCTGCCTGCTTCCGGACAAGACGCCGCAGCCACAGACGCACATCCCCGGGCTCCGGGCTTGGATCATTCGTTGTATGAGGAACTTGAGTCCAGAATTAGCCAGCCAGGAATGACAGGCACAATCTCATCGGCATCGTATCGTAGCGCCATGCCTTTTACCTTGCTTTGGCTTGGCTCCGGTTTCGAACACATCGCAGCAAGCGAGGAACAAAAGAAGACGACCGTGCATGTCAGGTTTGTTCAGCTGCAATGGCCATTCATTAATGACCATGACCATATCAGCACCATCTTATTCAGGTTTCTGATAGACTTTGCATTGTGCCCTACTGCCCCCGCCAAGAACCGAATGCTTTGTCTAGCATGGGCAGAAGTGCTGACTCCTGCATTAGCTGCGTGGAACCTAGATGCGGCAAGTGAACACACTTCTCACACACGCGTTTGTGGCCTGTGGTTGTGACGCTCCATGTCGCGCCGCGCCACGACATGATGTATCTCGAGAATCGGGGTGGGCGTGCGACGGTGGGTAGGTCGGCAGGCAGGTACTTGCGTGACGCGAGATACAGAATGTCTTCCCGTTTCAATGGCGAGAAGGCGCTTGCATCTGAGGTTGGCCAACGGTGGCTCGTTGTAAGCTATTGACCTGTCGAGTTACCGAGTGGGGGGGAAGTCTTTCACTTAATCACTCTTTGTCGTTGGTTTGAACCAGATTTTTTTTTTTTTTTTTTTTTTTAAAATCCTGGGCTTGCTGCAACACGCCAGGGCGCGACATGACCGAAAAATCCACGATGCAAAAGTGTCTTCTCGTGCAATGCCAATCAGAACTACCGCTGCTCGCCAGGAAGTGGTATCTGATCGATACGCGATCGCGACTCGCGACGCGGATTCTGACGACCATGTTTTTTTTTTTTTTTTTTTTTTATTAAATCCCAAGCCAAGCATAAAGTAGTTCACAGCACAACTCGTAGCACGCGCACAGGACAGCCCATGGAGCCCATGGAGCGAGCCTATGGATGCAGACAGACAGAGGCACGAATTTGTGGGCAGCTTGCTTGGCTGGCCAGTCGACTTGCAAGCCACCCCTCCCCCCCGGGCGCCAGCCAGCCCGGCCCGGCGCCAACCAAGGTCCCAGGGCCCCGGGCCAAATCCAGGCCAAACCCTCGGATGTCGTCGAGTTAGTTTCTCAGCCATGACGGCCTCTAGGCTGCACCAACCTCTTGTCCTCTTTGCCTCTCCCGTCCAACATCCGCTTTCCAACAACAACCGCCACCCCCTCCCCCTAGTCTAAGTTCAAAGGCGGGACAAGCAGACGAACCCCAGTCGACCACTCCAAGCTTTCGAGATGGTTGGTGCTAGAGCGGTCCTCCGTAGTAGTAGCAATGTGAACTACCAATGCAT
>KQ061725.1:112769-176423 GCA_001008035.1 Atkinsonella texensis | reverse complement strand
GGGGTGCGCTTGAGTTAGCCGAGCCCTAATCGCTCATTTGTGGCCAGTAATCGGCTTTTGTTAAGCAGGGCACGGGGAGAAAAGTGGACCTGCTTTGACGAGCAAGGTGAGGAATCTAGGTGGGTCTCATCAGTTATTGTTCGCGCGCAATGGTAATAGCTTGATAAGTAGAATGGGCATCAGGGTATTACCACATACGACCATAGCCGCTCTCAAAATCTGGAGTCCGTCAAGCCCTTCTGCGATGTTCCAATGCCTTCAGATACAGAGGAGTATGCCTCTCTGAACTGGACAAGTTTGACTGGGTCTACAAGGGATCTTCAACAGGCAACAAGGGTGGCGGTGGTATGTGGTGCTCGCTGGCTATGGCCAATCTTTCTTTCAATGTTTAGAAATTATCGAGGAAACAAGGCCGCTTGTGCCAAGGGAAAGCCCAACAACTGAAACGGCGCCTTACAGAACAGGCACCATCACGTTACCAATATACTGTTCTTGTGGCAATAGACTGTGAGAATAGTACTTCTTTCGGGGAGACCTTTCTCGTAACGCGGATGCCCAACTTGGTCTTGCGATTCTAGACACTAGAGATATTGGTTCTACAGCTATATCTCCTGAAGAGCTCATAACAACATATAATTTTGTGACTGGGTCACCAAAATACTATCGCAAGGCTATGCTAAAGTTTTTATTCGAAAGGCCTACCTCTACCTGGATTAGACTTGATGAGGTCATTAGTCAGATTAAGGCTCTTATTCCTATAGATCGAAGTGTTCTTCTTGTTGGACATGATATTAGACATGAGGTTCGTGTTCTATTGGAACCGGGGTTGAATCAAGGACTAAAGTGTCTTGATACTTTCAGACGTGCGAGTGAAGTTCTTCCAACTTTTCTCTTACCCTCGGGAACTTCTTACTGAGCTGGGTGTCCATCAGTTGGCTTCATAATGGTGGAAATGATGCAATTTTCACATCACGAGCTCTTCTACTTCTTGGAGTAAAAGCCTGCCGGGAACAAACCAAAGGAGACAGAGATAGGAAATCACAGCTTGTAGAAACTTGCAAGGTCTCCGATCCCATCTATCGGATATCACCGGGCGAAGAAGAACTAGTAGCGCGGGAAAAAACTTCTGCAGCCGAAAAAGCTGTGAAAACAGCAAAGCGACTTGAGAATACGCGCTAGCATCAATCCAGGTCCTGGCGTGCAGGAAAACAGGCTGAATTCGTGCTGAAAGAACAGCGGGGAGATTAGCCAAGGCAGAGTCATCACTTGAACATAACGACGAGTAGTGGTGACTGCCTCGACTCATGTCCCGCCGCTGCTCTTCATGTCGATGCTAGGCAACCTTTGGAAACACCATAGCCAGATAAGGCTATTCCTGAAGCCCGGGCGAGCCTCTCGTCTCACCTGGAGGCAACTTCTCCATGTCCATTGTCATCAATTTCGGACAATCGAAGGAATGCTTGGATATCCCGGTCGTACAGGCACTGGGTTTTACTAAGCGACAGTGTAATCACACAAAGACGGGTTGCATTTCACGTACGTTTCACTCAATCACCTCGCAGGTGCGGATTGTATGCTATTCATCACGTAATTCCACAATACTCCACATATCGTACAAGGAGTGAGAACTTGACATGAAACAGGTCGCAAACTATAAAGGAGTAGAGTCAGAGTAAAACAAATTTGTCGTGGGAAAAGAGACTCGTCAGACAATAATTATAGCGAGGGGTATCGTAGGTTTAGAGTCCGTCTACACAGTTGCCTGAGCTATCGAAAATGCACAAACACACCGCCAAATGCAAATAATTTGCCATCATTCAATCATTCAATCGTCTTCTTCTTCAAAATCAAGTTGTCCGACGGTTGAACTCGTTGCGCCCATTCGCTAGGTCGAAACGAAAAAAAGTATCAGCCAACACTGCAGTCACCAAGCCGATTGAAGAAAGATGTACTCACGTCCAGCTTCCATCGTAGACCTTCCGTGACCTCGGAGAGCCATATCCGGCAACCTCGAGAGCGGTCTCTATGACACAGGCAGTGACTCCGGTACCACAACTAGAGATGATGGGCTTGTTTGGGTCCACGCCCGTGCGTTCAAGTATACTGCGCAGCTTTTCCGATGACGGGTAAGCTTTGGTCTGAGGATCCAGAAGGACGGTGAATGGTAAGCTAATTGAGCCGGGCATATGACCCGAGGATAAACCCTCTCTTGGTTCGGGAGCTGTGCCGTCAAATCTGACCTTGGGTCGAGCATCAAGAATCTGCACTCCCTCGGCCCCTTCCTTGTTGTGATCCAGGGCAATCTCTTTGACGTCGTCAAAAGTGGCTACTTTTCCTTCGTCCAGCTTGGGAATGGGATAAGGACAGCATTCGACGCTGTAGAGCTCACCCGACTCGGTAGGCAAGCCCTCTTCTACCCATAACTTGAAGTTGTTCAGAATGTGAACGTGGGGATGGCCAAAGATTTTAAAGGTCCAGCCAACACGAGGGGCGCTGAAGATGCCAAGCTCCTTGGTGTCATAAATCACTACTGTGTCCTCCTTCCGAATACCCAGCTCACTCAGGGCAGCGGCAAACCCCTTGGCATCAGGGAGCATGTGAGGATAAGGACTGCGCTTGTCGATGACTTTGTCCAGGTCAAAGAATCGGGCCTTGGGAATGCGCTGCTCTCTGAAGACCTCAATGCCAGTCCGCCCATCGTTGGGCAGAAACCATGAAGCGCAAAGCGGTATCACTCGTGGATCAGTACTGATTGGCGAAGGCGCATTCTTCTGAAGGGCCTCGTGGAGCTCTTTCGGGGTAACGAGATAATTGGAAAAGTTCCTGGCAAAAGACATGCTTGGATGAATGCTACGGGCCCTCCACGGAGAGATCCCAGTCCGAGAGCTGTGAGCAACTGCGGCAAACGCCATGACAGATGCCTATGTTGAGAAGCGAGAATTGCAGAAGCTCGTTTGGAAGACCTTCTGATTCCGAGCCTCGCCTCGATTCGTTGCTAATGCCAGAATCGGGGCGGTTCAAATTGAATATTAGCAACAATACAGCCCTGCTCGAGTCAAGTAGCTCTGACCCGATAAGTTACAATGACCTCAGCGACACACTCTCAACCTCCAGCGCGAGACAAAGGTGACGGCGTTCAACACAATGATGCGGGGTACTGAATATTGGGCTGGGGAACAGATATGACGACGAACAGAGAGGACACTTGACGAGGTGTGGCGTGGTGTTCGTAGCTCCAAGGCCGGCCGAGTTCCGGCGCGGCGTAAGGGCGATTCGGAACTTTAGACTCTGAGCTCGAGGAAGAAGGCTCCGTGGAGGTGACGCGCCAACTTGCCGTTTGCTCGACGTGAGAGGTTTGGTTCTGCGGTTGCGGGGAGCTTGGGCCACCTCTCCCCCCCCCACATGTCAATTGATTGCATAACGCCAATCCTCTTCTAATATTGGATGGTACTGTACCAGTTTGTTATTAGTTGGACTTTTGAGCTCAACGGGCAAAGCAAAGAACCTTGTCACCTTGTCAACAACTCTGTACCCGACACGCGGCTAAGAAAATACGCACTGCCAGTCTTCAAGAACGTCATATATCACTGCGAGGACGAATCTTGCATTTTCACTTTCTCCTGCTCCAACCAAGACGAGTCGAGACTCATATTTACACTCTGCCTATTGATTTCTTCCACTGTCAGAAACGCAATGAAAGTTACCATAAAAGAGTGGAATACTGTGGCCACCTGGCGCTGGGATATCCCAGAAGACGACGTGTGCGGTATCTGCCAGGTGCATTTTGACGGGACGTGTCCAACGTGCAGATATCCCGGCGATGACTGCAGTCTATGTGAGAGGAAAGATCCGCCATGAAAGTCATGCATGTCGCTCATTGATCTGCTTCCTAACACAATCACCCTCCAGTGTCGGGCAAGTGTGGCCACAACTTTCACATGGTAAGCGAGCCACTTGGTTTGCAGTCGTCGGATGTTCCTGTTTTTCTGATCATGTCATCTGCAGCATTGCATCATGGAATGGATAAAGCAGGATTCTGCGCGTGGTCAATGTCCGATGTGCAGGCAAAGTAGGTTTCCTCCAGCTGCTTGTTCTGTCATCACCATTAACAAGCTGCAGCATTCGAATGGGTCGATCAGCCTAATGATAGCACTTCCGCAGCAGAATGATGTACCTTGCAAGAGGCGGCTCAAGACTTTGTACATCAGAAACAGATGCATTAGTACGATGAAGCGAGTTGAAATTGAGGTTCTAATATTGCGTTCAAGCTACACCAACATCTCTCAAGACGGACGTTTTTCAGTTCTGCTGCCGCCAAGTCCTCGCTCCTCCTTGAACATTGTTTGACAAGCGCAATAAGCAGACTTCTACAGTTCTGGGACATATACACCGTCCTTGCACAGAACCACAGTCTTTTTAAAGAAGCGTCGCCACTCCAGGGGATCGCCTTTAATCTTGACGAATCGAACGTCGAGTACCTCGCTTCCGTCAGGCAATGGCTGCTTATCCACCTGAATTTCACCATGCAAGTTTTGTTGCCTACCATCCAAGGCCTTGACCCTTATGTTGGCGATGGGGGTTTCATGCAAATTTGGCGTTACCGGTGCCAAGGGGACATTCAATTGGTGAAGAGCATCGCTCAGAAGCTGGATTAAAAGGGTTGGGGTGACGTGGGAGAAAAACCGCGTTAGGGACTCAGGGGGACAAATATCGCGGAAGCGGCGAGCTTGCTGTGTGAGAGTCATGGATGGACCGGGGTTTTGAGAAAATTGTGACATGGAGGGTTCGTCGGCGAGTGTCTCTAAAACCGCGCGGCGCATGTCTGCTGAACGAGGCGGCAGCGATGAAGCTGGGGCAGCCATCGAACGAAGCACAGGGCGCTCCCAATCCCAGTCTCTGTCAATGATTGGCACCTCGGGTTGTGTTGATGAGAATTTACCAGCATTGAGACCTGCGTCCATTTCCATGTCTTCGACGCTAGATGAGGACTGCCTTTGAGACGCAGACGGGCGGTGGGTGAAATCGATTCGTAAATTCTCCAACAACTGCGTCGCTAGGTTGATAGGATCGGTGATTTTCCCATCAGCTGTGAGAAGGGAATTGTATCGTGTATACCAAGGGTGCTGTCGTATTTGTCGGAAACTGAATCGTTGCTGGGGATCTACCGACATCATACCACGTAGAAGTGACAAAGCCTCTGGAGGTACCCTTTCCCAAATGGCATCCGTACTGTGTCCAGACGTTTTGACATACTCACCGAACTCCCAACTGTTTGCGGACGGTTCATCCCAAGGAGTGTTCCCGACTAGGAGAACGAAAAGAATGACGCCGCACGACCATATATCCACGAGATCAGATGAATACTTTCCCCCGCTGGGGCTTTTCCTATCTACCCTGCCGCAGGCCAATATTTCCGGGGCAATATAGGGCGGGCTTCCGCATAACGTAGAGCTCGTTTTCCTCTGACCTTTATACTCAAACATGGTCGCCATTCCGAAATCGGCAAGTTTCAGGCTTCCGTCGGAAGAGAGCAGAATGTTTTCTGGCTTCAAATCCCGGTGAGCCACTCCCTTGGAGTGCATAAAGCTCACTCCGCTGACAAGCTGGACAAAGTAGAGCTGAGCAATGTCCTCGCGAACACCGACATCGGCCTCGATCTTGTCGAATAAATCACCTCCTTCGGCGTACTCCATGGCTATCCAACGCCATATTGAGTCTTCCCCTGATGCGAACCACTCGATAATGTTGGGGTGCTGACCAATGTGGGAGTGCAGCGACACCTCCATGGCGAGTTGCTTGGCCGAAATACGACCATGTTTGACGGCATACCCCTTGTGAATGAGCTTGACAGCAAACACCGGGTTTGTGGCATCTAGAGGTATGGCCTTCTTGATGCTGTTTTTTTTTTTTTTTTTTCGCAAATTGCTCAGTTAGTTTGCAAAGTTCTGCCTGTTGTTATTTGAGGCATGGCATCGGGACCGATGAGCTTGATGGGTTGGGGCAAGAAGTACAACTCACGAGGCGTAGGCCCCTCTGCCAACTGTCTTCGATATGATGCGGAAAGGGAATTCCCTCGGCAAGGGGTCCAACTGAGACTGTGTGGGTGCATTAGTAGTCGCTTCCAGAATATACGGCGTGTGTTGCATTTATCTGAAGGATGAACCGGTCGTGCATTTAGACACACCGCAAACGGACAGAAAGAGAGATCGTGGCCCAATGACAAACGAGACAAGAAGTGGCAGACGGACAACAAGGACCAAACCATGACGAACTTACCATGGCCTGAAGCTCTTTGATACCCGTCAGAGCCTCGATATGCTTTGCAACCCTTGCAGCTCTAAATGAAGACTAGGGGAAAAGCCACCCAAGACAGCTCAGCTCGGTGATTAAAATAGATAAAATAAAAGCGAGCTCCGCGATATACCGAGGGCCATCCAGGCATAAAAACCAGCACAGTCCTCCTATACTGAAAACTACTTGTGGCTCTTCCTCTTCGCTGGTCTCGGAAAGAGCGAGTAACGGATGCCAATAGAATGTGAACGACTCGTCTCGTCTTCCTGTCCTGTGGCTTGTGCTGTGCGATCAGGCCAGCCAATCGACTGCAGGTTGTTGACTCAAAGGTGCGGCGGGTCGCGTCAAGGAGCGTCCATCGCGTCTGGCCGCGTAAAGCTGCAACCAGCAGCGGCGCTCAGCGGTTGGCTGGCTGCTTTCAGTGGGTTGGGACCTGGGAGCTACAGTACTGCCTACCAGGCAGCTACGGGGCAGCAGTTAGCTAGGTGTGTAGCGGGTGTCGGGTCTCAATGGCCATCCGCTGACTCCTGTTGTGGGGAACTGTGGCAGAGGCTCCGTTGCTGCGGCAAAGGGAGCTTCTGGGCGACCGCCTAGTTTCGCTTGGGTCACAGCCGTTATTATGGCTACCCGCAACGAAAACATTCCCGCGAATGTTAACCTCTTCTCTACCTGCATCGTCAGATTTGTATAAGAAAGCTCGTTTTCCGCAATTCGCTGGCTTCAACTGTTCTTCCGTCTCTTGCTTGACTTGGTACCGACCAACCCCTTCGTTCCAGCCCTTGACGTCCCCCTCATCGTTGACTTGTTGTCCCCTTTCGGCGACTGCGCATTCTTCTGCCAACATCTATCACTCCTTTCAGAGCGTAGATCCTAGTCTTCCCGGTCTTCCTTGCCTACGTTTCTCCTAATCCCTCCGTCTCGGCAGACTGCGCCATTTGACATTATTGGTCTATCTTGTTGCTCCAGACAACAGCTGCCGCAAAACTAAGCACAGCACACTTCTTTTACGATCCTGTCGCAGCTTGATGATGGATTACACCACGGAAGACAGTCAGAATTCTGCTCCTGGTAGTGTCCCGGCTGCCAAGCTCAATGCTGCACGCAAGGGCCCGGATGCCCAGAGCGTTACAAAGAGGTACGTCAGAACGGCCAGCCATCCGTCCAAGAGCCGTCAATCAAGGTTGGCGGCGCAAGCCGAAGTCCTCGGCTGAATGGCCATCCCTCGAGAGGTCAATGTAGCTAACAAACTTGCCTCAACTTCACAGACTCCAGACCGAGCTGATGCAGCTTATGACGTCGCCTGCTCCCGGTGTTTCTGCTTTCCCCTCCGCCGATGGCAATCTTCTCTCATGGACCGCCACCATCGAAGGCCCCGACGACACTCCCTATGTTGGGCTCACTTTCAAGCTCAGCTTTGCCTTCCCAGCAAACTACCCCTATGCCCCTCCCACCGTCTTGTTCAAAACACCCATCTACCATCCTAATGTCGACTTCTCCGGCCGCATCTGCCTCGACATTCTTAAGGACAAGTGGACAGCCGCGTACAATATCCAGACTGTTCTCCTGAGTCTCCAAAGTCTCCTTGGAGAGCCCAACAAGTAAGTCTCTGCCCCTTTTGCGCTTCAGCATGGATTCATGAACACCTGACTTACACCTTCATTAGCTCTTCTCCATTGAATGGCGAAGCTGCCGAGCTGTGGGACAAGGACGCGGAGGAGTTCAAGAAGAAGGTGTTGGGAAGACACAGAGATTTTGAAGAAGAGTAGGGGGCTAATGAAATTGGTTATGGGGAAATTGGAACACCTCATGCTGCATTTTAGCATTCTGGAGTCTTTGGAAGAACATGCTTTGGTTACGGTCATGGCGGTACAACGAGCTAGCATTGGTTTAAATTTGGCGATTCCTTTCAAACCCAATTGAGTTCAACTGGCCAGGTTGTAGAATTGTGTGCAAGCTCAGTGATTCAAGTTGGTGAATATGGAAATAAAGTAGATGACTTTCTGACATAATCTTGGCTTTGGCAATCCCTGAGAACACATTGGTGTCACACAAATCATCGGGACCCTCGTTGTTCACTAGCCCGCTTGATTCCAGATGGCAACCCGTATGGATGAAGTGTAATCAATTCACTCAAGATAGCCGTGATAAAAGTATCGTGAATCAAATCCATCATCGCATTTAGGACATAAATACCTTGACCGTCGGCTCCAGACCCTATTCTGGGGCAGAGGCAGAAAAGGCCATAATCACAGTTGCCGGTGTGCAAAAATTGCTTTGTTTTCCTTTATCGCCTTAAAAGCTAGAAAAAGCCGGTCGCAACTCCGAAATGCCATGCCACCTTGAAGAACCAATCCCAACTTCGAGAAATATCGTCCCTTTTCTAAGTAAACTCCTTTATTCCTCAACAACAACGGTGGAAAGGCCCTTGGGGTTCTTAACGTTCACGGCCTGCACATAGCTGTACAGCTTCTCCTTGGCATCCTCCTCGTCGTTTCGTCGTCGGGAAATTCGGACGCGCAGTCTGTAGGGGACGCCCTTGATACCGCACTCCCATACCTTCTTGTTGAGCTGGGGGTCCAGGCGGACATCGGTGGTGCCCTGTTGGGAGTTTTGGTTAGCACTGCGGTCCAATATACTCGTATAGCCAATCCATATCGTAAAGTTCATTGTTCTGATCCAGAGCTCATTCAATTTGAATTGATCCCTTCCCGAACGGTTTGGGCATGAATCTGGGCGGATAAGCTTTGCTTAGGATGGGTAAATCGTACCATGGCCTGGGTGGCGAAAGCCTTGATCTCCTTGATGGCGCGGGGAGCCCTCTTCTTGAAGGAAACACCATGTAACTTTCACCTCGTTAGCCTGAAGTGCTCTGTATCGTTTTCGATATTTGTCGGAGCCAACGTGGGGTCGGCTATTTCGACTGAAGCAGCGGACATACTCTCTTGTGCATGTGAATGGTGTACTCGCGGGCGACGACATCCGCAATGGCGGAGCGCTGAGACTTGCCGGCGGTCTTCTTAGCGGACGACATTTCTGGAGGAATTTTGTGGGTTAGTTTTTGAAGAACAAAGAGTGACTGCGACTCGTAATGACGGCGAGGGCGACTTCGTTAAAACAGAGAGATGGTCACTTGTGGAAGAGACAAGATAGCCTCCAGACATCCCACAAGGACTTCGGGCAGAGCGGGCAGAGAGAGAAGAGAAAATGCTGGGTATTTGGAGCACTGGGTCGTACCTGCGAATCGTCTCGTGAGGTCTGGCATTGATTAGGTTGTGATGTCGCAGAGCCAAAAATCCGCAAAATCTTTGTGCGTAGGGCAGGCTCCAATTGGGGTGATTGGGGGTAGCGAGCCAATCAGGCCCAGAGTCTCCTAAGGTCAACCTCGTCACGTGAAAGGTACGAGACGAATTGCAAGCTGGCACCCGGGAGGGGGGGGGGGTCAATGGGTGACTTTTTCATTTGAGACATGGCCACTGCTCTGTCAGTAGTGGCCAGGTCAACTAAAAAGTCTCCACCTGCGCATTAAATCCCCTCATTAACTTTTTCAACCGCGTGGCTGGGGCTGCTAAGACTGGGTCTCATCTAGGCACCAGCCAATTATCGGCTCAGAAGGGTCCCCATCTCAGCCAGTCAGTCCTGTTTACAAGCCTTCGCCCATCACGTCTAATCTTACGAGACTTGGCAGTCATTTGCATTACTGTTTTTGTTGCTCAAGGCAAAGAGTGTGCTCTTGATTGAGCCTCTGCGCATCTAGCGCTGCTTCACTCGTTTACTTCCACCTAGTCGCCTCGTTATTTGCGCTGACCGATCAGTTTCAACGATTCGTTCCCCTGGCATTCGTCGCCATAGCACAGATTTTTTGGTGCTAGAGGCATTAAGCAACCTTTCTCACCCAGAGACCTAGGGGAACAATCGTGAAACGTAGCGCAGACTACCTGCCACCACACCAGAGTTTTCCTCCCTCTCGTCACTCACTTAAGTTGTTTCGTCGCTCCCTACATCGAAGGAACGTAAAATTCACGACAAGATGGCCGATCATCACCACGCGGCGGCGACATCGCCTTCGCCGCAGCCGGACATGACGAGAAATCGGCTTCCAACACTGTTCGAGGTTTTAAGCCGTCGGACTCTTCCCCCAGTGGATCTCTTTTCCTTCTATATTTACATGCGGGATCAGCAACGATCGGTGGATTATCTAGACTTTTGGTGAGCAGAAGATGAGATGGCGCTGACCACGATGGCAGGCCAAGTCGTAAGAGCGATCGTTCGATCTGGGGACTAATTAGTCAATAACAGGCTCGATGTCGCGCAACACATGTCACTATGTCGGCATTACGTGCGTGAACTGCGACGATCCGTTCTTATAGCAACTCCCGACGTGGAAAAGACGAACTCGAAGCGCTCATCCCAAATCCTGGAAAACATTGGCGATTTGGAATCTCGCCCTGCCGGGCCATCGATGTACGCGACGGAGAAAGAACGTGATCAAGACGCTCAAATGTCGGCATTTCTGCGCGAGGATCAGAGTCATGAGTCCCCTCACAGCGGATCAGGAAAGACTCGAACCAGTCCCCGATTCAGCACGCCTCGCGATGTGACCGATTCAAATTCACCATCTCACACCGTGGCCCGCCAAGATATCAGAGCATCTGCGGAGAAGATTCTGTATACCTTTCTCCTACCTGGTGCTGAGAGAGAAATCACGCTCCCTGGAGCCATCACACAAGATGTCACTACCGCTATCGAGGAATATGGCCGCGATGACCCGGAGGTGTTTGACGTTGCCAAAGACTATGTTTTTCAAGCCATGGAAAGGGACGCTTTTCCTGGATTCCTGAGGATGAAGGCGTTGGGAAATTTGATTCCACCAACGCTTGTGATGCGCTTGATAGTTGGACTTGTGTCGATGTTCGGTGCCTTCTGGGCGGCATTTATTCTCATTTTTCTTGATAAAGATCGTCCGACCAGATGCTGGGTAAGTGCAGATAACGACTTCCCGCTTGCATTTTGGCATACATTTACTAATGGCAACACACAGCTAATTCTACCTTTTACCGTTGGTGTCTATTTCCTATCGTCATACCAGTACTCCCTGGACCCCATCATGGCTCTCGTTGGTTTCAGCGAATACACGCCTTTCAACTTCTCTCGTATCCGAGAGCCGTATGTCCGTCAGCTCCTCGCCAAACGAGCCCTCATGGTCCTAGCCGTTACCATATTCATCGACGCCGCACTATGTGTTCTCTTCATCCTCGTTCCAGGCAAGAGGTTGTAGACGTGGCCATGTTGGTGCTTTTGCTGCCTGCTGATGGCCACATGAAATGGACGTGGCTGCTGTACCAGTTTGCTCAGTCTTCCCACGTCATTTGGAGGAATGATGAGTGCCTCAGCGATCCTTGATGACCGTTATGACCAGAACTACTCGGGGCGAACAGCTATTTTCTTCTTCACCTCTTCTTCCTTTGTAGATGTGTTTTCCCTTTCGATAGGCTTGGGGTATGGGCGTATGGTTCGTCATAATCTCCATCTCTTGATATCCCTTCCCCTTCGTCGAGGCCGAACGAGCGTGGTGATCTCTTTCCCATACTCTATTTAATTACAAGCCATGAGTTTTTTTGCGGCAAAATTCTGTATCTACCAAATCTTTGTCGAGGACATCTTTCCTCATTGCCTCAGTCTTTTATCTTATTTTTGTGGCAGCCAACTATTTTAGTTTTCTTTGTAGAACGATTTAAAAATAGGACGCGGAACGGACAATGGCGCAGTCAATCCTAGACAATAGTCCACGGCCCGTTCTACTCATGCTTGGTAATGCTCGTGTGCTTTTATCTTCTTCGTAATACGTTACTTTCTTTTCATGACAACCGTGGGAGTTATGAAATACGTTCTGAGCCTTCCTCTTCACGTCGCGTCATTGAAAACTGCCTGCTTGGTGCAGAATTATTCGCACTAATGCTCCCTTCACATCTTGCGCTTACTCGCCCGCTTTTTCTGCTCTTCTGCCTTGAAAGGCTCATCCAAGTCCATGATTTCGTTAAGTTCAAGATTCGCGGCATCCACCATGGAGCGCTTGTTTAGGCCCCTTCGCGGTAGCCCTTCCCTGCTAGGGAAGTCCTTCTTCTCGGAGCCTCGCAATTCACAAATCAAGGCCTGGATTTTCTTGTCGGCCGCCGCTTTTTCATTTTGTCTCGTGGCAGCAGCAGAGCGCATGCTTTGAATCTGGGCCTCGAGGTCAGTGAGCGTGGATGTGCACCGGTCAGACCAGCTTTTGAGGGCGGCAATCATATCAGGAATGGACCCGGGTGACAGGTCACGGAGGGGAGCTACACTGGTGACTTGGACGGCCTGACGGGCGGGATCAAGAGTTGCATGGACAAGGCCTGCGTATATGACGGTGATGACGAGATCTTCCAGCTCCCTGGCTGACGATAGCTGCAGCTCTTTCTGTAAAGCATCGTAGGACAGATTAGATCGGTCTCGGGCAAGAGTCAGGAGAGAGAGTTGGCGGAGTTTGAGGATCTGCACCTCGTTCAACGGTGGTAGATTGGAGGCGTGATTTTGGTAGGTCTGGAAGGTTCCGTATGAGAATATCCGAAGGATGTTCAGATAGGATGCGAATTGGTCGTCGGAGGCAAGGGCCCGGATGTGTGGCTGCTGGAGGAGCTCGGCGAAGACGTATGTGTTTGGGGCGGAGGTAGCTTGTATGATGAGGTCGGCGGCAGCTCGGGGATGTACGGCAGATTTCGAGAGGGCTAGGAAGGGCTGTTGACGACGGCTGTGGGTTAGCTTCCGTGGTGACTGAAGGTGTTGCGGAGTGATGTCATGAACTTCATGGTAGACTCGATGGGGGTGTTACGCTGCAGGCTGGGGACAGACACACACACCTCGAGAGCATCCAATGCTTTGGTTTGCTCCATGGCGACTGGCAATGGAGATGATTGATCTTGGGGCCAGATCCTGCCGCGGACGAGGTCGCTTGTTTGCAATCTGAAGCTTGCCCCGTCTGATGGAGGTCCTCTGTGGTGGTGGTGACAGCTGCCTGGATGGTCCAGCAAGCAGTGGAGCTGGCTTCGGTAGTCCACCACAGATGGAAAGCGTGGGGCGAGTCCCGCGTTGGCCAAGTTAATGATGACTGGATGATTATAGCACCAACACCAATATTCGACGGCGGCTTTCAGGCCAGCCGTGTCTGAGCTTTACGTCGACGGCGCAGCCTGATGGGCCCGAGGATTGCAATGGAGGGGTTCAGCTGCATGTGGGTGGCCCACGGTTGATGTGAAGGCAGGCACTTCGGTCACTCCAGGGTATGTATATATATACTCGGTATTATTATTATTGCTGTACGAGATGGGTGCTCGGACAGAAACTACCAGTCGACATAAGAACTGGGCAGGGAGGGGAAAAGCTTATACATGTGACATATATGATTTATCGCAAACCCTTAGATGGATGGTTGTGAGAATGATAATTCGTCTGCGGCTGTTCGTTTCTTTCGAATGTTAATCTCCCCCGCTCAGATACCATCAGGCATGGAACTAGCGTGCCGCGGATGCATTATTTGCATTGTCCTCCTTCTGGCCAGTGATGAAGCAGGTGAGAGAACTCAAGAGAATCGGAAAACCCTCTCATTGCCATCTGCAGCTATGAGGCATTTATGTGATTGCAGTATGCATGGCGGACCATTGGTACGTGCTTTGCAAATCGGGTTGGTTGAGCGCCATCCAAATCCATTGTATCTCGTCCCTAAAAACGGCAGAAATTAAATTCTAACTTGGCATCGAGGCCTAATTAATGTAGGCATTACGTGGCCCCGGCAGAAAAAGATGCATCACGAACATAGGATCAGAGGCATTAATTAAAGCGGACACGGTTTATACTATACGTCTATACTCGGCACATAGGACAACAAAGTCAAAAGTCATCTGCGTGTTGCAGTGGTTAGCGCTAGGGTGACTCACTCAACGCCTAGGAACCCCCCTCGAGAAGGGAGGCCAAAACAGATTGACCGAAAGGAGAAAATATCTTTCGAAAGGAAGAGAAATGTGCCAAATGTACCTTCCGAATGGGAGAGAAATGTACCTTCCAAAAGGAAGACAGAATTTTTTTTTTATATGAAACTCATCTCCTGAACTATTATTATATAATGGAGAGCAGCTGTAAAGGGGTTGAGACGCTGCCTCTTGTCGCTGTTTGGGGCTGGCCCTCGTCGACTTAATCGGCGGAAGGATCACTTGTTGAAACAAAAAGGCTTAACGTGCAAAAAGATATGAATATGACGAACATGGCTAATGCTCTAGCGCGTCTTTTGTGCCACCTTTGGAGCCCGAGTTGTGCAGAGACTAAGTTTGTAACGCTTCGTGGGCAGGACCCTCTGCGCCGGGATTGTGCAGAAACTAAGTTTGCAACGTCCACGTCCGTGGAGTCTTTTTTTGTCTGGCTGTTAGCGCCACATCTCGCCCACGACTTGCAAGTGGGTTCCCTAGAAGTGCCATGATACCATGGCCGCCGTGACGATATGAATAACAGCGTGACGGGGAATTCGCTTCGTCTTCGCTACAAAAATCTACAGTGGGCGTACTCGCTATGAGGGTACCTTGAAGACATGGTAGAATTGGAAGTTGAAAGTGGTGATTTGGCCTCCCGTTGGCAAACGCTTTTGATGCGAGGCGAAACTCTGGGTGCGACGCGGGGTGGCGTGGATGGTGCGGGACGGAAACAATTCGTGCGGCGAGACGAGACGGATGCTGTGGCAGATCCAATCCTTGCCTCGCTGTATTCAGGTGAGTGATGATACCGTGCGGCAGACATGCCCGAGGTCGGAATATAGTCGTCGTCATTTGGAATGGCCTGTACGGAGCATAGAAGACAAAGTCGAGGCCTGAGACACCAGACGCATTCTGCAGGACGGGAACATGGCTTAATGAATGCTTCGCTCGTCCGTGGCAGCCTAGGATCTGATAAAATGCATACATCTTGTGTTTCGTATTCAGTGCTGTAATCGTTGAAACGTGGCGAGGTTGATGATGGGAAGACCCAACTGCTCTGGTGCTGGCCGTCAGTTTGAATCCATGAATTGCTTCCAAGTTTGCGCCGATTCTCGGTGGCCAACCGATGCAGGAAGGGAAAAAAAAAAAAAAAAAAAAGTTCCCAGGCCAGACATTTGCTGCATCATCAGCTCAAGCTGCCCCGTGTGAAGGCCAACAGGGGTTTGGGGGGGGAGGGATTGGTGCAGCGGCTTTGCGGGACTGGCGAACAAAATGGCGCCTCCGCCCTGCAACGTTTCCGTGGACGAAAAACGGTAATCCGTACGTACCGGGCGCCTGGCCTCGTACATTTATGCTGTGCCTTGCCCTTCTTCTCGTCCAATCTTCTTGATCGGCTGTTTCTGCGCTCCTGTCTCTCATAGTATATCTTTTGTTTTACTCGACTTTTGTTTTCGTTTTCTTTTTGCGCCATCGATCTTGCAGCACGAGAGCCTCCACGACCCTCCACGACCCTCCACGAGCGGCCCAACTACCTACCTGGTACCTAGGAAGGTAGGGTAGTTCCAGAGTGCCGAATAGCCATTGCACCACCGAGCCGTCTTCTCACGAACACATATCGTCCTGGCATAGTCTCAGAAACCCGGTGACGACAGTCATCGACTGTAAATAGCCCCTTTTCGGGGCGAAACGGTGAAGACCACTCATAGCATCATCGCTGGACGATTGCTGTGGGCTGGGTCGAGTCCGAAGTTGCGTTTGCGATTCGACTGTTTATGCGGCGTCTGACGGCTTCAAGAGTGAGTAATATCCCGTACTCCAGACTCTGCAGACCATGGCTCCGTCGCACATCACTATTCCGCCTCGGGACTTCCGCGCAGAGGCCACTTTGGGTGCGCCGAGGAGCCCGCACTTGGCCACAACAACTCTGCGTGTTGAGGGAATGACGTGAGTGATTTTTCCTGCCTTGCCCCCCGGCATTGCCGAGCAAAATACACTCGCTCAGGGCTGGGTACTGACACACATGATGAATCGGTCGAGCTAATTTCTTCATGTCTGCGGTATTCAACAGCTGTGGAGCATGCACATCAGCTGTCGAGGCAGGCTTCAAAGGCGTGGCCGGCGTGGGCAACGTCTCAGTCAGTCTTGTCTTGGAGCGTGCTGTTGTCATGCACGACCCCCAAACAATCACAGCCGAGCAAGTCCGAGATCTTATTGAAGATCGAGGATTTGATGCCCAAGTCTTATCGACCGACCTTCCGAGCCCCATTGTAGGTCCATTCAAGGAAAACCACAACTCCGAAAATGCCAATATACTTGTCACAACGACTATCGCTGTTGAGGGAATGACTTGCGGCGCTTGTACGTCCTCTGTAGAGGGCGGCTTCAAAGATGTACCTGGAGTTCAGAACTTCAGCATATCATTGCTTTCCGAGCGAGCTGTCATTGAACATGACCCCTCAATAGTGACACCAGAGCAAATCACCATGATTATCGAGGACAGAGGTTTTGGCGCAGAGATTGTAGACACGGTCAAGTCATCGTCGCGAGCCGGTAACGATGGGAATGACGGCGTTCAAAGCGAGGTGGCTACTACAACAGTGGCTATCGAGGGCATGACATGTGGCGCCTGCACGTCGGCTGTTGAAGGTGGTTTCAAAGGTGTTGACGGCATTCTCAAATTCAACATCAGCCTGCTTGCGGAACGAGCAGTCATCACGCACAATGTGACCAAGGTTTCACCCGAGCAGATCGCAAAGATGATCGAAGACCGTGGCTTTGACGCAACTGTTCTCTCCACACAACATGAAAATAGCGATGCGGGACCTCTAGTATCTACGTCGCAATTCAAAATTTATGGCAGCCCAGATGCCCATACCGCGAAAGCTCTGGAGGCCAAATTGAAATCTCTACCTGGTATCAAGTCTGCTTCAATGAGTCTTGGTACAGAACGTCTAACCGTGACTCACCTGTCAGGCATCATCGGTTTGCGTGGCATTGTGGAAGTAGTAGAGACAGAAGGTCTTGATGCTCTTGTAGCAGACAATCAAGACAATAACGCGCAACTGGAATCATTGGCGAAAACTCGTGAGATTACAGAATGGCGCACTGCCTTCCAAACCTCCTTGGCATTTGCTATCCCGGTTTTCATTATTGGCATGATTTTGCCCATGGCTATACCGGCGCTGGACTTCGGCAAACTCATGCTGATACCTGGAATATATCTCGGCGATGTCATTTGTCTAGTCCTTACGATACCAGTCCAGTTTGGCATCGGAAAACGTTTTTATCTGTCTGCGTACAGATCAGTCAAGCATGGGTCCCCTACTATGGACGTGCTTGTCATCCTGGGCACGTCTTGCGCTTTCTTTTTCAGCATCGTGGCCATGATTGTGTCATTGCTATTCCCACCTCACAACCGCCCGAGCACAATCTTCGACACCAGCACAATGTTGATCACCTTCATCACCTTTGGACGATTCTTGGAAAACAGAGCCAAGGGTCAGACATCCAAGGCATTGTCTCGTCTCATGTCTCTTGCTCCGTCGATGGCCACCATCTACGTGGATCCCATTGCAGTGGAAAAAGCTGCTGAGACCTGGGCCAAGTCCGTCGAGAATGTGAAGACACCCAGAACCCCTCAGGCTACTTCGGTACCTGGCGCCTCCTCCGCATACGAGGAGAAGTCAATCCCCACGGAACTACTTCAGGTGGGTGACATTGTCATTATTCGACCGGGTGATAAGATCCCCGCGGATGGCACTCTGGTTCGTGGTGATACGTACGCCGACGAGAGCATGGTGACGGGAGAGGCGATGCCTGTTCAAAAAAGACTGGGAGACAGTGTGATTGGAGGAACGGTTAATGGAAACGGGCGCGTCGATTTCCGCGTCACTCGCGCTGGCCGTGACACACAGCTCAGCCAAATTGTCAAGCTTGTCCAAGACGCGCAAACCGCAAGGGCCCCCATCCAGCAGCTCGCAGACACATTGGCTGGCTATTTTGTTCCTACCATTCTGATTCTCGGGCTTTCAACATTCCTCTTTTGGATGATTGTGAGCCACATCCTGCCCAATCCACCCAAGATTTTCCTCCAAGATGCAAGTGGCGGCAAAATCATGGTGTGTGTGAAGCTGTGTATCTCGGTCATTGTGTTTGCTTGTCCCTGTGCGCTTGGTCTAGCTACGCCGACTGCCGTCATGGTGGGAACGGGTGTTGGTGCTGAGAATGGCATCCTCATTAAAGGGGGCGGTGCCTTGCAGAAAACAACAAAAGTCACTCAGGTGGTTTTGGACAAGACTGGCACCATCACACACGGCAAGATGAGCGTATCAAAGTGCACGCTTGTTCCTCTTTGGAGAGACAATGAACGGAGGAGGCGTTTGTGGTGGACAATTGTTGGCCTTGCTGAGATGGGCAGTGAGCATCCTGTGGGGAAAGCAATCCTTGGGGCTGCGAAGGATGAGCTTGGCGTCGAGCCCGAAGGCGCCATTCCCGGCAGCATCGGCGAGTTCAAGATTACTATCGGTCGTGGCGTCAATGCATTAGTCGAGCCGGCGTCACCGGCCGACAGAGTTCGGTATAGGGTGCTCGCGGGCAACGTCAAGTATTTGCAGGAGAATGGAGTTGCTATCCCCAAGGAAGCAGTTGAAGCGTCAGAGGAGCTCAACGCCAAGTCAAACAAGAGGGGCCTCTTCAAAGCCACGTCTGCGGGCACTACCAATATCTTTGTGGCTGTGGACGGCAAGTACACGGGACATCTCTGTCTGGCCGACATCATCAAAGACGGAGCGGCGAGCGCCATCGCGGTGCTGCACCGCATGGGCATCAAGACGGCAATCGTGACAGGCGATCAGCGAACGACGGCTCTGGCTGTGGCGGCAGCAGTGGGAATCTCGTCGGACAACGTATTCGCTGGAATCAGCCCAGACCAGAAGCAATCCATCATCAAGCAGATCCAGTCCCGGGGAGAAATCGTGGCCATGGTCGGCGACGGTATCAATGACTCACCCGCCCTGGCCACCGCGGACGTCGGAATCGCCATGTCAAGTGGCACAGATGTTGCCATGGAAGCAGCAGACGTGGTGCTCATGCGGCCCACGGACCTGATGAGCATCCCGGCCTCTCTCAATCTCACGCGCACCATCTTCCGCCGCATCAAGCTGAACCTCGCCTGGGCCTGCGTTTACAACGTTGTCGGTCTGCCGGTGGCCATGGGCTTCTTCCTGCCGTTTGGCTTCCACATGCACCCGATGCTGGCCGGCTTCGCCATGGCGTGCAGCAGCGTCAGCGTGGTGGTGAGCAGCCTGCTTCTCAAGTTCTGGAGGCGCCCACACTGGATGGACGAGGCCGGAGCCGGACGCCAGGGGGGTCTTCGCTGGATGGGTGGCGGCGGCTTCGTGGGCTGGGCCAAGGACCTGTTTGGCCGGAGACGCCAGAAGGGCGAGGGAGGATATGTGCCGTTGCAGGACCTGGACGCCGAGCAGGCATGAGAACAATTGAATGAGCGTTCTATTTACGTATCTATGCATTGGGCATTTATTGTATTTCTCTTTTGGCTATATACTCCTGAGGACTTGTGTGCTTGACTGGACTTTTACAACGTGATGGAACAATCATCGTCCGTACGGGATCATGTGCGGCTGCGGATGTGGGGCCGAGGATGGAAAGAGGGGAACATGACGCGGACAAATCTCGGTTGTGCTGCCTTGCGCCAGAGTAGCCAATTTCGGTGGGTTTATGATTCTAATTCTAGGATCCACAACTAAGCGTAATGGTAGATTAGATGGTAAGAACTCAAGACTTGCTCCTCTGGCTCCTGTTGCCGTTGAAACAAGCCTGGCCTTAACGGGCATGTACATGTGCACGCGCGTCATGGACTCCACCACGGCGTTGCCGTTCATGTCATGCCCGTAGCGTGCTGGCCCCAGAATAACGTGTCTTCGTGATGCCCGCACATCTCCTTCCACGTGACGAACCTGCCGGGGCTCTCGTCCGACCACCCGCCCCCGTGCTCGGCCCCCGTGTCATCCTTTGGATATGCCCGTTTCGGCACCCATTGTCGCCCATCGATCAATTTGCTTGCCATGGGCTCGTCCCGATGGGATGCCTTGACAGATTCGCGGAGAAGAGACTTTACAAACGGATAGAACCACATTCTGGTGTACTCGCCGTCGATGAACTCCTTGGGACCCGTGCAGTGCCATAGCCCCCATATGTGTTTGGTGACAAAGTTTGTGCCTAGATGGACGAGCTTGATCCACTCTTCTGCTAGTGTCCCGGGGTGCGCGTCCGGCACGGAATCAAACAGCTTCATCAGGGCCACGCGAACACTGTCGGGCATTCTGACGGGATATGGTCTGAATTGCTCACCCTGGGCGAATAGGTCAATGTTGATATTGGCTGAGTGATTTGCCAGGTTATATTGAAGATGGCCCATAAAGGGTTCATTTCCGGTTCTGGTCTGGAATAGAGATGATTCGTATTCAATAGCCATGTGTAACTCAGTGTCTTGGCCGTTGGCTTCTGTCTCTGGAGTGTTCTGGTCAGCGGGATCGTCCTCGGAGTCATCCTCATGGAGCATCATCCGAGCTCGCCAATACTCTTGCCGGCCCCAGATGTTGGACAAGTAGTATTGGTCCGAGTCGGATAGCTCGAATTCAGTATCGTAAGTGGCGTCAATTTCCTCTATCGCGGCGTCTACCACTTTCCTCATATCCGTGACGGGGCCTATGATAGTTCCCGAATTCAACCACCGAGGATCTTTGGCAAAAAGGTCATTAGGCCCCTTGTCGGGACCAAAGGGATCTGGTCCCAGTGTCGAAGCTGGTGCCGCCCAGCAACGAGCTGCATTTGGATCCGGCGGCCAACATACTTTGTCAGGGCCAAAGAAGACTGTTTGCTTCATGTTTCTCAATGCCATCTCTTCCGCCGAAATTCCCAGTCTCTGAGCCAGGCCTGCGCTGGCTTTTGCTGCAATGTCGAAATACCGCTCAATAGTTACTTCTGGAGGCAGTTGATGTATGACATCGTAACCGTCCACAACCATGACCAAGTCGTCTCCTTCCTCCTCGGCATTTAATGAATGCAAATACCTCTTCATGGCACGCAGCTTGGCGAGGTGTGTCACGCCAGCGTCCAACTCACCCTGGCCGTTCCAGCCCAGAAGCGTTGGAACTGGGTATCTGTTCACCGCCGCAGATGCTAGATGGTAGCAAAACCGGAGATTTGACCGGCTCGCTGGGATCAATAAGTGGAACCTTGATGTTCCAACCTGTGGGTGAAGAATGTTCTGACCGCTGACAGACGTGATATGGCTGGTGATGTTTGGAGTTTGTAGTATGGAATCATCCTCAGTTGGCAGCTTCGATGGCACCGAGAGGATCATTTCGAATCGACCCTAGAATATTATCTGTATTAGCCGCTTCCTGAAGGAAAGCCGAGCGGGTTGATATCTTTATATCGCTCAGTCATACCAAGTCAAATGGACCTCCCGTGTACAGCCAACATATCAGGAACAGGGCGAGGCAAACAGCAACCATAAGTTTGCGGCGTATAGAAGAAACAGGTGCCATGGTGATAAACCAAGGGTAAAGTATCAGATGAGTCTATGTAGTCAATTGATGCATGATCCAAGTAACGGAAGGAAAGAAGCAATATGCTATAAGCTAGAGGGGTACAGCCAAAGGCAGAAGGTCGTGAAAGTTTGCTCGGTGGAAAGGGGTGAGAACAGCTGCAGATCAAAAGATGCCTGAAAAGCTGTGAAAGGGAACCAGAGTCATTGGGAAATTCCAATCAATCAGGGTCTACGACGCGACTGGTGAGAGCGAGGAGGAGGCTCAAAGGTAGGTGGTTAACGATAGAAAGAAAGATACAGGTCGGATGGGCTGGCTGCCTCAGGAGGACGGTTGTTTGCTACTTTACCCAGCCATATGGGTTTGATCTATCAGGCTACTCTCTGTGCTTGAGAGCGAGATAGACATTTAGATAGGGCCAGGGAATAATGCATGTTTTGGAGTGTTCACGGCACGCGGGGCGTTTTGTTTCTTTGAGAGTCGATGACTCGCTCTTTCCCCAGTCAGCGTCGAGCAAGACGATCACCGCTGGGCCTATATGAGGAGTGCGAACAGTAGATCTGCCGGATGGTGACGATGAGACCATCAGACGAAGGCGGTTCTCACGAGTCGATTATTTCCCTTGTTGCGAGTCGATACGACAAATACCAGGTAGGTAGGTCGTAACTCAGCTGTCGTCTCCTGTGGGTTGAGATCAATGAATGGTTCCTGTTCCTGATGCCTCGCTAGAAATGGGTGATGATAGAATTTCATGGTTTGACGATGAAGAACCCGTCGAAGCACGCACTGTTTCTTGTTTCCCCATGTCGTTATGCGTGCTCTCGAACTGCTTCTCTGTGTGTGCCCATGTCGTGCTTGCTTGCTGACGATTGCTTGGGCAGCTGGTGCTCAGCTGGTGCGCAGCTGGTTGCTGGCTCTGGTTCGCGCCTGCCCCTAGCTCGCTAAATCAGCTTCGCTGAATGATGATGATACTTGGTGCGACGCACCGAAGGTACTGCATCTCCTTGGGCTAATCATCGTTCAACCGACCGAGGCTTCACTTGACATTGTTCTCCATCATCATCTTGTATTTTTTTTTTTTTTTTTTTTTTTAATTCTCCCTTTCGGGCATGCTATTTCGTAGCGTCCTCTCTAGAGTGAAAACCGCGAGCAGTAGAAATACATAGTACAAGTATTAGACTGCTTCTTGATAGAAGTGACAAGATTTTTTTTCTTTTTCTTTTTCTTTTTCTTTTTTTTTCTTTTTCTTTTTCTTCCTTTTCTCTCGCCCGACAGCGCCTAGGACGCTCACACAGTTGTGGTCGGCGCGGTGTTACTGCTAGTTGCCGCGTCCGCGCCTTTACTCCGCGCACTCTTATTTGCCCGGGCAAAATTATTAATTAATGGGTTGATTAGGCCGAAATCACACCCCAACGGCGTTATATGTATAATAACCCTGTATTCCGTACGTAGAACGTCTCCTCCACACAATTATTATTGTGGGCATTTGATGATATACGGGTAGGAAAATTTTTTTCATTGACCGCCAAGCCCGATGACGAAGGAGGCCTTGATTTCGCCAGCAAGCATGCATGCATGCACATGGATCCCGCGCCCCCTGGCTCGCAATTTGTTGGCAGCCCAGTTCAGTTGGGTGGCACCTGTACCACCTGTACCACCTGTGCCTGTGCCTGTGCCTGTGTATCCCAAGTCACCTGCGGGCGTTTTGACAGGGATGAGGGAGGCAAACAAGCTCAAGTGAAATGAAATGAACATTTGCCAGGCTAGGAAACAACCCAGTAGCCCCTCAACCCTTCTTAACCTTAATTCTTGCATGATGGCTTTTTTTCCCCCCGCAGACAAAGGAAGAAACGCTGCGTTCTGTGAACCTGCTTCTGTCTGTCAACTTCGCCCACCTGCCCACCTGCCTACCTGGTACTTATGCTCCGTAATGACCACCCAGGTCCATTCCGCAGGCGAAAGTGGAAGGTCATGTGCGATGCTCCTGTGCGCGCGCGCGCATGTGCACGAATGGACCAGTGAGTGGTACGGACGATATGTGTATGGCATGGAGGATGCACCGCCCACCCCCCGGAGTCCGGATCTGTCAAACTGATCTTCTCGCGTCGCCGATCTATCTTGGCCTGAGACCAATGTGACAGGAACACAGCCACCCCGAACATGGAAATCATAAATCATACTGACTGACTGACTGACTGACTGACTGTACTCCCTACTGGCCACAAATCCTTAGATCGTCTTCGCTTGCATGAAACTTGTGTGTGCAAACAACACCAGATCGATACGCTCATTACTGCGCTGTACTCAGTCGCGAATTATGCTGAGCATTATCAAAGCGTGATGATGTTTTGAGCTGATGTGCCACCGTACACATCTGTTTGTGGTTCTAGCTCGCTTCCATCTCCACCATGGTTAAAAGTGCTTTGTTAATCATTAATCTCCGCTCTCACAGCAAGCCGTCCCACGTTGTCGCCACAGTCGAGCTGCTTGTTTGGGAATTGTGATACGTACAACGCAGACTGTACTGGTATTTGTCAGTTTCCTGATGCCACGGATCCTTCCGGTGGGAAATACCACGAACCAAACTGCGCAAGTCAAGCGAAGCCATCTCCGAACACGCCATGATGCCTCCAAGCAAGCCATGGAATACGATGAGGGCACTCTTTGTTTACTTCCCCTTGAACCAAAACGCAAGGCACGATTTAACAATCGTCCGGCCGTGCTTGCATATCGTCAGTCAGGCAGCCTTCAAGCTGGATCGCACAATCTGCGATCAGAGCCAACGTTCGGCCACCCCCCGGAACTTGTCATCGAGGCGTGCTGCCGAAACGCCAAGTCGGTTGTGTTGCACACTGCGAAATCGGTGTCGCTATAGCTTGTTTATACATTCGCAGAATCCCCCTTGCGGTGTTTTTTTTGTCTCATATCAAAGATCCAGTGCCAAGTTCACAAGTGGCAAAGATCAGCCCAGCCCAGCCAGCGAAGATAATAAGCTTACCAGAAAGACTGGTTGGGACGACGTCCGTCTGAACCAATAATGATCCATCCAGTTACATACTCCCTGCTACCAAGCCACCAAGGACCTTTCTTCCCACGTTGCACCAACTCCTTCACTTGCGGGCTATTGGTCTATTGGTCTATTGGTCCATGGGTAGCACATGGTACGCTTCTCGGACATAATGAAGCAGGCTAGTTATGCAGACCATACCCTAATCACAGTATGTGTCCCATCGGAATCGTTGATCCATGAATGACTTGTCTATATCGGTCGGTCACTTATCGTGGGATTTGTCATGACATCAGCTGGAGCCGCGGTAAATACGTCGCGTTGAGCAGAGGAACAGGCCAGGACGGCGGCGCTGTCACAGCTGATGATTGTTCGGACATTGCGCTCTTTTAATAAGCACAGCCCCGGCGGTGCGACTGTCGGTCCTTTCTACCGTCATGATTCCCTTTGTGATGCGGCTGTGACACATGACTGCAGTCTCTCGTCGGTGCTCACAGCATGTGCAGTGAGTTGCTCCTTAGGCTTCAAGTGTACTCCGTCCGTACCGAGTCTGCCTTCCCTTGATGCGCCCAGTTGGGAGAACGCGGCCTCGAGTGCTGAGCTCACTGCCGATGCTGCAACTTTCAAAGCAAGTGGAATTCCGGGAAAAAAAAAATAAAAAAAAAAAAAAAAAAATAAAAAAAAAATGAAACGACATACGACATCTGCAAGACTACCGAGTGCACACACATACGTAGGTACCGTAGGTAGGTATTTTCTGCAAGTGCGGCACGGCACGGCTGGCGATTCATTGTGTTCTCATATCGATACCAGTTGCAGATTGGCAAAAGTCGCTGCTTTCTTGAATTCCAGGTCTTGTCGACTAGCGTGTCTACATAGCGTGTCTAGCGTGCTTGTTGATGAGCGCTTCTCGCGTCCGCTTGATCGGCCAGCCGCTTTAGCCTGGCCGCGGTGACGAGCTTATAGCCGAATGGCCGCCTCGAGCAGAGCGTCCGAGAGCAAGACGCACTAATTAGACTCAAGCGCGCCTTCTCCTTCTTAGTTCCCCAATCGCCCCAATCGCCCGCCCTAGCAGCCCAAGCCATCATCAGTGATGATCCTCGTCCAGGTCCAGCACTCCTTCCTTCTCTTGTCCCCTGCTGCCCGCACACCCCTCCCCATCGCCCCCATCGTTAACTGTAAGTAGCGAGCCTAGCTTAGCTGGTCCCCTCCCTGACGGGACCTTGTGCTAGCCTTCAGCCCCCCCCCCCCCGCGCCCTTCCCAATCAATGTTCCTGGTGCTAAAATCCATTGCGTGGCCTGCGGGAACTTGGCACCGCGCATGCCAAGCCTGCTCTGCTTTACTTTTCCCTACTTTTTCTTCATTTACGGCACACCTCCTGCAACCTTCGTTCGCTCGTTTCTCTCTCGTTTCTCTCTCGTTTCTCCTTTCTGCACCAATCATTCAGTGCTTGATAGTGCTTGATACGGACTGATTGGAGATACCCTCCTTCTACATCACGTTCTCTACATCTCTCGTCGTTGTCGTGTGTTCCTCCATTTATCTGTCCCTAGTCGACAGCGGTTACGATTACCGGCCGCCAGATCTGCTTCGCCACGACGTATCGCAATCCGATTTACCGCTTCCATTCAAAGCTCCGTACAACCCAAGTCAGACACAGACCAGACCTGTGCTTCTTCTCATGCCTACCTCACAGAGGAACATGCACTTGTCATAGTAAACACAACTCAGAATATTGGCAACCCAGTATCTTTGCCTTACAATACACCATCTTCATCCACCTTATCGACCCGCAGACAACAAATCAATATGTCGAAGAGGAGTAACGAAGAGCAGGCTTACCTTTTCGAAGGAAATGATGTCGAGCCCAAGCCCGTACAGGACGATGTTGAAGCTTCCGCAGGTCGCCCGGTGGCCCTGCAGGACCAAAATTTAGATCACGAATATTCCATCCCGACCACTATCAAGTTCACTTGGCTAGGAACCTACTTCTTCTTCTCCTTGCTACTCACCCTCTATAACAAGCTAGTGCTTGGCTTGGTAAGCTTGCAATTCTCTTAGAACCCTCTGCCAGCGACTTGTGTCGTATAGGAGGGGATCAGGCAATCCGAGATGCTAATCGAATTTCAGTTTCATTTCCCTTGGCTTCTGACATTCTTACATGCCTCCTTTGCAAGCATGGGCACTTTCGCCATGATGCAGACGGGACATTTCAAATTGTCACGACTGGGTCGTCGCGAACACCTGGCACTTGTTGCATTCAGTGTCCTATTTACCGCCAACATCGCCGTGTCTAACCTATCTCTCGCCATGGTGTCTGTGCCGTTCTACCAAACCATGCGCATGTTGTGCCCGATTTTCACCATCCTCATCTACCGCTCTTGGTACGGCCGCACTTACAGCCAGATGACCTACTTATCACTTGTTCCTCTAATAATCGGAGCGGCTATGACGACAGCCGGCGAAATGACCTTTACCGACGCTGGCTTCCTCTTGACCATCCTTGGCGTCATTCTCGCTGCAATCAAGGTAAGTGACACTTTACCCATGGATCTGTGAGGATGGAGTCATGAAGCTAACTAGAAATGTAAAAGACTGTCGTAACCAACCGGTTTATGACCGGATCATTGGCCCTGCCGCCTGTTGAATTTCTGATGCGGATGTCGCCGTTGGCCGCACTGCAAGCCCTGGCTTGCGCAACTGCGACCGGCGAAGTAGCAGGCTTCCGAGAACTTATTGCATCAGGGCAGGTCTCTGTTCCTTCATCGATTGCGTCCTTGACAGGAAACGGGTTTCTCGCTCTTCTCCTCAATATTTCGTCCTTTAACACCAACAAATTGGCCGGCGCCTTGACGATGACGGTGTGCGGCAACCTCAAGCAATGCCTCACGGTGTTGCTTGGTATTTTCCTTTTCCATGTTTCTGTCGATTTACTCAACGGAGCTGGCATGGCTGTGACCATGATTGGCGCTGGTATATATAGCAAAGCTGAGCTGGACAACAAGAAAGGAAAGCAACAACCACAATACGAACCTGTGGACCAGAACCCAAGATAGTATGCGCGCAACATTCGTTTGAGATACCCGAATTTCATTTCACTTTATTTCATTTTCGATGACGAACCGACGCCAAGGAGGGAGCGACGACTACGACTGTAAAGGGATGGACACACACACACAAAAAAAAAAAAAAGACTCTGCGTACAACGCGTCAGAGACGCCCGTGTTTCTTCGCATCGGGGTTTTGAGAGACGAGGGCTGCATGTGGCATTCTGGACATCTGGTCTATAGAGCAACCGGACATAGAGCCTGGTTCTAATATTCGGGACACAGCACCTACTGCATTCTGATTTTGTCATTTCGATGGACGAAAAAACATGGTCTTGACAACATCGGGTCTTGGCGTTTTTAGCATTACAGGAAAGCACAAGTGGTTTGTGCGCCGGAGTACGGTAGTTTCTTTTTCAGGATAAGGTAGTCTTATTATTGTTACCTCTGTCATCATTATCATCACAAACAACGCTGCCGAGGCCTTGTTTGTCCTCTTCAAATTTCAAATCAAATATATGTACTACTAGAATCAACCCCTGACCCATGCTGCGGCTCCCGTGATGAAGTTGGTCGACCGCGAAGCTTTTGCCATGGTACAATCGAGACCCTATCCAGTCAATGTGTGGCAATCACTTGCAATGTTATTCCCCACTGATTGTTAGACTCTATCACGCACCTCATGCTGTTTGAGTGGTGGCGTGTGGCGTTTGTTTTTTGTAATCCACCCCAAGCTCGGCGTACGTCCTTTCCCCAGGGCATTCATCGGAGCGACGGCAAAACGGATCCCGGCCGCTGGGCTAGGGCAGGAAAAGGCCCAGCTGGAATCGTGGCGTTCGTCAGGAAAGTCGAGATGCATACGCGTCCTGTCTTGGTGGCTTGTTCCTTTTCCCCCTTGAACAAGCGAGTTGGGCACCACGTTCCCGACCGCCGGGCCTCTTATCGTTGCCCGCCTTGTTCTTTGTTTTCCCGCGCGATGCTCTGCAGTCCGAGGATCGCTTTGCGGGGGATTTCTGGCGTGGCGTTGCGTTTAGTTGGCGGTGGGGGTTTTCCAACTTGTCGGGGTAACAATTGAAGGCTCTACTTTTCTGCCTTCTCGAAAAAGCGCATGTCACGAACTGACTTTTCCTTGGGCAAGTAATGGATGAGATGGGGTAGATGTCGATGCCTGTGGGCGCGCCGCCCTGGGCCGAACCCCTGGCGGCAACTAGGACGTAGCGGAGTAGGCGACAGGTGGCGATTGCGCCGGACAATTCTGTGGAGGATGTTTGCGCCCTAGCTTGGAGCATTTGGGGCCGGTTGCTTCTGGGTAGTGCATTGGATTTAGTACGGACTTCAGGCCGAGCTTCTAGATGACGTAAGCCATGGATCAAAGGAGTGGCAAGCCAAGGCGGGGGGGGTTTGCGTCAACGTCGTTGGCTTCACGGATAATCGGAATGGGGTGTGTGGCCTTGTCGGGTAGACCTTCGTTTGTAATAGGTCGGCCGATTGACTTGCTTTTGTCGCGGCAGTTGCAATTGATGCTGTAGTGCAGATGACGGCGTCTTTGAAACAGGTTCGCTAGGCGACAGGACTCATCTTCCGGGTGAGGCGGCAAATTAGCGGTACCTGCTTTCACGCCGCACGCACGCACGAAGTTGGGCTACGAGCAGGCGCTGAAAGAAATTGGAACTGGACCGGGCTAACTCATCGGGTCTAGAGCGTGGTTGAACCTGCCAGCATGCTCTTCTTCCTCAGATCCCGGGAGGACAGCTGAGCCACGTCGTTTCTGCCGCAGTGTCTGGAGGACCTTGCCGCGGCCGTGAGATGACTGATTCCAAGCTTGACGTCGGCGAGAGTGGCGTTCGGTTGCAACCCGAGGGCCTGCGCCAGCACCTCGAGATCAGTGGCAGCTTCGCCATCTGCAGCTGTGGACGGAAGCGTTCGCACCTCGGGAATCGCGGCAGGATCGAGGTTGCCCTTCCACGACACAACAGCACCTGGCTCTCCGAGCTTTGCGTTCGTGCTGTTCTTCTTGAGCATGACGAAGCGCAAGATGACTTCGGTGACTGTCACGAGGATGCTGCCGACTATGAGGATGATGACGATCCACGTTATGGAGCTCATCTTGGCATCCGCTATTGAGTCGGACAGAATCTCGGCGAGGTCGAGAAAGACGCGGCATCTTTCGTTGAGGACTTTGATCCGGGGGTCGATTTCCAGGTATTCGCGGCTGGCAACGTATAGAGGATGTAATGTTGGTTCCGAGTCCCAAAAGAAGTTTGGCACATCAAGGATGTTCGATGCTGAGCACGGTAGTCCGTTAGTGACTTTACTGACGCCGTGTCCCAAACTTGTTTGTCTGAAAATATGCGACAGAGGGAAAACTAGGCGCACACTCTTGCACATGGGGTACTTACAGAGGTTGATATCCACGCGGCTTTTGAATAGTCTGCCCAGAAGAATGACAATCTCCCTTCTCGTCATATTCAGCTGCCCGGTCAAGGCTAACCTTTTCGGAACGTGCTGGGCATCCAGCATGGTCTCGCTCATGCGCTCCTCGAAGAAACACAGCTTGGTGCTCTGCGCAATAGCGTGGCTGATGGTGAGCTTTATCATGTGATCGGACCGAGGCAGCAGCGTGATCATGTCGTTGAAAATCCGCGGGCGCTTGACGTCTGTGCTATATTCAAAGTGAAACTCCTCCGTCTCAAAATCATCCTGTTCCAACGGCCGAGTCAAGAGCGATATCGAGGCTTGAGCATCTGCAAAGGTCAAGTCCGCAAGGATATCCTTCTCCTGATGCTCGGTGAAGTTCCAGAAGACAACTACGCCGTAAGAGAAGACGAACATTTCGGCAAAGTTTTTGGCATCAGGTGCCAGGCGACTCATGTGCGACGGCAGTCCGTCATCTTGATCCTGTTGAGCCCCGTGTCCGGTAGACGCAGAATTACTATATGAATATGCTGCTTGACTGCCTCTTTCTGGACTCTCCGGATTGGTATACGCATCGTCTTCGAAATAACCTTCGTGGTGATCACGCTGTTCGCTTCTTTCAATCTCTAAGTCCAGCATCGTCTTGCCCGTGCCTGGGGTTTTCAGCATTGGTCGACCGCGGACTCTGTATCCATCGGTCCCATTCAAAAGGGGTAGCGCATATATTGCATACAGACAGTCGTCGTAAAGCTTTGTCTTAGCCTCGTGTTTCTTTCTCAGGAATTCTGATGTTTCTGCCGTCTTGTATGCTTGCGCAGTGCAGTATGCTGTTAACCGGCTCACTTTGTCCTTGCGCTGCAATTTTGGAAGCCTTTCTGCATAGCTCTTCCCTCTGATCCCACCTCTCTTCTTCAATACGTCCAGCTCTTCGTCTCTTAACGGTCTATTTTCTGCATTCTGTAACCTCCTCGCCAATTCAGCCTCGCTCTCTACCTCTTCGTCGGCATCCTCAACACTGTCATCAGTTTCGGGAAGGAGGACCAATTTCTGGCTAATTTTGGTTGTGCGAGATGGCATAGGCTGCCCTGTCTTCGACTGTAGATTCGGAAGCCCACCGCCAGACATCATGCGTCGTCCTTGGCTCACACTGCTCGCTGATATCGTCCTTTGCGGCTGAGGGGGTCCGCGTGGTTGACCCGACGGTATCTGGGTATTGTATTGTAGCACATTGTCGACTGTCATGAACCTCATCGGCATGCGGCTGGATCCAACACTAGATGAGTCGGAGCGACGAGGGGCTTTCCGTTGAATCGGCCGTTCGCGTGCATCTGTAACCTAGCAAGTGGAATTAGAAGTTTGCACTTCGTCCAAGGAAATGTGACAACGGAAGCCTGTGACCATGAACACTAACAAGCACCGTGGGTCCTTTCTTGCCGGACGACATGGTTACGCTCAGCCGCTAAGTTGGCTGCACGGCAGGATCTTTCTTCCTCAGACCGACGGAATCAATATGGCAGAACGAAGAGTTGTTTGTGTACTGATGAATGGCTACCGTCAATTTCTTGCAATCGACCAGATGTGGAGGACAGATGATGATGGAGGAGAGCTTGATACGAATGATGACCTAGAAGGCTTGAAAGGTGGATCCACCGTAAAATATGTACCCAATCAGATATTGCGCTGAGTAGTTGGCAGCGACTTTAGGGGCCAGCCAACAGCAAGCTCTAATTAATTACAGGGCCTGAATCGGCCCCCATGTGCCAGGCAATCTCGGTGTTATTATATGTCACTGCATAAATTTCATGACCAGAGCTGACGAGTACGTAAACACGCAGCAACGGATTTTTGAATACGCAGCAGCAACTAGGCCTAAAGCGGAAGAAGTACCCTCACACATAAGTTTGTATGTAATAGTATATTTCACATTTCTTACATCTTAGCCTGTAAAATGCACTGCACTAAAATACATAGAAAAAAATATGTACTCTTTCATACTAATTTATATGTAAAAGATACCTCTTTAGGTCTTGTACTACGCCTTAAATCTAAAGAGAGAATTGTAGGAAGTACCTCTACGTTGGAATTGGGTGGAGAGATACCTCATCCGCTTTAGGCCTAGTTGCTGCTGCGTATTCAAAAATCCGTTGCTGCGTGTTTACGTACTCAGAGCTGACAGACACCTCAGCACATTGCTATCAATGCGCGAACATGAGAATTAGCTAGGCTGTGAGAACCATGTTGTTGAATGCGCCGTCATTCTTCTGTCCTGATGGCGCATCAGGTTGATGTACTGCTGACACAGATAACGAGATGAGCAAGCAATGACCGAAATAACCTGACGCAATCCAGGGCTTCCGGGGCCAACGAAAATTATACTCCTTGAAAATCCCAGGTATAAGGCCACGCATACAAAAAATTGGGTTGTACTGCTGCATACAACGATTTCCCCATGCTTGCCTTCTGGGAAGCCATATTCTTCTCCTATAAAAATAGGACGCTATCAGTCGTATTGACTTCTCCAGATGTTTATTGGAGGTGATTCCGGTCTTGATCAGCTGCTCCATGTACCTCGACAGTTTCGTGGGCTTTTGACGGGCCAGAATATCGATGGCAGACTTTTGAGCGAATGGCACAGACTGCAATCGTCATGGATCCCCAACTTTGAAGCACAAGCTGACATCGGCCAACGGGATTCGACACAACATGATACCCAGCGCAATCAACTCCGCCATAACACGGCTCAACATTGTTCAACCTTGGTGTCGTTTTAGCGCCCCCATCGCGGGACTCAAACCTTATTTAGTTGGAAGAAACCTTGGGAGCGTGTGGGGAGGCGGTGCCCACCGCCAGCCAACCACAATGGCCCGTTGCGCGTTGCTGGGTGGTCGACCCAGGTGTTTGTTTACTTTTCATTTTTCCACAGTTGTCCATGCGGCGGTCCATCCATCAGCCGAGAGAAAAGAACCCCGCGTTGCATGCAAATCGCTCTCGGATAGCAAGCAAAACCTGGCTCCTTGTATCTTGTATGTATGGACGTATCCAATAATCCAACAATCCAATACCTACCTAGAATATTCTCCATCGATACTGGTGCCCGAGGTTACTGCTTAAAACCGTTCCCTTCAGGCCTACATCGCCCAGCTTGGAGCCCAACTTCGTTGCTGTCACTTTTGGGTGCATTGTGAATCCTTGACCTGCAGCCACCCTTCTTCGTCTTTTTACCCGTTGAGCAAGGAGACCGGGGATTCCATAACTCGTCGCTCACGCAAAGCATTTCTCTTCGATATCTCTTTTTAAGAATACCCCATTTAGCTGGCTTTTACCTCCCTTTGCATATTGCGCCAGCGCATGTCTCAAAACCCGTCTTCTAGCCACGGTTCTGTCGTCTTGATAGTGGCCTCCAGCATTCCAACCCAGCCTGGACAGTGACGAAATCCGCCACATTGGACATTCGAAACGATGCGCAGTCGGCCGCAGTCCTAGATAAGACGAGCGAACGGGGGATCATCAATCCGCAAGTAAAAAAACCACACAGCCAGCGAGAAGCAGTAACGCCAATGGTAACCGGGCACCCACGCGTCAACGAGGGAAGCGAGGCATTGAAACAATGTCGTTCCATCAACATCCACTGCGTCAGTCGCATCACGTCGGCCTTTCTGCTCCCGCCGCTTTCTCGAACAGTAATAACAACAAGATCAACTACGGTACCACTCCTTCGTCCGTCACTCGCTTTCCGTCTACCACGTCATCATCAGCCTCGTCTGGTTATTCTTCTGCATCCAGCCTCAGTGCCAATACACAATACACAACAGCCTCGAGTGGTTACCATCCCGGCGGCAGCTACAAGCGTGGCCAGAGCCATGTCCTGGCTAGGGCACGAACATTTGGAGTCGGCACGATGAACGGCTCGAACGAAGGGTTGGACAATTCCCCGGCCACACCTCCGCGACGGTCTCTGCGGCCACTACCACAAGCTCCGGCCTCTCCACCGAGAATTCATGGCCGAGGTGCCTCGCCACAGAACCTACTGAGGCACGAGCGCGGCAAGAGTATCGACATCGGCAAGCTCTCACTCTCACAATACGATGGCACTCCCGAATCGCCCACATCGCCACCACGGCCATTGCCTACGCGACCCAACTCCATCTTGATGACCCGATCCGACTCCATCCTTCGCAGCAATACCGCCAAACCTCATGCAAGCTCCCCGCAAGGGACATATACAACCCACCTCGGCAGGCCGGATCTCGAACTACTTGGACGATCATCTACACGAGAACTTCGTACACTATCGCGATTGGCGACATCTGATGTTGCAAATGACTTCACCATCACTTCACCTGCGCAGGAGGTTGTTGGTCTTCGGGGGCGACGTCGCCTTCAGCGTGCTGATAAGCTTAAAACGACTGGCCAATCTAAATCTGGTGGATATGGATGGGAAGGTCGCAACTGGATGGATAAGCAGCGTCAATTTCTTCAAGCCTACGAGTATCTCTGCCACATAGGAGAAGCCAAGGAATGGATTGAGGATATTATACAAAGGTCTCTTCCACCCATCGTCGAGTTGGAGGAGGCTCTGCGCGATGGAGTGACCCTTGCCAACGTTGTCGAAGCACTGAACCCCGAGAAACGATTTCGAATATTTCATCACCCTAAACTTCAATTCCGCCATTCAGATAATATTGCCATCTTCTTCAGATATCTCGATGAAGTTGAGCTTCCTGACCTCTTCCGCTTCGAGCTCATTGATCTTTACGAAAAAAAGAACATACCCAAAGTCATATACTGTATCCACGCGTTGAGTTGGTTGTTGTTCCGCAAGGGCATCGTCGACTTCCGCATCGGTAACTTGGTTGGACAGCTGGAGTTTGAACATCACGAACTCGAGGCGATGCAGAAGGGACTGGACATGCTTGGAGTTAATATGCCCAGCTTCGGTAATATGGGAGCCGATTTTGGCATTGCCGAGCCTGAACCAGCAGAGACAGAAGAAGAGCGCATTGACCGTGAACTAGCTGAGAACGAAGATGCCATTTTAGACTTGCAAGCGCAGATACGCGGTGCTTTACTTCGGCTACGCCTCGGTGACACCATGCAGCAGTTTTGGGATCAGGAGCAAATCTTGGTTGATCTCCAATCGCGCATCCGTGGCGACTTCACTCGGCAGATTATGAGTTACCGACTCCAAATGCGACAGTCAGCCATTTTGGTTCAGAGTGCAGTGCGTGGGTTTCTTGTGAGAGACAGCTTGAAGAGAAAGGACAATTTTTGGCAAGCTATTCAGCCAGATGTTCTGGAACTTCAGAGCATGATTCGGGCCAACAAGGTCCGCAATGAGGTACGAGACGTGTTATATAAGCTGGAGGAGTGCAGAGGGCCAGTTCGGGAGATCCAGGCAGTTTCCCGGGGTTTCTTGGTTCGCAAAGGCGTCGCCAGCCAAAGACAGGAGACAAAGATGACCTCTGGAGCTGTGGAGAGGCTGCAGGCTCTCGCCCGTGGCCTGATCTCAAGAGCCAGAGTTAGCAAGGGTACCCAGTCACTGGCTGAGGAGACTGATTCAATCGTCAGCTTACAAGCTGCCGCGAGAGCTGTGCTGACCAGGATCCAGATTGATCGCGAGCAGCAACAGCTACGAGCCGCTGGTCCCAGATGGGCGGCACTTCAGGGCATCATCCGGGGAAGATTGGAGCGCGAAAAGCAGCAGTCGTGCAAGACCGGGATAAAAAAGCACGAAATTAGCATTGGCCAACTGCAAGCCATGATTCGAGCAAGCGCCGTCCGTCGAAACATCGCCAGACAGCTAAACGCCCTTAACAAGACGAGCGACGAGGTCATATCTCTACAGTCAAGTATCAGAGGCATGCTGGAACGAGGGCTGCTGGCTGCTCAAAGCCGGCAATTGAGTCGGCATGAAGCGGCAATCATTATTCTGCAAAGCCTTAGTCGAGGTGTCTTGCAAAGAAACCGCTTCCACGGTCTACTTGACGAGCTCGAATCCCACAACAAGGCCACCGCCGCATTCCAGGCAATCTTGAAGGCAATGGTGACTCGCGCGAAAGTCGATGATATTCTCACAGAGCTCGAAGAGGAGGAAGGGTCCATTGTTGCTTTCCAAGCAGCTGCCCAGGCCTTCGTGCTCCGTGCCAAATTCGAGGAGAAGAAGAGGTACTTTAATGAGAACATGAACAAGGTTATCAAAATCCAGAGTTTCGTCCGGGCCAAGGTTCAAGGTGAGGCATACAAGAGCTTGACAACCGGGAAGAACCCCCCGGTAAACGCAGTCAAGAACTTCGTGCACCTCCTCAACGACAGCGACTTTGACTTCAACGAGGAGGTCGAATTTGAGCGGATGCGCAAGACTGTCGTTCAGCAAGTTCGCCAGAACGAAATGCTTGAGCAGTACATCGATCAACTAGATATCAAGATTGCTCTCCTCGTGAAGAATAAAATCACTCTTGATGAAGTCGTCCGGCATCAACACAACTATGGCGGAAGCTCCATGGGTCTTTTGGCGAATAGCACAATATCCTCGACCAACCAGTTCGATTTGAAGGCACTCAACAAGAGTTCGAGAAAGAAACTCGAGTCCTATCAGCAGCTCTTCTTCACATTACAGACACAGCCGCAATATCTCGCTCGTCTTTTCAAACACCTCCGTGAGCAGGGCACCTCCGAGAAGGAATGCAAGAGGATCGAGCTTCTCATCCTGAGTCTGTTCGGTTATGCGCAGAAGCGACGTGAGGAGTACTATCTTTTGAAGCTAGTCGCTCGATCTATCCGCGAAGAGGTTGATGGCAGCCGGGCTATCCAAGAATATGTGCGAGGTAACTATTTCTGGCCCAAACTTTTGTCAAACTATACACGATCACCGCGGGATCGAAAGTATTTGCGCAGCCTGTTGGGGCCGCTCATTCGAGATAACATTGTTGAAGACCCTGCACTTGACTTGGAAAGTGACCCGATGCAGATTTATCGCTCTGCCATAAATAACGAGGAACTTCGCACGGGGAGACCCGACAGTAGACCGCTCGATGTGCCCAGAGAAGTGGCGATACGAGATCCTGAAACAAGACGGCTTTTCATTGATCATCTGCGAGATTTGCGAGAGATCTGCGATCAATTTTTCATGACACTGGAGGATATGGCGCATAAGATGCCATATGGCCTCCGATTTCTTACCGGCCAGATGTTTCAGTCACTGTGTCAACATTTCAGCCGAGAGCCGCAAGAAAACCTGCTCCAGGCTGTGGCCAACTGGCTGTGGAAATTCTATCTTCAACCACCCTTGACCATGCCGGAGCAGCTCGGTGTGACTGAGAAGTCTCTGAGCCCCTTGCAGAGAAGAAATTTGACCGAGGTAGCCAAGGTGATCGGACAGATTGCTTCTGGGCGACCATTCGGCGGAGAGAACATTTACTTGCAGCCTCTCAACAACTTCGTCACTGACTCTGTTCAGCGTCTTCGGCAGATTCTGCGCAACCTCATGTCCGTGCCCGATGCTGAACAAACTTTTGACATTGACGAATTCAATGACCTTTATGCCAAGAACAAGCCGACACTCTACATCAAGATGACGGACGTTTTCGCAATTCATCACCTTGTTGTCTCGGAACTGCCCTTTATGTCTCCATCGCGAGATGACGTTCTTCGGGAGATCATCCACGACCTAGGCAGCGTTAAGAACAATGAAAACGAGATGAACGCCGCTGGTTCGTCTGATATCCAAATGTTTCTGACGCCCAAACTTCACGACGTTCAAGATCCCGAGGAAGATATCAAGGCACTTTTTATGGAAACAAAGCGATGCGTCCTGTACATCATTCGGGTGCAGACCGGTAGCAATCTCTTGGAGATCTTGGTCAAGCCCATATCTGACGAGGATGAAGAAAAGTGGGAATGTCTCCTCCGCGAAGACTTTTCGAATGGCAGGAGCACTCGTGGAGCCTACTCAGACAGCAAGATGGTAGATGTCACGAGAATGTCGTACTATGAGCTCAAGCGAACTGCTCTTGAGAATATTATGAGGCTAGAACAAATGGGACGTATTTCGAAGCAAAACTACTACCAAGATGTTCTAAATGCCATCGCGAGCGACATTCAGACCAAGAGCCGCAGAAGGGTACAAAGACAACGAGAGTTGGAGGGAGTGCGGCTCACCTTGGGCAATCTCCATGACAAAGCAAAGTACCTGGAGCAGCAGAAGAAGAGCTATGACGATTACATCGAGCAGGCAATGGTGACGCTTCAAAACAAGAAGGGGTAAGTTTCTCGTAGAACCAGTCACTTGTCCACATCTAGCTGACCACACTCGCGAATGAGCAGAAAGAAAAGGTTTCTCCTTCCGTTTACCAAGCAATATAATCACCAGCGAGAGCTCGAACGAAGCGGACGCGTACCCAAGTTCGGAAGCTACAAGTACAGTGCCCGCGCTCTCTCCGAAAAGGGAGTTCTTGTATCTTGGGATGGCTTGAATGATCGTGATTGGGACAAAATCAACATCACCATTTCTTGTGATGAGGTTGGTGTGTTCGCCATTGAGGGATCTCGTGGCCACATCCAGATGCCAGGAGCCAGCGCCTTGGTGCCCATCGAAGACATGCTACAAGCCCAGTTCGAGTCTCACCAGTTCATGAAACTCTTTGAGGGCAGTCTGAAGCTGAACGTAAATCTCCTGCTACACCTCGTCTACAAGAAATTCTACGGGACATGACACTTGTCGTTCACTCTTATCCCTAACAAAAACAACAACAACAAAAGCTGAACGAGAAACACTGGTACGACTGAATTCATGTTTGCATTTGCGGTGGCCAGCATTTTGGTGAAAGAGACGATGGCGTATAAATTTGGTGTTTGCGACGGCTCGTATGGTTTGGTTCACTTTTTTTTCTGTCGTTTCGAAGCATGGTGTTATGATGCACAGGGTGATTGGGCAGGGCAGAGCCGGTGTCTTCGAGTACTGCCTCTGGCGCGGCCAGGAACATCTGGCAGGAGACAGTAAAGGCATTCATCTGGGTTGCTAGGCGTACCATAGATAATTCCCTTATTTTTTTCCAACAATACACGGCTGTACAAACGCGGCCTCGCATCGTGTCAAACCGTATCGTCGTCGACCGACCGTTCAAGAAGCCATGGCACGCCGTCGGCTGGAAGCAATCAGGCACATGGGATCGTAGTTAATCACTTCCTTGTAGTCATATTTGATATGTCTCTCTGTATAGAATGGTCACATGCGCTGCTAGAAGCAGGGAAGGCCGCCAAGAAAAGTATGCCAACAACACAGTTTCAGCAGGCTGCAGCTCGGAGTGGACAAGTCGACCCAGCTCTTGGCTTATTGCACGACAGACATGGTTCTCGGGACGGGTCGATCATAGTTCTAGGGCAAACTTTACGTAGTCAGCTGTTGGGCTCGGGGAGGCGACGTTGTCTCGCGCAGTCACACCATAAGCCGGCATTGCCAGGAATCAGGGTGCTGTTATTGATAAGGAGAGGGGCTCAAGGCTCTCTAGGTAGGCATGTGTGCAAGTGATGCATCTTCATGCTTCGTGTTGGGGGATCCTCTTCGAGAAGGGCTTGTCAGGAAGCTTAAGCCGGGCTGGCGGCGCCGATGTTACATCGATGCAAGTCCCTTTTGGTTGATTCCACTGGATTGTGGGTCACTTTGCGAGTGACCTCTGATAACCTTTGCAACTTTGTGTAGCTCTTTGTACATTAAAGCGTTGGTAGAACATATATTATAGTACAACTTAGTATAGCGAAAGAAGTACCTTCTATAGCGGTGATTCTACTTGGCCTTAACCCTTGTCGGGCTTAGTCACCTTTGTACCTGGAGCCTTACGATCCTCAGGGAGATAATATGATTGACAGTGCTTGGAGTGACATTTGTTTGCAGCGATTGTGCCGAAGTTGCGGTGGTTAGTTCTATGGTGTGATCGGTCAGGGCGATGTCGACATTGCGTTCGTGCTTTTGAGTTTAAACGTAGCAAGAGGCGTTGGTACGAAGGGAGCATGCGGCACGGTGTGCAGCAAGAGGAGCTGCACTGTATATGCAGAAACGGTTTTGTGGGCGCAGGTTGAAGAAGCGAGTCCTCGCAACACACATCAGCAAGCCTGGGCCACATCGTGCCACCGCATTCCTTGCTTCGTCTACTTCCATGTCCGATTCGATCTCTTCTGCATGGTATGAGATTTGGGGGCCCCGGTTTGGCTGAGGGTGCATGATGATGATCTCTTGAAGGGCTCGGTCACGCGACGACGAGACCAAGGAGCCATGGCAAACGACCCGATTGACCAGCCACCAACATCCGGCGAGCAAAGGGGGCGCTGCTAGGCCCAATCAAGGGGTTGCCGTTGTTCTGTAGCTCATCTTTAGCCCCGGGGCCAACCATCTTGCCATATCTTTGCTTGCCCGCGGCTGTAAACGGGTATCCTGACTGCGGCGATCGAAGGCTCTGTGATGCTGGAGTATGGGGATATTACTTGGGTTCCTGCGTTTCTTAGTACTCGCACGATGGATCTACGATCAAGCACCGGGTAAGGGAGGGATGATCATATCCGATGAATGCTGCACACCGCTGATTCCCTGGGACAATGTAGGAACCGTCGTTGCCCAGCCTCGGCCTCGACCCCTCCTCTTACCCCGACCCCTCCCTCGTTTCAGTATCTCGCCGTATCTCCACGGCCCAGTTGATTGTTGGTCCCAGCATGGTGTGACGTGAGAAAAGGTCTGGTGGGCTGGTGGGTTGCTTTGCAGGCCTCCGGGATCGGTGTCTATGTTCGGACATATATGTATGTGTTCCCCATGCCTGTCCCTTTGCACACTCTCCGGCTTGCCAGGGCTGCCCTTGCATCGTCTTTCTACACGATCGAGCGTACTGCTGTTGATGATCGTCCCTTTGCGCGATGCTTATTACCAAGCTTGAAGTGAATCCTACCGCTATTGAGAAAGTTCCTGGTTCCTGGTGTTGTGTTGCGTTTCCTGTATAGTAGCAATCGGGCCATTGCCACCCTCTTGCCTCTGCCTCTGCCTCTGCCTCTGCCTCTGCCTCTGCCCCGAAGCTGTCAACTGGTTTTTCTTGATTTCCTAAAGCTTTCGAAAGGTTGTCGCTCTGAAGGAAGGCACGGGTATGGTATAGGGACGAGGAACGAGGAACGAGCCTCAGCTGTACCTAACCTTTTATGAGAAAAGTCTCATTTCTTCTTCTGCCTGACAACTCTGTTGAGTCGTCAGCCTCTTCCACGTTTGTTCGATTTCATCGATCCAGGTTTCCCCCCGAGGCCGCTATCCCATTTACCAAATCTTTTTGTCTGCATATAGCGATTTCAGGGTCGATTCTCTGAAAATCAAAAGCTTCTCTCTCTCTCTCTCTCCAAAACTCGACTGAGAGGGCTGACCAAGGCCTCTTTGGAAGCCAGCAACGGACGTACCCATTAGCTTTACTTGGGGCTCGCGAGGATTGTGTCCCAAAATGGCACCCGATATTGACACCATTCAGACTCCTGCCCCGGTTGGCGTGGCCAGACGGGATGACGAGAAGCCAAACATTCTTTACATTATGGCTGACCAGCTAGCCGCTCCTCAGCTCAAGATGTATAACCCAGAGTCCCAAATCAAGACACCCAACCTGGATCGCTTGGCTGCCAGTTCTGTTCAGTTTGATTCTGCCTACTGTCCCTCCCCGTTATGCGCCCCTTCGCGAATGAGTATGGTCACTGGTCTTCTGCCAATGAAGATCGGCGCGTACGATAATGCCTCGCAGATCAGCTCTGAGATCCCCACGTATGCCCACTATCTTCGCACCAAGGGCTACCACACCGTCTTGGCAGGTAAGATGCATTTTGTGGGAGACCAGTTGCACGGTTACGAACAGCGTCTTACCAGCGACATTTATCCCGGTGACTTTGGATGGGCCGTCAACTGGGATGAGCCCGACGCACGGCTTGAATGGTACCATAATGCCAGCTCCATTCTTCAAGCAGGGCCATGTGGTCGTAGTAACCAGCTGGATTTTGACGAGGAGGTCATGTACCGCAGTGTGCAGTACTTGTGGGATCATGTTCGAGAGGGTCCCGAGAAGCGTCCCTTTGCTTTGACAGTAAGTGGATGCAAATAAGAGAATGACTATTTGACTGCTGAAGAAAAGCGATACGATCTAGAGTCGTTTTCGCTCGAATGCCAAATCACAACAGGCTCACAGCCAAGAAAGCGTGACCTCAGCGCTGAAAGCCAACGTCAAGGCCCAATTGAAGTCTGAGCCACCAAAACTTTCGCTAACGGGTTTTCCTCAAATCTCTCTTTGTTGCAGGTATCTTTGACTCATCCTCATGACCCGTACACCATCACAAAGAACTACTGGAATCGCTATGCAGACGTGGACGTTGCATTGCCCAAGGTCCGGATCGCCAAAGAGGAGTTGGACAGCCATAGCAAGCGATTGATGAAAGTATGCGATCTCTGGGACCAGGACTTCTCTGATGAGCAAATCAAGCGAGCTAAGCGTGCTTATTACGGCTCTGTCAGCTACGTCGACGACTGTGTTGGAAAACTGCTGGAAACGTTGGAAGACGCTGGTTTGACCGAGAACACCATCGTTATCTTCAGTGGTGACCATGGTGATATGCTCGGAGAGCGAGGCCTCTGGTACAAGATGAGCTACTTTGAATCGTCTGTCAGGGTTCCGCTGCTGGTCAACTATCCAAAATGGTTCGAGCCTCACCGCGTCAGTCAGAATGTTTCCACACTGGACCTACTTCCTACCATATGTGACCTCATCGGCACCAAGCCTGCACCGTACCTACCCATGGATGGCATCAGCATGATGCCCCACCTACAGAACGCAGAAGGACACGACACGGTTTTTGCAGAGTACACCGGCGAGGGAACCGTACGTCCCATGATGATGATCAAGCGCGGGCCCTGGAAGTACATCACCTGCCCTGCCGATGAACCCCAACTCTATAACCTGGACAAGGATCCTCACGAGTTGGACAACTTGGCGCGCCTCGTCAAGGCTGCGCCACAGAATCCCGAGGACGAGGCCGTCAAGGCCCTGTTTGACAAGTTTGAGGCCGAGGCCAAAGCGAAATGGGACATGGACAGCATCACAGCCCAGGTCTTGCAGTCTCAGCGCAGTCGCCGCGTGGTCTGGGAGGCGCTCAAGGAAGGTACTTTCACGAGCTGGGATTTTGACCCCGTCGATGATGGTCGAGTGAAGTAAGTTGGTCGTGCAGGCGAAGAAATGGACATGCGAGGAAGCTGATGTGCTGATTGTTATATACCTATGTATAGGTACATCCGCTCCACCATTCCTCTGGACGCTTTAGAACGCCGCGCGCGGTTCCCGCCCGTGGATAACCAGGGTTACGAATCCAAGACTGTCAAGTCAACTCGCACTTGAGCGATGAATGAATGCCGGTATGGCTTGGGATGTGGAATGATATTTCGAAGATGAGCGACATGGCATTGTTTTGTGAAATTGGTTCGACTGATGAGGCTTGATGAATTATGAATTGTTTTCTAATCATGGAATTGTGCCATGATACGGACAGAGTATTCCCTACAGAAGGCTGAGATGGGATTGGATCTCGGCTTGACCAAATGTGAATTGTGCTCGTCAATATTGCGACTCGTTTTTTTTTTTTTTTTTTTTTTTCCATTTTCCATTTTCCATTTTCCATTTTCCATCTTCAGGAATGCAGGCAGTACACACGACTTCCTTGCAAGGAGTGGGGTAACAACGGACTGAACCATCACTACGGAGTGCGGACCGGAGCATCAGCACTCCAGCTCCACTGCCACTAATCCCAGTGCCATCTCCAAAACATGCCCAGCATCATTCCACTACTTCAATTATATCCATCCGCCCTAGTTCCGAACAAAGTGTCTAGCTAATCACACATTGATACGACTTTGACAAGAGGCTCCATGGCGACGCTCGGCCTCGACGACGACGAGCTCAAGTCGGTCGAACACACAGTGGCGCGACTGGCACAGCTTTCCAGCAGCATCCAAAGCCTGAAAATGGACATTCTGAAGAGCAACCCGCTTCCTCATCCGTGAGTTTTTTTTTCCCCGTCCGCTTGGGGAGAGAAAAAAAAAACAAAGAGACCCAAAACCAGCACCACGCAGCAAATCCGCTAACCACGCCGCCATCGAAAAAGGTCATCGCTCCAGGCCTCGGCGCAAATCCTCCAGCGCAATCTGCAATCCGTGCTCGAAAGCCTCAACGAGAACGCCGACCTCTTCAGCCGCATGGCGGTCCGCCCCTCCACGAACTACCCGGGTCGAACACAGGAGAACATCCTGACGCAGCTCCTTCGCAAGAAGTTGGAGCCGGATGTCGAGGAGTTGGTGCTGGAGGGGCGCGAGACGGCCCGGCTGGCCACGCCCGAGGGCCTGGCCCAGCTGCAGTCCATATGGACCGAGCTGCGCGAATGGACGCAGGGCCGCATCGCGGAGTATGTGAGGGCGGAGGCGGGGGATGTGTATACCCGGGAGGAGAGGGCGGCGGGCGTGGAGCACGTGCGGACGGGGCTGGCGAGGGCTTTGGATGAGGAGAGTGATGAGGAGGAGGAGGATGGTGCTGGCGGTGAGGGCGGCGGCGAGAAGGACGAGCTGGTGAGCAGGGGTCCTGAGCTGGAGACCTTGTTGTGGTTTGCGGCGAGGGGCGACTTTGAGGTGCCGCCGACTGTGGAATATGAGCGCAAGGTGGGCGTTAGGAAGGGGCTTGAGGGGGTGAATATCCCGCCTGATTGAGATGATGGCGTCGAGGGCTGAGCTGGCTTTCTTGAGGAGCTTCTTTTGGCGGCGACTATGTCGACGAATGGCGTTGCTGGGCAGCGCGGTTCTTAAGCGTAAAGAGCAGCGTGTATGGATTTGCTATGAGATACCCAACTAGTTTATGCTAATGTAATGCTACCTGCTCGTCCCGCTTTGTGTGAAGGGCGGTGGGGATCGTGATGGTCGGTTATGTATACGGGATGCTTGAGTGCCTAGCTGTCTCGTGGTCGTAGATGGACCCTTGTGGCTGTACCAAGTTGAGATGGCATTTATTTCTTGATTTGTAGGTATGTAGTTGGTCCCTTGTGGTTGTAACAAGACTTCTAAGATGGGATTTGTTCTTAAGTTGTAGGCGCGCAGGTGGCCCCTGACCTCGAGGATGCGTGACTTTTACGGTTATGTCTCGAGATTCGCATGCAGATCTCGGCGTTGGGCAAGTCCCTTTCAAAAGATCTCGTTTCTACAGCTATCCTGCTACTGCTATCCTGTTCCGAAACATTGACGAGGGTAATCGAGTGCCAACATGACTGTCTACCACTTCCTCGCCGCTCAGTGCCGTAAGATCTCCTCTTCTTCATGAGCCGCCCTACCCTCCGGCGGATGAAACACATACATCGGAAACTCCAAAAACACAGTCCTTTTCAGGAAAACAGGCATTTTCTCGTACAGCGCCGGAGGAAAAGGGATCAGGATGCTTGTCCGGTCCAGCCAGCGCTTATATCCCTGCCAGTTGTTGTCCTTCTCGTAACGAGCCTTGGCCTTTGGCCGCTCGGAAAGAGGCAGGCCGGAGACGAACATGAGGAGGGCGGTGAGGAGGATAGGACCGAGAATCGTGGCATGGAGAGCCTTGCGAGCTTGGCCCTGCACGTATCCGTCTGCTGCTGAGGAGACGACGATCATGTAAATGGCTGGCAGGGAAATCTCAGGTCAGCATCGAAAACTCGGCTCATCCAAGTCTAAAGAATTTTATTTTACTTTTGTTTCTCGACCTGCCTGTTATATACAAAAGGTGAGTGAGTGCAAGAGGGCGGAACGTACCGAATTGGATGATGATCTCTCCGAAGTAATTCGGGTGTCGCGACACAGCAAAGAAGCCCCCGTCACAAACGGCCGCCTTGTCATTGTTCTTGCGAAAGTTGTACTTTTGCACATCGCTCACGCTCTCGAGCACAAAGCCGAGGACGAAGAGCACAGTGCCTGCGACGTCGCGGCCCGTCCCGAAATCATGCTGTGCGTACCGCGTCACGTTGGGCGAGTTGAGGATGGTGACGGGCAGGGACACGGCCCAGACCCAGAGCATCTGGAAGACCCAGAAGCCGAGGAAGGAGAAGAAGTTGCCGCGCTTGTCGTCGAAGCGGTCGTCGGATCCGGTGCGCAGGATGCGGAAGAAGAGGAAGCCGGAGAGGCGGACGGCCCAGACGACGAGGAAGATGGAGGCGACTAGTTGGCGGGCATGGTGATGGCCTGAGAGGGCAAGGGTGAGGATGGCCAGGAGGGCAAAGTTGCTTCCGCCTGCGAGGTCTGCAAGAAGAAAAGAAAATTGGGATTCATTAGCTTTTGTTTGGTTTGGACAGAATCGATTGATTTGTTGGGTTTGGGGGGGGGGGGTGAAGAGGGCAAAGCACGATTTTTGTCTGTGTTTCGCTTCTTGGGCGTACGTACCGGTGAGCTTGTCAAACTTGAGAGTGAAGGCGATGGAAAAGAAGAACAATTGGTAGGCGACTGTGATGAGGGCTGTTATGGCGAGGTAGTAGTCGTCCAGGACGTGCACGACGGTCATGTTTCGGCGACGAAGCTGTAGTTCAGCTTCGAGAGGAATCAAAGTTGCTGGGGATTTCTCGCCCGGTTTTCAAGAGGGTTATGGAGGTGCCAGAGAAGCTGTCGTTGGCTACTACGGACAGATTTCACAGAGTCATTTTATTTTATAACTGAAGTTCGAGTTCAGCGATCTAAGATGTACGTTCCGTTCGGAAACTAGCATTGCCCAGCGGTTGCTGTGTATGTTGGAATGGTGCTGATTCCTAAATGGACAAGGCCAGGCAGAGCGGGTCGGCACTGAACGATGTCATCATCGACTTTTTGGGGGGCCAACGCAAGAAGGGCTGGGCGCTAAGAGCTGAATGGGGCACGGATGGCTGAGGGTAGGCTGGACTCGAATTGCTTTGGCAAACGGGAGTTGTTGGGAGCAGCGAGCATCGTATTTGGGATCACGGGATAGAATTGTAGTGGTGAACATGATCGGTGGTGGGCCTTGCTGGAGTGGTGCCATCGTTCTGCCGCGCCTGTAAGGGTGCAATGTCCGCAGAACCGAGTTCGTAGTTCTTAAGGTAGACGGGTACGGGTCATCGATATCGATGGAATGGCGTGCTTCTGTTGTGTGCATGCACTCGATCGTACGTACGATGCAGATTGCAAACGGTGATGTGCGTCAACTGTGAGCGATGCGTACACATGAACAAGTTACTCATGCCATGCCCACTTACATCGTTCTCTCGGATCCGATCAATGAGTTGTGTCAGGTGCATTCTCGGCGGCGGACAACTGACGCTAAAAGGGTAATGAATTAGACTCGATTTGCCAAGGAGTTTCACAGCAGTTCATCGCTTCCACGAGGTTTCCAGCTTGTTGCTTATGTGTGGGTCTGGCTGTCGCAGTCCCCACTGTTTGCCGCGCCTTGCATCGCAGCCATTTCTCAGGTCGCTCTTCCCCAAACGGGCCAAAACAGGAAATGCCTGGTCTACGTCTCAGGATTCCCCACGCCCGCCTCGCTGACTCAGGCCAGAAACGCCGTTCAGCGCAACGTCGCCAGCTCCAGCAATGGCTTCTCGGATGCCGTCTCGAGCCCCTTCTCCTGATCCAGGCATCTGGCCCTTTCACTCAAGCACGAGACGAGACGTCAGGGATTGAAACCAGGATTTGTCGCAGAGCCTCCTTCAATGGCCAAGCTAAACGCGATTCGGGCGTTGGTCGCCGGTATCCTTACCGATCTGGGGCTTGCCCAAGCTTTCCGGGGCTGTAGTAATGCAGCCTTTGATTCTTTCCTCGGCTAGGACGAGTGAGGGAGAAAGAGAGAGAGAAATATCTCGGAAACTACATCTGATCCGCCTCGGATATACGTCCTCATTCCCCTGTCTTGATTCTTCTCCTTTTTACATTTTTCTTCCTCGTTCAAACACCAGACTTGAGTCCGTGGATAGCCTTTTTGCCTCCCTTTACGTTCTCCTTTTAAATTCGATTAATTGCTGGCAATCATTCAGCTTCTGAAGACCGCGAAAGCTAGTTCCTGAGTGGCTTCGTGGGTTTCACGCAGCTTCTTTGCGTACAATCTTACAATATTTTTGCTCCCTTTTTCACGCTCTTGGCAGCTGGTCTGTTGCTCTGTCCCGCCTACTCGAATTATCATTTGGAGGTTAGAGAAAAAAGGGTCGAAATCACCCAGGAAATCGTAGTCAAGGCACTAGACCAGGAACCTACACAGACCACTTAATCTGCCTAGAATGAAGGCGGCCGCCTTATACATTCTTACCATTCCAACTATTGCTCAAGTACGTATACCTTCATCAACTTCCACTCAATCAATTGGGATTCGATTTTTTCAGAAGTTGCAATCTAATGAACCATTAGGCTGGACCTTGGAATCATCGCGCCCGCAGGCAGGGACTGGTAAAAAGGCAGGAAGGCAGCAATGGCCCCGATGACGTGAACGTTAGTTCCCGCACCGCTCGAGGATTCGCAACGCTCAGGGGAGGTGATGGTGTTATCAAAGCCGGTGTCCAGCTCCAGGCATATTCCACGCCGCTCAGGCCAAATTCCGACGCCAACAAGTCAAGTGCACGGCAGCGGCGCGATGCACAGCAACCTCAGCAGCCACCCAATAACCAACAACCTCCCATTGTGAAGGAAGCGACAACTATTGGCTTTGAAGGGTATATAACCATCAATTTGACATTTCGATTCAAGCCTGCTAACGTGGCAATATGTAGGCTCAGGATTTCAACTGTGACAGTCACCGCACAAGGGACTGCAGCCGCAGGAGCTCCAGCCACTGTCACAGTCACTCAAGTGACAAACCAGGCAAACGGTGGAGCTGCTTCAACTGTAACTGTCACGGGACCAGCAAACACTGTTACTCAGATTGTTACACAGACTGCTTCAGCTAATTGTGCCGTATGTGCGATTTCATTGAGTATCCCTCAAACTATACTTTAACAAAAACATTAACAATGTATCAGACCAAGCTGCCGCAAGAACAACTGCCACAACCACCACTTACCGGCGGGCAGAATCGGGGGAATAGAACTGCGGCAGATAATATTTTGGTCATCATTGGCGGGCAAGCTAATGGACAAGATCTAAGAGCAGTATGTAACAAGTGCCCCTCCCAAAATATTGGATATAAGTAGCATCCTACTCATGAAAAACTGTTACAGTCTCAATTCCTAGGCGGAGTTAAGCAATGTTCCATTGCTACACAAGGGATCCCGCAGGTCATCTGTGATGGGACAGCCCAGTCGAACTTCGGAGTCATCGTATCTACAGCCAAACTTACAAGTCGTACGCAGGCGGAAGTGTCGCCAATTCCCAATGCCAATGGAAATGGAGTTGGTGTTTCGACGATTCCCATTGCTGAATCTGCCCTTCCTAAAACGACCCGGTCGGTGAACGCACCTGCTTCTCCTCCAACAGTAGGAGCAACTTCAAAAGCTGCCGAATCGACCACATCGGCAACTGTCACGGCAACGCCAACCAGCTCATCTCAAGGCTCTTCTTCGACTGTTTCAAACACCGCGGCCGCGTCTTCTTCGTCTGCTGCTGCATCTCTGAGCAGTGCTCCTTCGTCCTCACGTCCTACAGAATCGCTCGCTCTCGGTGGACCCAGTTCTTCTGTCAGAGCTGCCAAGGATTCGGCTGTGGCTCCTGTCATAACCCCTGGACCTGGCGTTGTTGCCCCAGGAAGGCCTGCCGCGAACTTGGCTAGCCACAGCTTGAAAAGTGCCCTGAATCTCGGCAACTTGGACCAGGAGGCCTAACCCACGAGCAAGACTTAGTAAATGGTGCATGGTCATTTTATAGTATAATACGTAGAGGGAATTGGATAGTTTTATAATGAATTGATTCCATAAACAATGGTTGTCAACCGCAGACATGTGCGCCGCTTGTTGATAAAGCAAGAATGGCTGACGTCAAGGATGGTAACCAAATCAGGAGCGTCGCCCTATCGCTCTCGGGTATCATCAGCTCGTCATCATGTTGTCCCAATCCCGAATTTGTCCTCATCCAGGCGTCGAATCCGTTGTACCTTTCTTGTTTTCATGTCCAGTAGCCCGCGCTACCAGCTTCATCTTCTTTGCCTGTCGTTTGCTAAGAGGTTGTCCATCAACACCTCCATTCTTCCGTTTCTGGTTCTTTGACAGGTTCCCACCCCGGTCGGTGTCGGTCCCTGTGCCCTGCCCGCCATCTTCCAACTGTTCCTTTGAAGTACCGGATTCTCCCTTCGTAGCCACCTGGACAACGTTGATGACGCCACGAAAACCATTCCTTTTCACGCCTTCATTGACCACCACGCTCCGAGGGATCGATCCCAGACCATCTAGCCCCTTCTCCTTCGCCAGCCCCCATACACTGAGGAGATTCACGACATCAGCTGGGCCGCGCAGACTCAGCGCCGTCTTGGCCTCGCTGCTAAGGAAGATTCCCCGTCCGCGCGTCACGCGTATCAAGCTCGTAGCATTGGAGATGAAGTTTGCGCGGCCTCTGCTGTCGGCGCTCAGGAGCTGGGCGTAGCATATCTCGAAGCGGACGCCTCGCGTGACTGCCGCCATGCAGGGCTTCGGCCGGAAGTGAAAGGGGAAATGCGTGGTCAGGTCGAGAGATATGATGGGGATGTCGAGCGTGAGACAGGCATTCTGGAAGGCCTTCTCTGTCAGCGGGCGGATGGCGAGGAGGTCATATGCGCTTGCGAGGGATGCGAGGCGGTAGTTCGAGGCTGCGGGGTCGGTGAGAGGCAGCGTTGCGCGCCGGAGCACGGTGGGAAGCTTCCGCGGGGGTGATGCTTCTGGGATCGGGGGGAACGGCGAGGTGGGATTCGCGGGGAATGGGGGCTCGAGGGTGTGGCTGAGGGCCACGGTCGAATAGCCCAGCGATGAGGCGAGCGATAGGGTCTGTAGGAGGCGCTCGGGCGGCGTGGAGGGAGACCACGCGATGTTGAGGTCGTACATGTGGCCTCGCGGCCGGGATGGCTGTGGGCTGTGGGCGATGTGGGAAGTGACGGGGGAAGTTCAGCGTCGGGTAGAGAAGATCATGGGGATTTGGCGCAATAGACGGCTGGGGGGTTGGGGGTGTTGGGCGAAGCCACCGAGTCTAGGCTCATGATGTCACGAAGCGCAACAATCTCTTTTTCTTGCTCGACTGGAAGAGAAAAACAAGAAGTAGTTAAATAGTCACCGCTTGCCAAATTAGGTCAGAAGACGGTTCCACTCGATACCGGGGAAACCCCTCAACTAACCCCGCCTGTCGACTCACCACGAGACAAAAAGGTCTCGCCAGTCAGCATTGCCAACCAAGCGCACTCTTCCGCGACATCCAATTCTTCCCGGCCCAGACGCAATTTCCTCCCCACGGCATGCCCTCCAGATCCGACATGACCTATTTCGGTGCCGGCCCCGCAGGTCTTCCTACCGTGGTAATCGAGGATGCTGCCCAGGCTCGTGCAAACCACCAAGACAGCGGCCTGGCGCCGAGCATTCACACCGGTCGGCAATAGCCACGGGCATCCTCAACAAGACCAAGGCTGACCTGGCGCCGTACCTCGACATCCCGGACGACTACGAGATTCTCTTCATACACGGCGGTGGATCGGGGCAGTTTGCCGCCTGCATTGCAGGTCAGGTTCTGAACAGGCTGCTGCTCCAAAGTCCCAAAGTGCAAGGACAGCAAGTCATAGCCGAGGAGAAGGCTCGACTGATCCCCCGATCAGACGGTGCGGTCACGTATGAATATGTGCTTCCGCGTCGAGGGAGGCGACTCTGTCGAGGAGTCCGTCGTCAAGGAGGCTGCTGCCCTGGGGCGCACTGGGCTGAAGGGGCATCGCTCGTCCGAGCGAGCAACTACAATTCCATCTCTCCCGGGGGTGCAGAGAAGCCTGCTAGATTTGTCGGCACTTTTGCGCCGCGGCGCGGGGGGTCTGCAATGAAGTGAAGAGGTCTGAAGACGGGCGTTTTCCTCACGGCACGCACATTGATAAGCTTAGAACAGAGTAGGATGGTGTGTTTTCCGTTTCGGGTCTAGCTCGCGGGTTCCTCCATTCAAATTGCTCTGCAGCTGCGTAGCTCCGACCACGACACGATTGTTACCGAACTGGGTCTGTGTGCGTACTCGAGCCTTCACCGCCGATTACAGGCTTTCGTCAGGCATGCAGCTGAAGGCCCCTTTGTTTCCAATTGGCACCGTCAGAGGCCATTGCTGGCACTCATCTGGTCCCTTGAACGTGCGGGAAAACGTGAGTGGGTCGGGGCTCGCACAGCCTGCGAGGTACCTGGGTACCTGGGTACCTGAGCTACCCGAGACGGCCTGTCTCCACCAGACAAAACCTGCCATGTCCAACTCGCTGCGACTACTGCTTCACCAAGATCAACTATCGCCCGCAGCCGCATCTCAGGACCACGACTCCCCTCGCAGCACACCATGTTCTTCTTCTTCCTGTGCGGCGAGCACACCTTCCGCAGCCAAGTCCCAGGCTACGAGGGCATGGTCTTCCAATGCCACCACTGCGGCAACATGGCAGGCCACGTCGTCAAGAGCCGGCCGTTCTTCACACTCTGCTTCGTGGTACGCATCCAGCAAAGCAACCCCCCCCCCCCAATCTGGATCAATGCATGGGAACCTCGTAGTTGTGCTAACGCGTTTGCTTCCGCACCCCCCCGTAGCCCGTCATCCCGTTTACCATCTCGGGCTACAAGGACGTCAGCTGCACCATCTGCCACTTCCAGCAACCTCTTAAGAACCGGCCGGACGTGATGGGCATGGCTAACGGGGGTGGCGGCGGAGGACCGCCTGGACAGCAGCGCTACGGCTGAGGCTGAGCTTCTTGACATACGGCTTGTTGATCTTTTTATCATTGCGCTTTTTCGATATAGATCTCTGCCTTGGTTTTTTTTTTTTAAAGGCTGGCGTTTCGGGTTTCTGGGTTGGAGGCCTTCTGGGCGTTGTACGGTCTGGAGCCGATGGTGTTGCGGTGCTGGAAAAAGACCTCCCGGTCTTTGGTTTCGGGGCTTCTATTTTCACCATGTATTATACTACTGGGTAGTCGCAGGCCAGACAGAGCCAAGCATGGTATTCTACGCATGCTATTTACTAGGTCAATCCGTGGACACGGAACATGTACCATCTCGCAAAGGGAAACATGAAACAACATTGCAAAATCTATCCGTATGCGCCATGCGCAATCCACAACTCAATTATTATCATTGGGCCTTGTGTAGGACATGTGCACGGACCCCAAATCAGAAAACACGGTGTTTCGCAAGCTGATATGTTCTGAAATCCTTCGCTGGGTATCCTTGTCTATGCCCGTCAGCTCATTGCATCCGCATCCGCTGATCTTGTTCTTCAATTTTGCCCGTCAGGTGCTGCCTTCCCTGTACGCTTGTTCAGCTGGCGATACTCTTCTTCGGCCAAGCTCTGGCTCTTGATGTATTCCAGGACAATCTGTTCCTCGTGTGCTTGGCTTTGTTGGCGGCTCAGCTCTTGCTTCGACGTCTCGATAGCTTGCTGCAGAGCAGCTTCCTCGTCTCTAAGCGCAGGAGACATCATGTTCTTGGATTCCTCTATAGCTCGCTGAAAATCTGCGTCATATTGACCTTCCGTCGGCGCGCTGCTGTGGGCCAAGCCAGTCCCTTCAACTGACAGACCTGCCGCGGCAGTGCCAGGTTCCTGCCTGGCATTGAAGCCATCCGATTGGCTTGTTAAACTTTGCTGAATCGCCTTTTCAATCACTCCTTGATACTCTTCATCGGTTATCTGGTAATCTTTGTCGTAGAATATGTTGGTGTCCGTCTCGGGAAGCTCAGCGGCTTCAGGTAGAGGGTCGAGAGTAGCATTCCGTGCGCGAATCGTCTTGACACTCTCCCGAATAGCTGCTTCAATCATCTTGTCTTCCTCATTGTTGCCTCGAGATGTCGCACGCACGGAAGCTCGGATGGCTTGCTCATAGGCTGCATCCTCAGCCGGGTTATGGATGGTGCTGGAGGAACTGCTGGGCGTGACAGTTCCCCGCTCTGCAATCCGCTGCTTTCGTTTCAGTACGTAGAAGTCCTTCAAGCCCGGTTTCGGGTTTTTCCAGCGAAGGATGATGTCATTTTTCTCCTCCTCCCCCGCCGCTTTCAGGTCTTGGGTTCCTTGGTCAATTCTTGAAGTAGTGATATAACTTGTGACGCTTCTCGTAAATGCCTTGTTGACTTCGGCGTGCACACCTTGCATCATATATGCAGGGACTCCACAAATACCTGAGCCATCATGAGTATGCAATGCTGGGGAGGGGGTGTTCAAATCAAGGGATGAAAACTTACCGGCTGCAGGTTTAGCTACAAGTCCGGCCATACCTTTTCCGATGCCCTTTACAAAACCCCCTGCGCCGCCCTTTTCTGCCCCTCTGATGGGTTGCGTGACCATGCCGGCAATCCCGTCAAACAAGCCGAGTCCTAGTTCCTTGCCTGCGATTTTGATGCCACTGGGCAGGTCAGTGACTTTCTCGAGTGGCCGAACAGTGTCGTCGTTGTAGAGCCTGGGAATATTTCTGAACCCCTTGCTCAGGCCCAGGCAGAAGTTCATTGGCGTCTTCAATCCTGTTGATACAGCCCGCCCAACACTTTGTCCAGCAGCAACTGTGGCATCAAGGCTGACACCCCGGTGTGATGACCCGCGTCGAGAGCCAGCAGATGGCGACTTTTCGCCAGAAGTTCGGAGTTTTGACCGCGTCTTCGACTGCGTGCCGGAGCTTACTGTCTCTGTGTCTCGGTCGGAATCCTGTGAGGACAGCTGAGAAGAATTCAGAGCACTCGGCAATTCAGAAAGTGGCAAATGAGAATCAGCTGTCGTCGTCCCCGGGTCCTCCACTCCACAGAGAGCATCAGTGTTCATTAAATCAGGTTGAAAGGGTGCTTCAGTGGTGGTCGCATTTTGTTTGCCAGATGACTTGGCACCAATGGAGGCGTCCGAGCCTTGGGAGTCTTTCGGTCGGCGAGATGCAAATATTTTACGGGGTATATCGGCGATGGCCAGGCCTATCCCACTGAGATCACCAATCAGGGAGGCAGCACCTGCTGTTACTGGATCAGGAGGTTGGCACTCCGTGTTGTATTCCATATGACGGCAACTGTGTGTGTCCGTAGGACATCAGCTGTTAGTGGTTTTTTTTTTTAAAAAAAAAAAAAAAAAAAAAACCCAAGACCTAGACGGGAGCGGTATTGACTTACAGCTTTACATCCTCGTATTCCAGGAGCCCAGCTTCTACGAGGACCGACATTGCCAACGGACTAAGGCGGACTTTGGTTCTTCTGACCCGCCAAGTAGCGACACGACTCGGTGCCACTGAACAACGCATAGATTCGATATCCATGTGCCTGTGAAAACTTCTTGCACCAACATCAGTCCCTGCTTCTTTGCGGATCCTGTCGCCCAAATCTTTGGCTTTCTCCTGAGTATCCGGTTGGAGGCAGGACTTGATCGCTTCCGCCAGTTTCTCAACTGTGAGGCCCTTGTGATGAATTGGATCCGGACCAGCCTTGGCCCTCGCAATCATGGCACCCCAGAATGGCTGGTCACCGAAGAACGGTACCACAATAGTAGGCTTCCCAGCTTTTATGCCTGCGGCAGTCGTCCCGGCTCCCCCATGATGTACAACTGCTGAGACTCGGTCAAAGAGCCAGTCGTGCGGCACATTGCCAAGCATAAAGATTCCATCGGGGATGTCAACGTCGTTGACTCCCAATCCGCCCCAACCCTTGGATACAACAGCGCGAATGCCAGCCAAATGAACAGCGTCGAAAATCAGGCGAGTCATAGTATCTGGATCATCGACAACTATTGAACCAAAACCAATGTATACTGGAGGAGGGCCTGCTTCCAAGAATGCCGCCAGGTCTGGATCAGGAGTGTAAGATGAGGCTAGATTCAAAAAGTAAAATCCCGAAATGTCGATATGCATCCCCCAATCGTTCGGTTTTGGTATCAACGCAGGGGACCTATCGCACTAGTCAGCGATCGCGAGAGAGGCATTGACATATGCCATGAACTGGCTGCTTACCAGCAATATGTGTAAGGAACTTTCAGGCGGCTCAATAAGCCTGGGGCACCAATGAACGATAAACCTGGCAAATCCAGCGCCTTTTCTCTAAACCTATTGATAATATCACCCAGTCCTTGCCATGTCATCATTTCTACCAGCGTATAGGTCATATAATTCGTCATGACTTCGCCAGCGTTGGAGGATTGGATATTCGCTAACGGATGAGGAAACGCTCGTGTTGGAGACCAAGGCATGCTATAGCAAGTCAGCAAATCCTCATGTAATGGATTCTTCTTGCAGTCCCGGAACTGACGTGAACATCATATGGAGGGGGATGCCCAGCTTCTCAGCAACATGAATATGAGCAAAACTCGGAGGATTCGCGATGATGGCATCTGCAACAAACGGTTGAACAAGGTCATGCCCCGCCACGCCGGTTGGCAAGCTGAGTGGTTCGTTACGTCGATGTGGTCTGATAGCCGGGCCCATCCCATCTCCAGCCTCGATGCAAGAGCGCCAACAGCCAAGCATCATCTCCTCTATTCCTCGGCGACGTTTTGTAACCTCTCCGCTCTTCAACGCATCTACTCCAGGCATCAGCCCAGGGTGTTTTACCATGAAAGCCATCAGTTCAGCTGGGTCGCCGCCGATGCTGAAGAACTCGAGGCCATTGTCTTCCACGAACGACCTGAAGGTAGCGTGAGTCGCAATCCGGATTCTGTGCCCGTAGGTTTCCTTCAGGATCTTGCCCAATGCCACAAATGGCTGTACATCACCCCGAGAGCCAACAATTTGAATGACGACATTGAGCATTGGTGGAGGCGGTTGGCCAGGCTCGGGGCCAAGGCCAGGAGGAATATATGCTGGTGGTAGAGCAGGCGATGCCGTGATCTGCCTGTCGATTGCCGGCGCCAAGAGATCCGCCAGCCTTCGATTCTTGGTGTGAAGATTGATGTTGACTCGGCCATCATCTACGACAGGTTAGTTAGTCAGACATCGGCATGCAGTCAAAGCGGGTGTCTTCTGCGTAGATATCTCGCCATTTAGAAGCCGCAGGCACTCAAATAGGTCACAGATCTCATATAGCAGAATACCGGCAGGGGACAATACCTGTGACTTCTGCACCAGCATCAAATCCCGGCTGTGAGAACTGAACATGATCATGCTGGTCGCCATAAGCTGGGGGTTGTAATTCGTCGCTGGGAGTATCTAGGTTGGGCACCAGAAAGCCATCCGCCCCCAAGTCTTCAGCTCCATCCTCATTGCTAAATGTAAGCCCGACATGTTGCATTGGCTGCTTCTCATCCTCCTGGCCTTGCTGCTGTCTGCTCAATCTCTGCTTCTCTTGCAAGATATCCATGGTGGCCAGATAGTTCGCCCCAGCTAGGCTACCACGCACTACCTCGACACATGAATTGGTATCGACCACCTATGAAACAAGCCTATGGCCAAAGCCGGAAATGCCGCCCTATTCGAAATTAGCTTCTCATGCAAATGCCCCGTGATTCGAATTGAGGCATCTGAATGGGAAGAGCGGAAGGCAGAGAGCAAGGCTGCAGAATGCTCAGGGTGGCGCTGACGGTCCTGAAACCATAGGTCGTTCAAAATGCCAGGTTCAATCATTCATGGAAGCGTCAGGCCGAGATCTTGACAGGAAATGCTGGCAAAACCGGTTCGCATGATTCAGCCCGAAGAGGGCGTGGGCCAGGCACATTACAACTCCTTGAGGACCGCAAGGCTCCAGCTATACTAAGTTGTACTATAATATATGTTCCACTCACGCTTCGATGGAGGTCACTCGCAAAGTGACCCACAATCCAGAGGAATTGTGGGTGGTGAAGTGATTGGTCGATGGGCGTAACGCGCACTAGTCTGCACACAGTACAATTGACACCTTACTGTATTTTTTAAACAAAGATACTTACTTGCAAGGAGAACGCTTAATGCGAAACTAATTTATCATGTTCAGGTAGCTATACTGTATAATGTTAGCAGTCAAATTACCGCCGAGACCTCTGATTGGCTTATATCGTTCCTGCAAGTAAAATAATTGAAGCATTTCACTGTATCACAGCCCGGCGCCAGGAGTCTGGTGCGGTAGAATATTCTCATCCGGTAGCAGCAGTAGTGCCACGCAATTCCCATAAAAGTGGCACGTTCTGCCTGGTCATCAAGGGGCGAAGAAGGATTCAACTTTGATACTATATTCGCTCTTATATTACTCAATTACGCTGTTTCTATACAAGAGATAAATAACACAGTACGTCAGTGTGTACAACTTCTTTGGACCACCAAGTGTATGTCTCGCTGTGGCGCTTTCTCCGTGCTTTTCAAAACCCGAGTTCAATATGGTGTGCAGTCTACAAGACGCCGAGCGGACGCTTTAGTTACATGAACAGGAAGCTACATCATGACCTAGTCTGAAGTCACAAATGTTCACAGCCACTATTGACCGGCAAATCGCAGCCAGAGCAAGTTCACAATTATCAAGGATAGGAAACACCTCAGTGAACGATTGAAAAAAAGAAAGATGGGTTGTATTTTACAAGATGCCATGGTTCAGGTGCTCTCCCTACAAACAGTGGCCATATCTTTGATAAAAAAAAAAGGCCTGCTAAGTGTTACTGGCCCAGTCCCGGTGGCATCTACAGTGAACGCCGTCCGCCAACATGGCGCCACCATGATATGATGCTCCAACGTCAGCTTTCCATGCCGTGATGTATCCTCTCGAAATCGACATCGTCCCCATGTGCCTGTGGCACCATCCTCTTAGCTCGAGAATCGTCGAGTAATCTTGGCAATCACTATTGAAATGATTAGCAAAAGGAAAAGCCCGTCCATGAGGGCAGCACAGGGGGATCGAATACATACCATGAAGGGCGACAACACTGAAAATAAACACGAGTGACAAAACGAGAACAATGACGGGGTCGACTTTCAGACCGGGAGACTCGTCGGTGTACAGTCCTATTACAATTTCGATGATTGGTCAGCTGTTGCTTCCGTATATTTCCAAATCATTGTGCAATGCCCATGGAATTTCGCGATCCAGCTATATGGGTTGAATTCCTTTGTGCCACGCGTAGAAGAACATACTCAGCATAGTGCTGCTGGAGCCACCGGCGCCAGCTGATCTGGTGCTTGAAGGTCGGGCATTGGCAATCTTCTCCTTCTGATCGGCCGCGGCGCGGCGTCTAATGGCAGTTCGAGGACCTCCGGGCGGAGTAGGGGATGACGGGCGGCCGATGCTGGCGCCGGAAGAGACGCCAGGGGCATTGGCTGGCGAAGAAGCACGAGGAGAAGACTGGTCAAGACAGTCATGTTAGCACGAGGGAATACTTGGTTGAGGTGAGCCCAGGCGAGGCGAGCGGGAAATCCCAGTCTCGTCTCGATATGGAGTGCGACAGGAAGCTAATCGCCTTGTCCACATAGAGTACAGTACAGTGCATCGAGGATTGCATCACATTGGCGTGGCACGGGAGCCAATCGAGTCAAGCAGAGACATACCATTCTATCAGGCGAAGTCTGAAACACCGAGAGGGAAATGGTTAGAAACCGCTGCAGGATTTCTGAATCTTGAATTGACAGATTGGGTTTTGAAGAAAGCACCTCCTCGGACGAAAGCACTGGTTGCACCGATTGGGCGCACACACGTTGAGGCCACCTTCGCAACACGGGACTCCCCCCCCTCCATGTCGGGCAAATCATTTTCCGCCATCCCTTACAGGGCCTGTTGTTTCCTTTGACGAAACCCACATGGCTCTTCAGGAATAAGCCTACATCATCTGGTTGAAAGCTCCAGTCGCGATAAACACCAGATAATTAGAGTTGCCACCTTGATCCACAATCAATACAAGAAACTGGTACATAGTGCATGTGCATCCAGGAATTTCTGCCATTCAAGTTGCACGAAGTTCAAGAGCTAAGTACATGCGGGCGACTTTGACGGCTTGTATTTTCCTCGCTAATCAGCCCCAAGGCCATGACTTCAACACTATCGAAGACGGAAAAAAAAATTCCAGTTTTTCCTCGCAACCAGTAGCAAGCCCGCTTGAATATGGATCAATACAAAGAGTGAGTTAAGCGCATAATTAAGTGTTATGAAGACTGTATAATGAGGAGTATCAAAGGACGAGGGGAAAGAGGGGGGGGTAAATGAAGTCTTACTACAACAAATGTGGCAGTCTGATCAGGGCTGCGGGGGAATCTTCAGAACCGTCCTGATAGCATCCGATAAAGTCGAAGTCGGTTGAGGTTTAGGAGCTAGATGACGCAGTCAAGTTGACGTATCAAGCTGAAGGCCTGGGTCACTGCTTGGCACACCTCTGCCGTCCTCCACACTCCAATGCAATTGTACGCGCAAAAAAAAAAAAAAAAAAAAAAAAAAAAAAAAAAAAAAAGAATCCAGTCGCGAGGCCACTGGCTCGCAAATAAATATGATTCCTGGAAGTCCCTCCACATATATCAAGCCCCTGCTTTTTCATATTCTTATCCCATCCATCTTTTTATTATTTTATTTCGCTTTCGAGTCTCCAAGATGTGATGGCATGTGCCGTGTTTGACGTCATCTTTGCCCCCAAGAACAGACAGAAGGACTTGCCGATTACGATCAAAAATGAAAATCTAGCCGACTTGAAAGGCTTCGTTCCCTTTCCCGCTATGACCGATTATGTATGATTAGCCAGTAGTGCATCTACATCCGGAATCGAAGCATCTGAAACCAAAACGCCTTCCGCTATGATTCGAATAGTGCAAATCGCGGTTGCTTTCTCCGTGAAGAAATGTATAACAAAAAAGGTGGAAGTGAAAGGTAATCAAACAATAAAGAAAATTTTGTTGGTATCTCAAAGAGTGACGTCCAGAACTAGGCTGACATCAGCCACGTTGGGGCCAGCCAAGTCTTCAAGGACGGGTATAAGGTCTAATAATTCGTTGTCGTGAGCATCTGAAAACCAACTGCTGATCGGAACGGCATGTTGTGGGTGGAAGATGTACGAAGTCGGTGAGTTGTCAATAATGATGGTGTCCTTCAGGTCTCGGCCGATTTGCGACAGATCTTTGACATAATTGCCTTGATGATTGTAGCAGCTTTCTCGGAACAAACGATGATGAACAACTTTGTGGATATCTAGCTGGTCCAAAAGAGGATCGCCGTACTATGACCGACATCAGCAACACGAAACGAGATTCAGGAATAGGAGGATACAATCTTGCTTACCTTAGAAACAGATGCAGTAAAGACCACAACCTCGTATAATTCGCCAACTCGTTTCATGAACTCATCCACACCAGGGCGTTTAATGACGTAAACGTTGTGATAATTGCCCTCGATCTCGACTGGGATTGTAAAATCGGCTTGATGGAGAATCTGCAAGGTTTAAGTTAGTAATGCGTCGTGGATCCTTTGTGGTACCGACGTGACTCGCCTTGAATGAGCTGTGCACCAAGGTTTCGTCTAAATCCAAGACAAGACATTTGCGGCCCCTGTGCTCAGGAGCAATGGCAGGCAGCAACCAAGTTTGAGCATCTGAGGCCGAAGGTCCGCTCCCAGTAGGAGATAGAGGGGCGACCACGGCAGGTCCCGATCCTGAAGATGGCGGAGGAGGCGGCGGTGGTATGGTTCGAGTTTGAACATCCTCTGTTGACTGCGAAACTGGATTCCCATGATCCTCTTCTTGTGCAGCATCTGGCATGTCTATATCAACTTTGTCGTTCGGCTCATTCTGCTCTCCTGTCTCGATCTCATTTCCATCATCAGGTGGCGGAGAGTCAACATTGACCACGGGCGCCACCGACTGCTGTTTGGGCTCGACCTTGCTTGATTCAGGGTTTGATGTTGCTGCCTCCTGAGTACTAGTTGATGCTTGGTTTTCGGTGGGGTCTGGTGAAGTACTATCTTGGCCCGTTTCTTTTTCATTCAGCGGCTTTACTGGCTGATGTTCGATGGCTGCCTGTGGCCTGGATTTGGCTGTGGTAGGCCGCTGGGGCAGCTTTTCCACCTTATGAACGTTTTCATTTTCACCTTCCTCCAGAGCATTGGCCGTATCAGGAACGCCGCAACAGCCAAACAAGGCCAAGAGACGGCCATTCTTTTTTCTTCTGCGCTTTTGCTCACTCTTAGATGGTGAACTGGGTTGGGAGTTGCCAATGGTGTTTTGGCCCCGTTCGCTAACGTCAGCGCTTCCATGTGTTGAGGCGCTACCATTCCGCTGTCTGCCCGAAGTACTGCCCCGAGACTCCTTCGACCTTCCATCAATGCTGCTTCTGGGGTCGGTGACGGTGGCTCCGCTAAGGCCAGTAGATGCGGTCGAAGCTTGATTTCTTTGTTGCGACGAAGACCTCGAGGGCACTTTTAGCAGGCCACGGCCATTCTTGGAAGTTCCCACCTCGTCGGGCGACACCTGAATACCGTCATTTCCCATCGCCGAGCTGTTCCAACCCTTGTTCGGATTGAAGTGTAAGGAAAGGAATTCTGGGCTTTCAAAGAGTAAATGGGGCGCTGACGGCCAGCTTTCTATTCTGTACGCTTTTAAGACGATTACCAAGGTTAGCTTCATTTAAATGTGCCAAAGATGGTAGACCAGTTGTGTCCAGAGCCTTTCCGAAAGGATCGCACGATCGGAGAGGCGGGAAGTTGTAGTATTGCCAAAGATGTGAACAAATACTCACAAATGCGCACTGCCGCAATAATGGTTTGGGGCCAAGTCAACTCTGCACCGACTGTGGGAAATGTTCGAGCGATGGTGGCCCGAAGGCGGTTATGATGTCGAGAATACGCGCCTTTCCGCGCAGCGAAGACAATGAAGTAGCTTCTCACCTTTTGGTCTACTTTCCGAAACAAATCAATCACCCAAACCGGGCACTATCCGATCCAGCTAACAATGCTACACGACTGTAGGCATTCAGATGCACAGATGGCTGAGCGACAAACCGGGTCTTGCGAGACCACAAGCTGTTAATGATCGTCGAGGCGCGAAATTTGGGGAGTCGCTTGGATCCCGTAGCAAGGGCCGACTGCTCGAAGGTTGGGCAGGCGGTAGGCGGCTATGGTGCTTCTAATGTGAGCTAGAGCGCCAGATCGCCGCAAACAAGTTCAGAGACGATTTTGAGCCAACCCGTCTGGCCACCTGGGCATATGCGAATCGCGATGGTCGGATGGAGAAACGCTGCGTGTGAACGAACAAAATAGTCGGGGGGGGGGGGGGGGGGGGGGGGGGGGGGGGGGGGGGGGGGGGGGGGGGGGCGGGGGGAAATGATTTGTTTTTAAAAAGACACCC